>OX411306.1:82678500-82886185 GCA_948150685.1 Rhaphigaster nebulosa | reverse complement strand
TTGGGATACTCACAGGAAAAAAAAGGTAGCTTGGAAAAATAATATCGTGAATATTGTAATAGGGCAGGGTCACAGCAGTGTCATTACCAATAAGGATGTCATCAACATGCTTCAAGTGACAGCCGATGCTTATGTTAATAAATTAAGGACAAACCAAAAATGCGAATTTATCGATTTATTTTATATTAATTAAATATAATTGCGCAATTTTTTTTTTAATTTATAATTTATATATACTGTCTTATTTTTTATATTTAAATTATATGAAATGTAAAAAGATATATTAATAATATATCAAAAGTTTTTAAATGATTATTTTTTAGTTAAATTCTATTTTATTAATGTTCATATAATTTTTTTCAACTGTCACTTTTATTTACCCAATTTTTTTCCAGATATTTTGAATTATATCTTGAAATGTTTGACTCCTGTTGAATTGGAGTTTGCTCCATTCGATTCAGCGTTAAAAAATAGATTAAAAAAAACCTCTTGTAGTGTTATTCAGATAAAGACAAGATGAGAGGCTAGTTTTTTTGCAAAAAAGGCCAGTTTTTGTCCACTGTGCGTCGTTTTTTAATGTCAAATAGTTCTATAGTATGTAATAGTAGTCCCTAATAGACCCACACTGCTTGTCAGACAATAGACCCTATCAGTCTGTTAATAGTTTACGTAGCCTGATTCTAGATATTGTGATTGAGTCTTTTCCAATTCACTTTCGGGTAATAAAATAGGCCTAAATATTATGTGTCACGTATTTTTAATTTGGGCATCGCCCGTTTCCGTTAAAAAAATATTTATTTTTTATTTAAGATTATAAGATTGTTTATTGAGATTCGTTCAGATTGTTAGTCTGGATAATACTAAATTTGTGACAACTTCGAGCTCTTCAATGTTTCACCGTTTGACCAGTTGAAGAACATTCGGGGCGAATCCTATTAATTCCAAGCCCTTTATGCTAACATCTCAATTGCAAATAAATAGATTTTACTGCTTATCAGTAGGGTTAGGATGTTTATGTTTTATATATTTTTACTAATTTTTTTTTTAAGATTCTTCTCGACCTAAATCCGTTTCAAGAAATTCGAAGTAAAAAGAGCACTTTTAATTTTACATATTTTACCTTTTTCATATATTTTTAGATATTTTACCTTTTTCAAATATTTTTAAATATTTTACCCTTTTCACATATTTTTAAATATTTTATCTTTTTCAAATATTTTTAAATATATTGGACATTTCGGCTCAAAAAATATTTCTTTTAACCTTAAATTACTTATTTATTATGGATATTCTGGAAATCAAGGAGGTGCGAGGATATCCAAGCCATCTTGGCTAGGGATACTAAAAAAATATCGAGATACCGATAAATATCGATATTTTGTCTGATAGTTTCAATTTGATACATCGTAATAAAAATTTGAGACCAACATTTGTTCCGATAAAAATTATATAAATAAAAAACGACTGAAAGAACGACGATTTCGACAACGAAAGAACCGAAACAAACTTGAAAGTGGACTAGTGATGTGGTGTTTTAATGTTGCTATTTATTGTGGCTGTGACCAATTCAACCGTCCAACAGTTTCAGCAACGGTTTTGGATATTGTTTTTTGTTGTTGTACTTGACTATTTGTGTTCCATTTTCAGTTTCGGTTCAAATTTGTTCTTCATATTTATTTTTTTGGAAAGTTTGGTTATTAAAGCTGGTATCTACAATAAAAAAAGATTTTTATTGTAGACACCTCCAAGTCGCGTAAATGTCTTTAAAGAACTCTGACTCAAATTTCCCTACGGAACCAGAAACCGGTCATAACATGATTGGGGTGGGGAGGGGGAGAAGGAGAGATACCTAGATTGGAGTTGTAAAACTTGGCATAAAAAATAACCTTGCCCTAGATATAATGCAGAGTATAGCCTTTGTTCTCCAAAGCAAAAAAAAAAAAAAAAAAAAAAAAAAAAAAAAAAAAAAAAAAAAAAAAAAAAAAAAAAAAACAGAGGACAGGAAAACCTACTGAATTAAATGCTACGGAAATTTTCTCATTTGTTTGCTCCCATCACCTTAGTCGACGTAGAAAGGTCATTTAACCTACACAAAGCCATTCGGAGGGACAAATGGCGCAGATTTCTCTTCGAAAATCTAAAAATTCACCTAATTGGTGTTAATTTCACCTGGATTTGGTGAATATTGAATACCTGAGTAATTTGTTTTTTTATTTAAATTTAATTTTCTTTGTTCCTTAATTTTACTAATTTTGTTCGTAATGTGTTTTTAAAATCCATTTTAAATGTTATCAAGTTTATGTAAATATTTTGTCGGAGTAATTATAATATGTTTTTACATATTTCACATTTTTTACATATATGTTTAAATATTTCTGAAATTATAACCACATAGTTATGTAGTTTTGCACTTTTCACCACATAAAAATCCTGACCCTACTTTTAAGAATAAATATTATTAATTTTTCACTTTTTATTTATTTTTTTGGGTGGAGTGGAAAGGGGAAATAAGCATTTATCTAAGATCGTTTAAACGAGATTTATTCAGTAAAACATAAAGAATTATAATGGAATTATAATAATTTATATATACTGTCTTATATTTTATATTTAAATTATATGAAATGTAAAAAGATATATTATTAATATATCAAAAGTTTTTAAATGATTGTTTTTTAGTTAAATTCTATTTTATTAATGTTCGTATAATTTTTTTCAACTGTCACTTTTATTTACCCAATTTTTTTCCAGATATTTTGAATTATATCTTGAAATGTTTAACTCCTGTTGAATTGGAGTTTGCTCCATTCGATTCAGCGTTAAAAAATAGATTAAAACAAACCTCTTGTAGTGTTATTCAGATAAAGACAAGATGAGAGGCTAGTTTTTTTTTTGCAAAAAAGGCCAGTTTTTGTCCACTGTGCGTCGTTTTTTAATGTCATATAGTTCTATAGTATGTAATAGTAGTCCCTAATAGAACCACACTGCTTGTCAGACAATAGACCCTATCAGTCTGTTAATAGTTTACGTAGCCTGATTCTAGATATTGTGATTGAGTCTTTTCCAATTCACTTTCGGGTAATAAAATAGGCCTAAATATTATGCGTCACGTATTTTTAATTTGGGCATCGCCCGTTTCCGTTAAAAAAATATTTATTTTTTATTTAAGATTATAAGATTGTTTATTGAGATTCGTTCAGATTGTTAGTCTGGATAATACTAAATTTGTGACAACTTCGAGCTCTTCAATGTTTCACCGTTTGACCAGTTGAAGAACATTCGGGGGCGAATCCTATTAATTCCAAACCCTTTATGCTAACATCTCAATTGCAAATAAATAGATTTTACTGCTTATCAGTAGGGTTAGGATGTTTATGTTTAGTATATTTTTACTAAAAAATTTTTTTTAAGATTCTTCTCGACCTAAATCCGTTTCAAGAAATTCGAAGTAAAAAGAGCACTTTTAATTTTACATATTTTACCTTTTTCATATATTTTTAGATATTTTACCTTTTTCAAATATTTTTAATTATTTTACCCTTTTCACATATTTTTAAATATTTTATCTTTTTCAAATATTTTTAAATATATTGGACATTTCGGCTCAAAGAATATTTCTTTTAACCTAAAATTACTTATTTATTATGGATATTCTGGAAATTAAGGAGGTGCGTGGATCTCCAAGCCATCTTGGCTAGGGATACTAAAAAAATATCGAGATACCGATAAATATCGATATTTTGTCTGATAGTTTCAATTTGATACATCGTAATAAAAATTTGAGACCAACATTTGTTCCGATAAAAATTATATAAATAAAAAAACGACTGAAAGAACGACGATTTCGACAACCAAAGAACCGAAACAAACTTGAAAGTGGACTAGTGATGTGGTGTTTTAATTTTGCTATTTATTGTGGCTGTGACCAATTCAACCGTCCAACAGTTTCAGCAACGGTTTTGGATATTGTTTTTTGTTGTTGTACTTGACTACTTGTGTTCCATTTTCAGTTTCGGTTCAAATTTGTTCTTCATATTTATTCTTTTGGAAAGTTTGGTTATTAAAGCTGGTATCTACAATAAAAAAAGATTTTTATTGTAGACACCTCCAAGTCGCGTAAATGTCTTTAAAGAACTCTGACTCAAATTTCCCTACGGAACCAGAAACCGGTCATAACATGATTGGGGTGGGGAGGGGAGAAGGAGAGATACCTAGATTGGAGTTGTAAAACTTGGCATAAAAAATAACCTTGCCCTAGATATAATGCAGAGTATAGCCTTTGTTCTCCAAAGCAAAAAAAAAAAAACAGAGGACAGGAAAACCTACTGAATTAAATGCTACGGAACTTTTCTCATTTGTTTGCTCCCATCACCTTAGTCGACGTAGAAAGGTCATTTAACCTACACAAAGCCATTCGGAGGGACAACCGGCGCAGATTTCTCTTCGACAATCTAAAAATTCACCTAATTGGCGTCAATTTCACCTGGATTTGGTGAATATTGAATACCTGAGTAATTTGTTTTTTTATTTAAATTTAATTTTCTTTGTTCCCTAATTTTACTAATTTTGTTCGTAATGTGTTTTTTAAAATCCATTTTAAATGTTATCAAGTTTATGTAAATATTTTGTCGGAGTACTTATAATATGTTTTTACATATTTCACATTTTTTACATACATGTTTAAATATTTCTGAAATTATAACCACATATTTATGTGGTTTTGCACTTTTCACCACATAAAAATCCTTACCCTACTTTTAAGAATAAATATTATTAATTTTTCACATTTTATTTATTTTTTTGGGTTGAGTGGAAAGGGGAAATAAGCATTTATCTAACATCGTTTAAACGTGATTTATTCAGTAAAACATAAAGAATTGTAATGGAGGAAGTTATTGTTGACCGTATATTTATATTTAAAGGGAGAAGTTGGTCGGGGGGTGCGGTCAAAGAATTACATTACCCTAAGCGAACTTAAATATTTTGTGCCGACGTTTCGGCCTATGTTTTAGGCCATCTTCAGGGCTAAAAGGAAAACAAAATAACAACAATGAAAAAAGAGACAGAGGCAGTACCAGTAACAGTAAAAATGATAAAAAACAGAAAATACAAGTAAGATAAAAAAGTATAAACTATAAAAAGAAAAATATAGCACTAAATTACATAATACAAAAGACAAATGAAAAAGTAAAATAAAATAAATGAAATAACAATTTAAAAATTAATTGAAAATAAAAATAATGCGATATTTACACAGGGAATAGTGAAATATATGAAATCTATTAATTAAAAAGACAAATAGTATAAAGGTTTGGTAATGTGTAAAGCATACAGAGATAGTTGTGATGTGACAAGTGATGTAAAAGATTAATGATGTTAAAGCAGTTGACGTTGTTGTAATTAAATAATTATGAGATGAAGGAATAAAATATAAAGTAATGTAAGCCCCAAAACAAAAATAGTAAAAAATCCTATGTGGTGAAAAAAGAAGGACAGAAAACAATGAGGAAGAGGAAATGTAAAGAAAATGTGATAATTTCTAAGAATGTAATAATTTAATTTCTAAGATCGTTTAAACGTGATTTATTCATTAAAACATAAAGTATTAAATTACACCTATTTACAGTAAGAGTGAAGCAAACAATAATAATTAATAAATTAGAATAAAATAAGTAGGTTTCAATGATATGATGGAACATCTGGTAAGATAACTATGGAACTAGTCTTATACAAATATAAGAATAGTATACCCGCTTTCTGAAGCAGAAATTCCGCAAGACAATTAGAGAGAAAGAGAGTTCACCGTTAGAGACCTCTAGTTTGTTTCTCACAGAACTATATTGAACAGTGAAAATCATGAAAGACCTGGTTGTTGACATAAAGGGAGTTCTGGTCACGGCTGAAAATATAAATCTAGACTCAATGGGCAATATCCTCCAAGTTGAAACATATAAATTATTTATTTATTTCTTTAGCCTAATTTAAATTTAATTTAACTTATCAAATACTATACTTTAATTATGTGCCATTTCCAGGTATGCGAGTTGGTAAACTTTGAATTTCTTGACTTGTTTTTATCTTTTCAATACCTGATTACATATAATATTATTTTAGGATATTATACTATAGTATATTTAGGATATACGCTTGCAAGAAAAAAATACAATCAATACTTTAGAAATGTTCATATAAATTATTAATTTAAATTAATGTATAACCCAATTCAAAAAAACATGTTTTTAAAAACATATATATTTATTAACATTGCCTGCGTTGCATAGTGATACTTATCCAAAAGGTATCTGTAGGTATTTGTAGGTATCCTGTGTTATATAGCAATCCGATGTACTCGGGTAGCATTACTTAATAAATAAAGTATTTCCTTCATTACGAAAATAAATTAACAAATAATTAATTCGATAGTTGAAATTTCGCTATTTACCTTGATACTCCATCACATCACACACCAGCTTCATAGTTAATTTGAAACTAGTTAATTATGTAAGAAGCAGAGTTGTTAAGTGGGCGATGGGTGGTGGGTGGGGAGGCACTGATGGGCGGCAGCACTCAGAGGCCACTATAAAATGGAGAACCTTTATTGTCGTTCCAGCCTAAACATATTTAGCCGCCATCCGCTGTCAATTTCGCTGCAGAGGCACTCTTGTTCCTCCTATATGTCATCCTCCATGACAGCATCCTCTTTGTCATGTCCCGTCCTACCTGTCTCAAATACTGATTTATATAAAGATCAAGCTTATACGGTCCCCTATAATCACCAGCTTCTCCCTTCTACCACTGATACTGTATAGTAGGTGCATACGTGCTGGTGGGAAAGGAAAGTCATAATAACTTAACATGTCTATAAAATTTATTACTTTTAAAAATTATAATAAAATTTAGCTTCATGAACACCTGTGATGATTGATCATCACATTCTATTTTTCCATTTAAAATCTTTTTCATGCTCCCTTAATTGTTTTCGTTTGGAATCCATAGCTTGAGGAGATGCGACTGATAATTGTCGGTATTGTTTCAGGGGATTTTCTTTTAAAAGCGGCAGAATTCCGTTTTCTTATTATTGCATGGGAGACAATAAGGATTTATTTGTTTTGATGAGACATAAATGTAGTTAAAACATACTGTGCCCTATCGATATTTTTTCCACATGTCTGGACAAACGATGAGAGCGGATTCCAGTTATTTGCCCACTCCTCATATGTGAGGGTGCCGCGGCCTTTATTTTGAATTATTTGCTATAGTTAATACTAAAGCCAAACCAGTATATTGAAAATTGTAGATTGTCTTATGGACAATGTAAAAGCTGTTGCGAATCAGGAACTGAGAGAAATGTATGTCTTTAATTAAATCTATAAAGTAAAAGGGATAGAATGATGCCTGATTTGGCGAAACGTTGACTGGTTAGTTGGTTGCCGGTATTTCAGAGACTTAAGGCATTGTGGTTTGGAATTTTCCAAATGTTTATAATACATAATTTGGATTTTAGATGGAATACACCAATCACCATTTTTTGCCTCTGCAATACAGTTTTTGGTCACAACTTACTCCATTTTTGAAATGCCCGCCTTTCCCTCATTTAGGGAAATTTTGCGCTGAGAGGTAATAAAACAATATAGGTAGGAAGCAGAAAGCACATGGTCTCCTTTGTGTCCATTCTCTTACCTCTTCAGTAATTTATAGAGGGTTAAATTTAATCTGAAGTTTTTGAGTATTTTTATTGATGGTCACCCCCTAGTGCTGGACTAAACCAAGACAGACAAAATTTGTTTTTTTCTCATTAAACAGTTTCATATTACTTCATAAGATCTCTATATATATGTTAATCTTTTTTTTTTAATTCTCAGTCGTGCATAAATGAAAATGATTAATTTGTCATTCCCTAGACTAAATGAAAATGTTAATATTTTATTAATAATCATTGTTTAAATCACAAACGATTTATTTTGCTTCCCCACTACTGAAGGCAGGGAAGTTTCGTATTTAGGAAACAAAAAAAAAAAAAAATATCCCCTCAAAAATCAAAATGCCCAAGGCGGTTTGCGTTTCTTCACTGAACCAAAGATGTACAGACCATCCACTTTTAACCATATTCATGCTCCATATACTAAAACTACGATGTTATGTGTGGGTCTGCTTCAGAAAGTTGTCAAGGAGCATTTCCTGAAGGTAATAAAAATTAAAAAAATCAATCCACCCGACTTTTTTTGAAGCTTGATAACTAAATAGCACCAAATTTGGAGAATGGATCATTTATCAAATTATTAATAGTTAGTAATTCAGTTAGCACAATAGGGCTAAATAGGCGTTACTAGTCTGGTACTACGCACAGCTGTGCTCGCAATGCTGTTAAGTGATGCGGTATGGGTACAACGAACAGTAGGGCAAAGGCGGCACAATCTCTCAAATATAAAGTGCTATTTTGGTTTATTCTTATCAATAATAGATCTTTGTAATCGACCAAGACAAAAAAACTCAACTCCCGCTCAAAATTTGAGTTTTTATGTTTCAAGATACGTAGAATCCAAATATGAAATAAAAAAAAAATCCGTCCATCAAAAATAACAATAGCAAACAAATGATAATACAGAAATTTATGTGTATATATATATATATATATATATATATATATATATATATATATATATAAATATAAGTTATAGCCTGGAGCATAGTATTATTGTACTTAAAACCAAATCTCTTATGTAAACAAGAACTAAATGTATATAAGGAGGATTACTAAGAGGAATAAAGCGGTTTTGATTGTTTCTGTGCATGTTCTTTCTTTAATCTTTTTTCTTTTTTATATCAGTTTTTACTCGCCGTTACGTAACTGGTGCCGAAACCCGGGACGAAGTTCGTTCCGAGCTTCCGAAACCCATTTGTAATTTTGTTGTTTTTTAGCTCTCGGTTTCGTGACTTGACGGCGTGATTAAGAAAGAGTAGAGAGATGACGACCAATGGGTGTAAATTAATCACTCTGGGTGGCCCATATGAAGTAGAGGAAGAGGCAGAGGAAGGGCTAGATAGATGGGAATCACGAGGGTCTAATTTAAGATGCAAATCGTAAGGGGTATGTCCCTGATTACCAGGTTCTAATAGGGTGCGATCTGCTAGAAAAGGTAGGCGCGAGGGTTTGGATTAGCAGAGAGAAATGGAACATTAGAATGGTGGGAGAATAGTTTAAATGTCAAAGCCTCGTAAGTGATCAGAAAGCGCGAGTAGGTGTTAAGAACGAAATATGGAGGTGTCTTCTTCAAAGAAGGCGACATACGAGGAGCAACGGGAAAGAGAGCCTGAAATACCACTACAACAAGAGAGAGTGACGTACGTGAAGGAAAAGGAAAGGAAAGGAAAACCCACAAGCGTTGTGTCACCATATCCGGGAATAGATAGATAATCTAAAGAAAAAGGAAATAATTATGGATGGTGCATCTTCCTAGAACAGTCGTTTGTGAGCAGTGATAAAAAAGAGCGCTCCGGGCGAGGAAAAATACTGGATAGTGGATTACCGAAAACTGAATGAGAACAGGATAGATGAGAAATATCCGATTGCCCGATTCGAGGACATTTTAGGCAAGTTGAGTGGGGCAACGATATTTAGCACATTGGAGTTAAAGGCAGGGTATCATCAAATAAAAATACACCCGAAAGATCAACTCAAGACGGCATTCACGTTTGAAAGAGGTCACTACGAATTCACGAGGATGCCATTCGGATTAGAAAACACTCCCATTACATTCCAGCGCCTCTTGGACGAATTCTTAAGGAGTACAGATGAATCAGTTTGCCAAATCTATTTATCCATATAGGTCATCCGACCTCTTAGTTTTTAGTAAAACCGAAAGCGAGCAAGTGAAACATTTAACAGGATGCGATAATTTGGACTAAAATTAAACAAGGATAAGTTAATTTAACCAGGGACAAATAAATTTTTTAGGGCATACCATTTTGAAAGAAGGAGTAAGACCTGATGCGAACAAAGATGAGGCCATACAGAAGATAGCGGCGCCCAGGTATGTAAAAGGCATTAGGAGGTTATTGGGATGCTGAATTATTACAGGCGGTTCGTACCGGAAATGACAGAATATTTAGCACTTCTCAATAATCTACTGAAGAAAGAGCGGAAAAATAATAGTTACGGCAGTAGTGGAAGACAGCATCCGGAAATGCATGGAGAGGTTATAGACGGAGCCAGTACTCGCGTTTTATAATTTCGAAAACTATTTACCATCACGACGGATGCGAACGAGTATGCGATAGGGGGTGGTATTATCTCCAGACGGAGACGGGGGGTCCCGTAGTATAAGCCTTGTTAGGCCCCTCTCGGAAACAGAAACTAGGTACAGCGCCCTTGAAAGAGAACTGTTGGGGATTGTGTGGGCCATTGCCCAATTCAGATCCTACGTGTTCGGGAGAAAATTATGAGTACATTCAAACCTGGAAAAATCCATCACCTATATGTCGGGAACCTCACCATTTGGGAAAATAATAAACGAATATGGCGATCCGAGCGAATCGGGGTGGATAGGACACATTCGTTCCAATTCTCGCAAATCAACAGGGCAAAACGAACCACCGCGGGGCGCGGAGAAGGCACTTTTGGTGGGAGGATGAAAAAACGATTGACTAAACCATAAGAGATTGCGAATCTGTCTTAGTACGAAATATGAGGGAGACCCCTCCACTCTCCCTCCTCCCAAGAGGGAGACAACAGGAGATACCCACCGTCAATACACCGCTGAGCGATCTCCAGGTTGTTATCTTCACGTGGAGGGGATATAAGTGGATCGCTATGATTGATCTTTTCAGTAAAACAGTCACGGCATATCAGATTCAGAAACGATCGTCAGAGGCAGCATTAGGGGCCTTAAATATGTGGTTCCAGTTGTATAGAATTCCCGATCGGATCTTGTCCGATGGAGGGATGAAGTTCGATAACGCCAGTATCAGCAGACGTAGCGATGGTGAAGACCATTGTGGCATACAACCATTCGATTCACGCAGTAACGGGTTTTTCGCCATTCGAGATACTGTTAGGACTTCGCGGTCATCGTCGAGACTATCGGGCCACGACAGCGGATGAGGAGTATATAGTTAATAATACTTTTGAGAGGAAGACATTGTAGGTAAAAGTCCGGGAGAAGATAGAAAAAGACAAAAGTAAAAGGGTCGCTCAAGAAAAATCTTAACCTCTTAAAATCTTAACACGATATGATGGTAGAGGTAAAAATTGGGATGATAGTGCACAGGACGTTAGGCACTAATAGAAGTAAAGAGTTACTGCGTTACGAGGAGCCATTCAAGGTGGTGGTAATTAGAGAGCACAATATTTCGTCAGCATTGAGAGTGTTAAAAAACCCACTAAACGTAGGAAAGTTCATATCGAGCTATTAAAGCTCCCAGCGATAGCAACACCTTAGTAAGCTGGAGTACCCTCGTCTCTAGGTATTTTAATTTTTTTTTAGTATTATTATTATTTTGTTTTATGGCCCTAAGTGCGCGAAAGAGGTGTGATAAAACGGCTACACGGCTCGAGAGTTTTTCTTATTTTTCTTTTTAGGTACAGATAGCTGTAAGAAGTTGTATTTTTTTATGTATTGTTGTATGTTTTCTTTTTTAGTGGTAAGCTGTAAGTGTGTCCATTTTAGTCCATCAAAACTTTCGATTTTTGTGCATATAGTCATATTTTCTTTATATGTATATTTATTTCTTTTTATGCCATGTCAGGATAGACAAAAATTGTTTTTTATTTTTATGTAAGAAGATTACGAGGAATGTACATAAACTGGTGGGGGAGTTATAGTCTGGTGCATAGTATTATTGTACTTAATGCCAAATCTCTTATGTAAACAAGAGATAAATGTATATAAGGAGGATAACTAATAGGAATAAAGCAGTCTTGATTTTGTCTCTTTCTTTAACTTTTTTCTTATTTTTATCAGTTTTCACTCTCCGTCACGTAACATATGTATATATATATATATATATATATATATATATATATATATATATATATATATATATATATATATATATTTAAGTTAAGGTACACAGTGTAACTGTATACAACTTAATCCCAACTCTAAGATGTAAACACTCTCTAAGACTATATATAGAGGATTACTAAGGCAATAAAGTCACTCTTTTCTCAACAAGCGTGTGTGTCATTACGTTCCCTTTTTTCCCTTTTTTTTATTCTAAGTTACCGGGACGAACATAAGTGGTGCCGAAACCCGGGAGGTTATACTAGGAGTAGAAAGCTGTTTTTTTTATTCTCTCTGCTTTTTCTCTCTTAGCGTATTCTCTTTTCGTTCTCGCTGCGCGCGTCTGTTTTTTTTTAATTGACCAGGACAAGTGAGAAGGTCACAGAATGCCTGATGAGATAGTGCGGCCGGCAACCTTAATACTACCACAGGATATCCCGGCGCTGCCAACGGAAACCATAGCGGCGGTGCACGCGAACTTAGCAGCAGCACAAGCGAACGCCTTGGAATGGCTAAAGATAAAGACGGCGACCTCGCAAGACCTAAGAAAAGCAATCACGGAAAGATTCAACGGGGAAATCGGAGAACTAAACCATTTTCTCAAAGGAGGCGACCGTGTGATGACACGCATAGAGGCGAAGTTGGTGGAAGACCTTGTAGACCCGATGGATGCGAACGCATTGAGAGCAGCGTTAGTATGCCGAGTCAAAAGGAACATATTAAATCTGATCCTGAAGATACGCCATGGATCATAGTGAAGGACAGGCTGAAGAAAGCATTTGGGGGAGGCCGGTGGGCCCCAGAAGAAGATATTTTTCGGATGTTCAGGGAGACGAAAAAACCGTACCAGACAAATGGGCAGTATGCGGGAACGCTATTAGCCCGATATAACAAAATTACCGAGAAGATGAGGGAAACCCTGAACGCAGCCGAGGTGGAGGGCAGGATGGTGTTTCTGTCAACCATACTGAAAGTGCAGCTAGCAAGAGACACGGGAAAGAAGGAGGGGCTGTCTAGGGACAAAACATTCATCGAGTGTGCCCAGGAGATGGTAGACGCCAGAGCCAGGGACGAAGAGGCCAGATTCGGAGAGGAAGTGGAAACGGGATGGAGTAGAGTAACCTACAGGAGGCCCGAGACAGGTAGGAGCAAGCCCAGGCCGGATATAGGAAGAAGAAGAGAGACGGAGTTCGGCGGAAGGGAGAGAACTATGGCACAATATGGAGAAAGGAGGCAAGGAACGGAGAAGAGGATCTCGAAAAGGGAAGACAGGAAGTGTCATGGATGCGGGAGGACGGGACATCTGTTAGCCCAGTGCCCCCGAACGAGCTGCTTTGAATGCGGCACTGAGGGACACATTGCGAGGCAGTGTCCCTACATGAGTAGACGCGGAGAAGCGAATCGAGTGGAACCTATGGAGGTGAATGCGCAGAGGATGTGGAAAAGGAGCAGACCACCATCAGAGTCAATAGGGTCATCGGAAACTTCGGAGACAGAAGAAGAGGAGATCGAACCAGGAAACAGAGGAGCTGGAGGAGGAAGGAGTGGCCGAAGGAGCGGAGGACGAAGAGCAACGGAGGATATCGAGAGATAACGAATGAGGAAAGTGCGAGCAGAGAGGCAATCACGCGGTCGTGCATAATATAGAGAGTGAGTGTGGTGTGTTGCCTATTATCAGAGTTGCGAGAGGAGTACGATGCTTGGTGGATACAGGCAGTTCAAACACGATAACGTGTCGGAGTGCGACGTTGTGTGAAGGAGAGAGGATACCCCAGGTGCAGGTATCTGGATGTAGATTAATCACCTTGAATGGTCCATGTAAAATAGAAGGAGAAGTGGGGATAGATTTAAATAAATGGGAAACCGAGGGAGGAAGGTTGAGGGTGCACGTAGTGGAGAATATGCCTCGGGAATATGGGGGGATAATTGGCTGCGACCTGTTGGGGAAAATGGGAGCGCGGATAAGAAATAAGGACGGGAATTGGATTATTAAGATAGGAACGAAGAAATATAGGTGTGAGAGGGTCCTGAGAAAGGATAAAATTAGAGTCGGGGCAATTAACCGGGAAGACTGGAGACAGGCGTTACGTGGTGAGTACTCGGATGTTTTTTTTCAAGAGGGAGAGATATTGAGTGTAACGGGGGAAACGGTACACGAAATCCCGTTGAAACAGGATAGGGTGACGTACGTTAAGGAGAGAAGATACTCAAGCATCGCAAGCTCTACAACACATCCGGGAAGAGCTGGAGAGTTTGAAGAAGCAAGGCATTATTACTGACAGCACGTCGCCATACAATAGCCCCCTCTGGGCAGTGAAAAAGAAGAGTTCGGAAAACGGCAAGCGGGAGAAGTATAGGGTCGTGGTAGATTTTAGGAAACTAAACGAGAACACTCTGGATGAGAAATACCCGATACCGAGGTTCGAGGATATCTTGGATAGGCTAGGAGGAGCGGCTGTGTTTAGCACGCTGGACTTAAAAACAGGGTACCACCAGATAAAAATGCACCCGAGGGACCAGCATAAGACGGCTTTTACATTCGAGAGGGGTCACTTCGAATTTACCCGGATGCCGTTTGGGTTGAAAAACGCGCCCATAACGTTTCAGAGACTCATGGACGAGTTTTTACGGGGACTGGACGAATCGGTCTGCCAGGTGTACATGGATGACCTGCTGATCTTCAGTAAGAATGAAGCGCAACATATTGCGGATCTAAGATGCGTCTTCGACCGGCTGAGACAATTCGAGCTAAAGCGGTCCGTAGAGAAATCGATTCTGGGGCAAGACCAGATCAACTTCCTGGGGCATACTATATCAAAGGAAGGAGTACGACCCGATGCGCGGATGGTTGAGGCTATCCAAAAGATGGCAATCCCAACGGACGTGAAAGGAATAAGGAGGTTGCTGGGAACGCTAAATTATTATCGACGATTCGTCCCGGAGATGGCGGAATACCTAGTACCCCTTAATAACCTGCTGAAGAAAGGGAGCAAAGTTGTGATAACTCCTGTGATTGAGGGTAATATTCGAAAGTGTATGGCGCGATTACAGGAAGAACCGGTACTTGCGTTCCCCGATTTCGGTAAACCATTCACCATCACCACAGACGCGTGCGAATACGCGTTGGGGGCGGTTTTGTCGCAGGACGGAAAACAGGGGGAACAACCCGTGGCGTATGCCAGCAGACGCCTCACGGAGACGGAAGCGCGTTATAGCGCGTTAGAACGCGAACTGTTGGGTATTGTGTGGGCGGCCGAGCACTTTAGGCCGTATGTGTTCGGGCGGAGATTTAAGGTCCAAACGGATCATCGACCCTTATTGTGGGTAGGAAAGCTCAAGGAATCATCGGCGAGAGTTACCCGCTGGAAAGAGTTTTTGAGCCAATATAACATGGAGGTGGCTTATAAACCAGGAAGAGAGAATTAATCCAACCAAAAAAAATCATGTGCAATTTAGATCTTCGTCATTTTAATTGTAAGTTAGTCTCTTAAAATCCCAATATTTAAAAATATTATGTCACGGTGTCATAGACATGAATTAATTTATGTTATATTATAAGTAGTTCTAATAAATGCTATTGAGCTGTAAAAATGTTAAACTTCCCTTATTTAGTTGCCTGGGGTAAACTTAAAATAAGTTCCTAACTCAAATGGTAACAAACTCATTTTGTCTCACTGAATGGCTGAATCCCACCGGCAATCTCATCTCGATGGGATTGAACCGTCGCTCGGTCGGACCCGGCCGACAGGGCGTATGCAGTGGATGGGTGCTCTCCAACGCTTTCCCTATATTTGTGATCGTTCGGACGGCCACGATTCGAAACGGTCCTCTGCGGTCCGAAGATTATTCGGTCGAAAACGGTATCAGTGGATGCGCTGCCTTATCGGGATTCTAGAGTATTACTAATATTCCCATATCCTAATATCAAACACGTTCCAACTAGCAGCGGATCCCAGGCATTACTTTCGAATGAATCATTATTGTTACTATAATAAGACGAATTACAGTTCCTATTTTATTTTGAAATTCATATCATCATAAATTCGTTTAATATAATATCTGATGTTAAGAATATTACTCTTTTAAGTTATTCTTTTAATTTATTCCATAGTTTTTATATTATGCAAGAAGAGGAATTTATTTATTTGGGCATTTTTACAATAAATGACTTTCTCATCTTTTTTGAACATTTCACCACTTGGTGTAGTTTTGCAGTATTAGGAACAGCCTCAATATATTCAGCAACCAAAAATCTACATTATACAATAAACAACTCCATCTTCCACGTCAAATTTATATGACCCATATATAGGTGGGTTGCCCCAAGACATATAATTAGTAATTTTCCAAATATTTTTGGTCAATGAAAATTGATTGGTGCCATCCCTAATATCGTATCTCATCATGTCCCCGAATTATTGCAGAACTCGGAATTTTCGTTTTCTAATGTAACCCACGCTTTGTGGGCAATCAAACGACCCCAAAATATACAATCGTTCAAAGAATAAGTTTAATTTTTCTAAAATGTTAAGGCGAAATAGAGCGATATGTAGAATGTTTGCCGGTAAACAGTAGTTTTGCCTCAATGTGTAATGTAGCATCCTTTTATACGAAATAATTGCGAATTCTGTAACTTTTTTTTTTTAATTTGTGACTTTGTTTTATGAATATGATTTTAACTAAGTATCGTTATGTAATATTAAAACAACAGAATGAGCATAATATTTATAAAAAAAGGCAGCTACCGTTTTTCAAAATGTATCTCATTTCATTCACATTAACTATGAAAACTAAAGAAGAGCTAAGACCTACACAAATACATGAGAACATTTAATTCCAATTCTCATTGGAGCAGTTGATCATAATCGCACTGTACGGAAAAAGATCTTGAAATCCTATCAATGTTTTTTAGAGCAATCGATTTTTTTTAAGTTTGGATTCCGCGCGTATGGAATCGAAGTAGGATTATGGAAATAAATGAGAAAAAGTGGTATGATAATTCCATTATTTGAAGTGTATTTTTAGAGCGGACTCATACTTTAAAAAATCCATGTTTTCGACCTTTACCCTTTTATCTATTTGCCGCAGGATTCACAAAAACTGGTGCGGTGTGCGCATCCCACAACTTTCCCTTACCACCCTATGATAATAATCTTTTAAAAAGAAGTTTTAAATAGTTCACATAAACACAACTTGAAATAAACTCAGCAGTATTCACTCTCAGAAAAGTACAATATTATATTTTTTTGAATAATTTTAGTACTACAATTCTGTAAACTATATATTTTAGGTTTGTTAAGATGAAGGATATATTTTAAAAGTTTCGGTTTAGTTTCAATGGAAGTTCCATTCAGTCTCTATGGAAGCATTTTTTTCCCATCAAATAATATAAAAGTATAAATTATTAAGCTAATTTATACTTTTATATTCTTACAATACATTAATACAGAGCATGTCGTGGACTACAGTCCAACTAGGGTCTTGCATTCCTTATAAGACGCTGTATCTTTTCTAATACTGGTTCGATGATTCCTTTTTTTGTTTTTTAGAGA
Source organism: Rhaphigaster nebulosa (assembly GCA_948150685.1). Lineage (NCBI taxonomy): Eukaryota > Metazoa > Arthropoda > Insecta > Hemiptera > Pentatomidae > Rhaphigaster > Rhaphigaster nebulosa. The sequence goes on along the minus strand of OX411306.1, from coordinate 82,868,631 downwards.
ATTAAATTACCTTGCATAATACATTGTATACGTAATATACCATATAACCATATAACTTTTTTCCCAGTATCTTCTCGGTGATGTACTAAATGCATGAAAAGTTAAAGAACTTTAAAGAGAAGACATTAGGCAAGTTTCACCAAAATTGTTAGAGCCGTTTATGAGAAAATGAACATTTATGTAAAAATGTGTAAAATCGATAATACCTATAATTGACATTTCCAGTTAGTCTCGTGCGCTTTTTCTTTGCTAATACTGGTCCGATTTCGATTATTCCTTTATATTTTTAGATAATTTAATTGCCTTATTCTGCATTATGATTCCGCGCATTTGCCATAAAATGCATACTTTTCTAGCTATTTGCAAATAAAATATTCTTTTCGTCATAACTTTTTTCCTTGGATTGCCTCGATGATGTACTATATTCAGCATATGTTGAACAGTTAAAGGGCTTTTCAAAGAATAATTTAGGTTTCATCAAAATCGTTAGGTGCGTTTTTTGAGAATATCGTAAAAAAGTGTAAAATCGTTTATATAAAGTGGCACTTCCGGTTAGTCGATTTTGACGAAAAAGTTGCTGTAACATCACATGCATATTATGAAATACATAATTTCAGTGTCGTATAACTTTTCGTTTCCGAGCAATGCTGTTCAAATAAATACACACGGACACACAGACCATTATGCGAGCCTTGGTTATTTGGACACAGGAGACCTTGAAACGTGTATTTCCGTTGAAAACTCGAATCTGAAAATTTCCACGATCGCAATACTTACCCTTACTATATATTTCATATATAGGTAAGAGAAAGTAAAAGTTGAAAAAGTTTGAAGTCGTATATTTTAACCAGTATTACAGATGATGCAGGATACGATTTAGTACACATTTTTCATTGCTGAAAACTTTCTTATTCAACGAAAATTTAGAATAAGAACGGACAAATTAACTTATATGATAAGAAAATGTTTTTTGCGGGTGAGAATATGTTATTAAATAACATATCTCTCATTGCTGAAACTATGTCAGTCAAAATCATGATTTTTGAGTTAATAAAAAATGAAAAATTCCATTGATGTGAACTTTAGAGCGTCATATTTGCTGAGCATTGAAGGTCAATCTAAATGTTAATTACAATTATGTTAAAAAAAAACAAGTCAAATTAGAATAAAAGGTAATGCACGATACAAATTCATACAAAAAAGCTATACAAGTATAAAAATGAAATTAAAGCCATTCTAATACAAATCACGCTTAACAATTATGATTTTCATGTGAAGGGAATTGCCAGAAGGGTATACGGTTTCGGTATTATGGTAGCCCATGTTCATACTAAAATACGAGAAGCTTCCAATTGTTCTTCAGTTTCATGTTGAAAGCTTCAACTTCGGGTGAAAGATGGTTACAAAGACCCTCATTATAGAAACATCATGATTCAAATAGAACATAATCCTCTTCACTCCGTTTCATTCAGAAAAGCGGCATATTTTGCAATAGATGTGCAAGAGTTATTCTCCAGATTTTTGAATAATAAAAAAATTCTTGATTATGAAAGATTTAATTAAAATTAAATTGCACCTAATTCATTTAAAAAATGATTTGTGTTGATATTATATATGTTTAAATTAAATAAATTCTTTGTACTGACCGGATTTTCTATAGAAGATGCTTTTTCGTCTCACAGCTTTTATATATTTGAAATCTTTATGTCTCAAATTACATTTAGATGGATATCCTCCCAGGAGGAATTTAAATTATCGCTATCTTTCGTCGGAGAAATTATTTATTATTTTTTTTTTTTTGCCTGGATAATTTATATTCAGTGATAATTTCAGCTAGTTTAAATTTTGGAAAAAGGAATGTCCATTTGTTTAAAAAAAAAAAAATAGGGGATGTAGATTTCATCGATTTGGTGATCGTTTAGATTTTCAAGGACGATATTGTGATATTGTATATTGAATTTACAATCGGATTTTTTATTGCTTATGCGCATTTCTATTTTCCGTTACTGTTTACATTTTTTTTATAATGAAGAGATTGTTTAGTAGGTTTGATTCAATATGATAGTAGGATTATAATAGATAATCCTACAAATAGTAGGATTGTCTAGAGTTTTGATTCAATTTTTTTGAATTGGATTTTTTACCGCGAATGCGCATTTCGATATGCTATTTTCATTGAAGTTTTATTCGATAAAATCCTATGGTAAATTCGGAAATAGCGTCCTTGAAAACTTAATGAACCGATATCTATACCGAAAAATTTTGCAAACAAATAATTAATTATAAATGCTCGTTGCTGAACAAGGATAGTGAATTCGACATTAGCAACCTCGAAAAATTAACAAACGATCACCAAATCGATTAAATAAACATTCCCCTTCAAAAAAATAAAATTAAATTAAATAAACTTTTTATTTCCAAAAAATTGTAATTAGTCGAAATTATCACCGAATATCAATTAAGCAATAAACGAAAAAAATATTAAGAATATGGCAATATGATTTTTATACAATAAATAAAATAGGATAAAATAAAAAATCATAATTATTTTTCAATAATAAAATAGAATTAATTCCTGAAGGGCACAGGAGTGTATTTCAAATTAATATAGTACCCATAAGCCGCTAACGAAAACAAATGATAAGTATTTGAAAAAAAAAATAACTTACTTGATCAGTTGTTAGTTTTTATTCATCAAAAAAGAATAAAATTAAATGGTGGTAATTATCTTGGCAACTAATATTTCATAGCTAAAACAAATTGGTTGGCAATTTCATCTGATAACTAATTTAGTTACAAAACTGATTTATTATAACTTATTTATTATTTATTTATTACTGAGTTATAATAACTAGTTTAATTATAATTTCAATTGAAAACTAATTTAGTTGTAAAAGTTAGTTGCTTGTCAACGAATAATAACTAATGGTTTACTTATAGAGTTCAATAGAATTACAACTAAGCTAGTTGTAGTTTTTAGTTACCAGTTGCATATAAGTTTCCCTCAACTCTGACTGTAGTCTCTATCTAATAATTAAATTGAGCGATGATTCATTGAAAAAAAAATGAGATCATCCTATAAAAATCACAAACAAAAAAATCAACGTAATATAGGTATTACGATCTATATATAAATCAGTGGAAGAAACTTACATATACCTCGAAAACAATCTTTTTCAGATGGTGAAAAATATAATTTTCAATGGCATTTGTTGTGTGCCAATATATAAATAAATTATTTAAAATATATTGAATATTTAACATATAATGAATTAAAAATCGTTTTTAATCACAAACCATTCTAACTCAGAAAAATGAAATCATCTACGTTTGAAAAATGAAAAATTATCCAAATCATGCTAAATATGCGGATAAATATATTCAAACTTTCTTTTATAACTATTGAGTTTGTTTGACATTACTACTTGTAGTAATGATTTTTTTTTTTAATAAAAAAACAATAGTAAAATAATGAGGTGTAATAATTATATTAAAATGAATAATATTAAACACCATAAGATGTAGGAAAAATATTAAATATTCGGGTATTTCGAAGCTGATGAACACGAAATCCCTTACAGTATCAATATTATATTCAATCTGTTTATAATTAGTCAATGCTTAAAGAGGTGATGATTCATTAAATTAATTTTTAACGATTTAATTAATGTAGTCGGGTTTACGGTAAACTAGTGAATCTGTAAAAACTCAGCTTTTCAGGAGACAAAAAAAAAACAGTTTCATGCCTTTAAGTGTAATTCGGCGCCTGCCTTTGTGATTTTTCAAAGATATAATTTTGTAAAAATTTTTGGTGATGAATCCATTGGTAATAGTCGTAATAATGTCAGGTTTTTCCCCAATACCCTCGAAGTGAAGATTCGTTAGTTTGCAATGAAGAGGCTTTTTTCAGAAAGATGAACATTTAGTGTCGCAAAGTAACGAATCTGCTATTTTCGATAGTTTACAACAACACAAGTTTTCATTTTGTGTATTTGTTTATTGAATTTGTGTAAATCTAATGAAATGTTTATTTGCCACATTTTCAATGGCACCATTTTCTTTTTCATTCTCAATTTTGACTAGGTCTATTGAAATAAATCTACTCCTGTTATTTTAAATGTTTTATTTAATTTGTAGAATGTTTTTATGATGAAAATTATTTCTTACAAGAGAATGTGAAAAATACACTTGAAATACAATTAAAACCAGAATTTAAAATATCAAAGATCATTTTAAATATTTAAAAAAAACATATTATTTAATATTTTTTGTTTCATTATCATAAAAGAATAAGAACAAACATTTTTTAATTTTTTTTTCGCGAGTATTAAAAAAAATTAAGTAATTGGTTCTTCGTTCTCGCTTTCGTCTTCGCCTGGCTCCGGAAGTTTATCTTGGATAGTCTTATCTGACATTAGAAGAACTTGTTTTTTTATTTTCGAAAAAAGGAAACTTTTTGTCATAGGGTTTCGTTTGTTAGTCTTCTGTTTTCGAACCTTGATCATTCACAAAGCATTTTCCCTGAGGGTTGAAGTCGATAAAATTGTCATTCTTAAGAGGTACCACTGTAAACGGACCCTAGTCCGTTGGATTGCTTCTTGCCATGTGAATAATTAATTCCATTCAGATAGTGTACATAAAGAATCATCTTTAGTAGGTCAGAAATCATTAAAGTTTGGATGGAAAGGGATTTTTTTCCGTGAAAATTAGAATTTCGAAGATTAGAACTTTGATTGTTAAAAAACTGTTTACTTTTATGTATTTTTCCTACGACTTAAGCCGGTTTTTAGTAGAATATTGCTTAGTTGAAAATTTAAATGAACCGGTTTATGAACAATCTAATGACTAACCTAAAAAAAAAAAAAAAAATTAATTTACGAACTTTATTTAAGCATTGGTTACTCATTAATTTCAATACATACGGAGTCAAAATTCCTAATTATTTCTTCATTGCAAATTAACGGATCTATACCTCGTTTTTTTGGAGTCATCCATATTAGTTTGTTCACAATTTTATTAGATAATACGCTAACGAATATACCATTATCAATAGTTTTCGATGAACCACGTCATACAATTCGTCCATATTTGTTACGGTAAATTAACGAATATGGCAGATTCTTAACTTTACCAAATGCCAATTGATAAAAACTTTGCTGATCAGTAGTAGCAAACTAACGAATGTACCAGATTCACTACTTTACCAAGATCGCAATTATAAAAAATGTATATTCACAAAAAGGAAATTGTTTATTTAACTAGGAAGGAATAAAGATTGAATCGTGAAATTGGACCAGTTGTAAAACACGAAATGCAGCCAAATATCTCAAAAACCGGATTTTTTCAGATTCGTTATTTTACGGTACACCCGACGACATAATTTAATCAAATTAATATAACTGAAATTAAAATCAATGCATTAATTGGATGTATCAGTATGCTCATATATTGGTATTTCATCCAATCGCATGTAATCCTGGGTTTCCTAAGATTTTATATTATAATAATTATAAATAATGTAATTATTTATAATAATTATTTGAAATTTTGTTTTTTTGTTTAGATAGAGCATTTCCACATAATGCGGTGACTTAACCTACCAAAAGTTATGGACTAAAGCAGTGTAAGATAAAGAGTTAATTCCAACTTTGCTGCTAAGGAATTGCTGGCCTTAGTGAAAAATCATTCCTTATCTCTGTTTACTTACTTGTTTAAACTCCTTATCGCAACTTCACCCTTTGTTTCAACATTATTCACCGGCCAAATAGAGCTTCACTAATGGTTATAACCTTAACCTTCCTGCGGGCGCGCTGTTGTACTCAGTGCTTCAAATGCATTGTTTTTGTTTTCTTTTATACCTGACGGATTGGCGGGACTTCTCACCCCTTATAATTCTATCCCCACCACATCCTTTCAACAATAGAAAAGAAAGGAGAAAAAAACTTGCAGGAGTTTAGTCGTAAACAAACGTTCAACGCCAACAACCTAGTTCTTTAGCACTCAATACAACGTGCACCTTCTTGTGTTATAGTTTGTTTCACTTAATCTCTGGACATAAGTAAACAAATTTAATATTTTTTTTCACTCTGAATTTTAAACAATGTTAATAATTGATTAATAATGTTGTTTTAATAATTTTTAATTCAGTATGCATCATGATTGGTAATTAATTACCGTTCGAAAATAATTTTGAATTTTGGTCATAAGGATGAAATTGTTCGCTTAGAGGATGTCCCCAGGACTGAGGAGTAATTTTTTGTGCTATTTTATATTTTTTGCAATCTTTGTATAATAATGAGTAAATAAAATAATAAATAATTTTCAAATACATTTTTTTTCCTAATACTTTAAAATACTTATCATAAAACCATGATTATCTATTTTTTAAAAATATATAATAAATATATCATTCTATCTATCTATCAGATGGCGCTACAACCCTGCGATGGATCCTGGCCTCCTCAATGAGCCTCCACCATTCGGCTCGGTTTTGGGCTGCCTTCCTATTTCGGACTCCAAGCAAGTCTCGTGCGTCTTGTATCTCTTGTATCTCACCTCATGCATCCATCGGAGGGTCGTCCGACTCTTCTTAGACGATGAATTTTCTCTTCCATGATTCTTTTAGGCATTTCATAGGGATTCATCCGTGCAACATGCCCTGCCCACCCAAGGCGTCCCAACCTAATAAAGGTCACAATATCTATATCCTGGAGCAGCGCATAGAGTTCCTTATTTCTACTTCTTCTCCAGCCTTTAATTAATAAATAAGCCTTAAATTAATATTAATTAAATTCTCAGCCTTCTTCTTTTTTGAAAGCTTGAATTTTAGGTTTAAAAGGGGCTCTACCGTTGTTCACCCACTGAAAGAAGAGCCTGTATTCATTCGCACTCCTGTAAGCTTCTATTTCTTTCAATGCCTCTATTTCTCATAGTTTCTTCTTCTCCTTATGCACCTTCTTCTCATCTCTCCTCCTTTTGCGGCATTCCTTTGTGAACCGTTTCTGCACCTTGGTAGGCGACGTTCTTCGCATCTGTTGCGTTTCGGCGTTCTTCATCAAACCAAGATGGCCTTGTTTCGCGCTCCTTAAGGTCTAAGCATTCATATGCAGTTCTTGTAATTGCCAGCTCCACATTGTCCCACACTGCCTGAGGGTCTTCATTAATGACATTACCCAGTGTCTCATGCAGTGTTCCACCTATATAAGCTTGGAAAGAGTTGCATATATCAGGATCTTGCAGCTTCTTGATATTCCCCTTCGTAGACTTTTTTGTTTCTTGTATCTCGCATTGGTGATTCTTGCCCTGATTCGTGCTATCACTAAGTAGTGGTCAGAGTCAATGTTGGCTCCTTTAAAGGTTCTTACGCTCAATATATTGGATCTATGGAGTGCACTTAATAGGAGATGGTATATTTGGTTGAACGTGTTAAGGTGTTGAGATCTGGGGACCTCTATGTTGCTTTGTGTATCCTGCGGCCACGATAGAGTGTGGTTCCAACCACCAAATTTCGAGAGGCAGCAAAATTCACGGTTCTTTGACAATTTTCATTACATTCCTCGTGGATGCTATGTGGCCCGATCGTCGGACAGTAGATGTTTCCTCGGCCAATCTTTGCGTTGAAGTCCACTGTCAGTATTTTAATGTCGTTTTTTGGGCAAGCGTCATGTGCCCCTTCCAAAGCATCAAAAAACTCCTCCTTGTACTCTTCACTTGCGGTTTCCGTTGGCAACTGATTATGGAGTTGTAGAAGGTTCCCTTGACCCCTATAGTGCATATACGTTTATTTATAGGGTTGATTCCAATGACATTCTGCCGCATTGGTCCTTTCACAATGAAACCGGTTCGGAAACCATAGTTTCTCGGGTGGGAGCTGTAGTAGATTGTATGACGTCTTTTTTCAATAGTTCCGCTTCCAGTCCATTGAATTTCTTGGATGGCGGCTATGTCATATCCATACCTGTCCAGTTCATTCAGGAGGATGCGAAGTCTTCCGGGTCTATGCAAAATTAAAATGTTCCAAAAGGCTAGTCGAAATATATCATTCTATGGACTATAATTATTTGAATTGTTTTAATTCAAAAATGGATTAAACAGAACTTGAAAAACAAGCAGTATGAGCTGATTTTTAAGTATAATTCAATTATATCATTATAAAAAACACAGGTAAGACTAAACAAGTTCCTACAGTAATAATAAATGTAAAAATAAAAATGTAAATGTAGGTTTTATGTAAAATAAACTTGTTGTACTCAATACAACGCGCGCCTGCTGGTCCTATAAATTAAGGCGCGCCTACCAGAAGTTTACAAAATCGTATTAAGATGTATTAATAATTTACACCTAAATACATTAGTTCAAATGTTCACAAACAAATTTACCCAAATTTTAAAAACAATATATCCATAACCAACGCCGATATTCCTAATATAGGTTTAACAAAAAAAGGAAATTGATGGTAAAATACGCTAAAATAATGTGCTTTGTTTTCATTCTAAAATCCTTACAATAAATCCATATGTATTCATACTTACGGCATGCTTTTAGAATTAGTATATGAGTTTACATTATTTTTTCAGATATTTTACGGCCACATAACTGCCAAATTGAGAGTTAAAAATAATTCAAATTATGACTTTGTGCCGATCTACAGTTTTTGTGTCCCTCCATGTCTCATTTAAATTAACAAGAATGTGCCAGTAAGGATGTAGATCAGCAATAAAAACTATATTTAGCTGCGAGTGTCTGCGAACTTTTGAACAAGCTAAATATAATACTATAAAATATGTTTAGATATTTCCGTACTCAGCCAAGTGAAGATGTCATTTTGGATTGTAAAAGGTGGAGTTATTTTTATATTCAGGTATGTTGTATGTATTGCCCGTCTAATGAAAAATCAAAGTTTTCAACCTCCTTCATCTTGTGCGTTTTCCGTCATCTTGAAAAAAACACCGAGAACAAGCAATTTTTTTCAGTTTTTTCTCAGTAATAAGCTTTCAGAACATTTTAGGTAAAGTGTTGTAATTACCCAATATTAAAGAAATTACATTTCCTGCAAGTTTTATATGAAATATATTGGAATATTCTGAGAAACTACTGCGATACGGAATCGTAAATATCTGTAAACATTTCTAACAAACATAAGAAGATAGATATACAAGCAATTTCGAATTAATAGCTATTTTTTAGTGCAGTTCAGAAAAATATGGATTGTGACCAATCTTGTACTGTTTTAAATTTCCAACAAGATTAAAACTAAATCTTTTGCAGTTATTCTGTACAAAAGCTGAGAAATATATTAAAAGAACAATTGAATTGTAAATTTCGAAAAGGAATCATCTCAATTTTTATTCAAAACGGAATTTTTGGTTTTTTTTTTTCATGTATTCTAATAGACCGATATTTTATGTGTGACAACGCCTGATATCTGGTTGTTATAGTGGTGAAATACAAGAAGAAAATAAATTCTGTTCAAATTAGTATAATGGTTCAACAGATTTTTTTTTTCTGTTCTAAAAACTTTTAATTTTCAGAGATGAGCCCTTTTCTAAATTCAAAATTCAATTGTGAGAAAGTGCAATGGAAACTAAAAATATCACCCACTACTGAAATTAGTATTTATGAATGGAATAGCATCTGCAATCCATTATTAATATAATATATACATGTAGTTTTTTTAATTGTATGTATATATATATATAAGTTACAATTAAATTGATTGTATACTTTTAAAAAAAGGGGTTTTGGGGCAAGGTAACGACACGACTTCTAGAAACGAACTAACTTTATTATCTTTTCTACCTGGTATATATAGATATAAAGCTATTGATATACAATAGTTAACTTAACCTTAAGAGTTACACAGTTCTTGTTGTTATTTGCATCTCATTTAGTTAACTTATTTTTTTTATTTATTTATTTTTTTAAATTATCGTAATAAGTTCTGGTTTTATTTTTTTTTATATGCGTATAATGTGAATAAATTTGTAAAATTGTATTATATATTATATAAATATATTCAAATTTATAAAATGGAAGTTTCATAGCTCGCTTGTGTTGTATGGACAGATATATATATTTTTTTTTATAATTCATGTTTGTTTTTAAATTATTAATGTTACTATTGACAGGTTGAATTCGCAAAGAAAGACTGCTACATGTACAATTTGAAAGTTCTAGGCATTCTATTTGGAAGTTAAGTATTATTACAGATTTTTGCTATTTTCCTCCAACAGTTTATCGGTAGAATCTGGTTTCAGCTTTCTTTCAAATTTCAGCTATTCATCTGATTCCACATAATTTCTTTTTTTTTTCCGCAACTACTTTGAGTAGCTTATTATCAGAAGGAACTCCGATTTCTATGATAAGCGCTGTATTGCTTCCTTCGTCTATTATTTGAATGTCAGACCAATGGCGGGTACAAATACGCTGTAAATCTAGATTGATTCCGGAACAACTTGGCATTGCGTTTGGAGGTGATTGTCTGCTGATGATATATGTAATATAGGCAATAGTTATCTATGAGATCCAACTTCTGAACTGTCAATGGCTAGCTCCAGGACTTTTGCTGCATTTACTGCATTCACTTCAAATACTCCTTACTTTTAAATATTGAATAGTCCGAAGTTACACGCTATATTGACTCCACAGCCTTTTTGCATAAGCGGCATAAGTCACTGATGCCCTCTCCACAGTTATGATTTTTTGGTCATAACATGTTCTTCGATAGCCGACAGGAATCCTTCAGTTTCTGGCAATACATATTACCACTTTTTAGCCATTTTAAAGATGTCTGAGCGTCTACTCCTGTATCAGATTATGAATGATAAAAGCGTCCTTAGAGTGGCTTATTTTTTCCATATTTCTATTAAAGTAGCACTGTATGGCTTCTCTATTCGGTGTCCCAGCACTTAGTAGTCTTACACCTGTGTAATTTGTATCCAATGATTGATTAGTTGAAAGGATGTTAGAGGCATGACTTACGGTGTAATTTCGAAGATCACGCGCTCTAATCTTTCTAGGAAGATATAACCTTGATATTCTTGACTTCTTTCCCTTGAAATCATCATCTGGAATCTACAAAGGCGATCTAACCTTTCTAAATCTTTGTTTGTCCATTAAGTACTCGAAAAGAATAGACTAAGCTGGTATCACCCTCGTGTCCAATATCTTAATGAAATTTCTTCCATTTAAATAGGATTCAAGTAGTAATTTGATACGGTATTCATCATACGGATTCATCATCTAAGAATTTCTTTGAATAAACCTTGAATTTCAGCAGTCGGTTGGTTGGTTGTTTTAAGAAGATTAAGGCGTAAAATCTGTTGGTTATCAACGCCCTTGTTAACGCTTATATATTTATATTAATAATATTGAAGGACATTATATGGGATGGTTAAATAGAAGTGATAAGGAAAGATTATTAGGATACGAGGGCAAAAAATGATAGATTAAAAGTTAATAAATTAAGAAAAATAAATAAATAAATAAAAATTAGAAAAAATAGGAGGGTGAAATAAATAAATAAGAATAAAGCATAAATAAGAAAGAGGAAGAGAGAAATAAATAAATAAATTAAATAGCGAAAGAAAAGGAAAAAGAACTATTAGATATTTAAAAAAAATCCTTCTTTGGAGAGAAAGGAGATTACCTTATTCACATATTTTACCTCATTTCCCAACGCTATTGATATATTGGTAGGTATTCCTATTTCATGTAATGTTCTCATGTATAGAGCACAATCCTCAAAGATATGGGCTATTGTCAATCTCTCATTACATTTCCGGCATCTGGGCGGATTTTCTTTAGTTATCAAGTGAACGTGGGTAAGCCTTGTATGTCCTATTCTGAGTCGTGTAAGGACCACTTCTTTTCTGCGGCTGTTGCGACTGGAGCTGCTTCATGGTCTCACTTCATTCTTTATGGCCTTCAGTTTATTAGGAGGGCTGTTGTCCCACAATGTCTGCCACTCTTGGAGTATGGTCTCTCTTAGTGGCCGCGCTAGCTCTGATGGTGTCAAGAGAGCTTTACCGCGTCCTGGATGTGTAAGGGCTTCTTTTGCAGCTCTATCAGCCATCTCGTTACCTTTAATGCCAATATGACTCGGTGACCAGACAAAATATGTCGATGTTCCAGTATTATGTAGCATCTTTATAAGGCCTAAAATACATTGTATTCCTGGGTGATCCGGAAACATGCTATTCATTGCTTTTAGGGCGCTTAGAGAGTCTGATACCACTACTAAATTTGAAACTGGGGATTTCATCACATGTCGGAGAGCCATTGCGATAGCATTAATCTCAGCTGAATATATACAACAGAGTTGATGTAGCTTACACTTATAGGTACTATCAGGTGTGACAAAGGCAGATGCTGTTGAGGTATCTGATTTAGACCCGTCAGTGAATATCAATAGGTGTTCCGATAAGGAGTTTATCATTTTATAAAATTGTTCTTTATATTATACTGGATTTGTATCTTCTTTTCTAAGTTTAGAGAGTTGGAGATTTATTTTGGGTTGTATATAAGTCCAAGGCGGTATGTCATTGGGAATGATATTTAAACTGATCATTTTCAACTTACTTATTGCAACGGGCATTCTCTCTGCTAATGGCAATGTGGTATTAGTCTGTTGTTGAAACCTTGAAGAAAACTTGGGTTGAAAAATGTATTTGTGGGCGGGATGTTTGGCTTGTGGGTACAACTTTGTCATATAGTTTACGGCTAACTTTTGTCTTCTAAACAACAGAGGTAGTAGGCCTGATTGTACACAAAGACTCATGGTTGGGCTTGTTCTAAAAGCTCCAGTAGGGAGGCGTATTCCAGTGTGGAGCACAGAATCAAGCTTGGCTAAAGTGTTTTTACGGGCGGTAAAACACGGTAGTCTAGCTTGGAACCGATTAAAGTTTGATATACTTTTAGCATTGTGGTCCTGTCTGATCCCCAGTTTGTTCCGCTAAGTACCTTCAATATCCTGAGCTTCATTACGCATCTTTCTTTCAATAACTTGATGTGATATTTCCAGGACAAACGCCTATCAAAATATAACCCCAAGAATTTACAGATGTTGACAAATGGTAATTTGACATCTCCTAAGTAAAGTTCTGGTGATTGTGGTGTATTCCGTTTTCTACTGAAGTGAACACATTTCGTTTTTTGAGGAGAGAAGCCTAGTCGCGATGATTTGGACCAATCATTGATACGATTCAATGCATCTTGCAGTTTCTCTTTAATGGAGAGGGTGTCTTTCGCTCTGTATAGAATTGCAAGATCGTCGACGAAGAGCATAACTTTAACTCCTCGTGGCAAATTTAACCCTAAGTCGCTGATGGCCAAAGCGAATAGAGTTGTACTTAGTACACATCTTTGTGGCACTCCACTCATCTGTTCACTTTGTATGGACAACGATGTTCCAATTCGGACCCGAAAAAGGCGATGTGAAAGAAACTTTTGGACGAATTTAGGAAGGCTGCCTCTAAATCCCAGCGAATGGAATTTAAGCAAAATGAAATATTTGTTCGTTTTATCGAAGGCTTTCTGCATACCGAAATAAACAGCAACCGCTTGCTCCTCTTGAATAAATGCATATTGCAACTCAGCTTCCATTTGAACTAGGTGATCTGTAGTCGACCTCCCTTTGCGAAATCCACATTGAAAGTTTTGGATGAATTGGTACTTTTCTAGAATCCATGAAAGCCTCTTGTTCACCATTCGCTCCATTATCTTACACATGCAGCTAGTTAGAAAAATTGGTCTGTAGCTGGATGGATGACGCTTATCTTGTCCTGATTTCAAGATCGGGACCACTATAGATTGATTCCAGTTGCTAGGAAAATTACCGCTAATCCAAATTTAATTGTAAAAGTCCAAGAGCCAGTTTAATGTGGTTTTCGGGAGATGTTGCAACATAGCATAGTGTATATTGTCTGGGCCCGGTGAAGATCCCTTGACACCTTGCAGTATTGATTGTAGCTCCCAGATAGAAAATGAAATATTATAATCCTAAGATGACTCAGTGGAGGAGAAGTCTACTTGATGAATAGTTGTCGTATGTAGAGGTATTCTTCAGAGTAATATTCGGAGAATTTTCTACTTATTATATCTGGATCATCACACAATTTTCCTTCGTGGATCAGGGTATATCTGCAGTTAGAGCTGGCTCCTCTTATTTTCTTTATTTTTTCCCATACAACTTTGCATGTAGTAGAAGAATCAATTGATTCAATAAATGATTTTCATGATTCTTTTTTTTTTTTTTTTATCATTTATTATTTTTCTACATATAGCTCTTTGTGTTTTATATTCTAAGTGATTTGACAGATTCATATTTTTTGACAGATTTATATAATACAATTTTACAAATTTATTCGCATTATATACATATAAAAAAAATAAAACCAGAACTTATTACGATAATTTATAAAAAAAAAAAAAAAAAAAAAAAAAGAAAAAAAAAAAAAAAAGTTAACGATATATGAGATGCAAATAACAACAAGAACTGTGTAACTCTTAAGGTTAAGTTAACTATTGTATATCAATAGCATTATATCTGTATATAACAGGTAGAAAAGATAATAAAGTTAGTTCGTTTCTAGAAGTCGTGTCGTTACCTTGCCCCAAAACCCCTTTTTTTAAAAGTATACAATCAATTTAATTGTAACTTATATATATATATATATATATATATATATATATATATATATATATATATATATATATATATATATATATATATACATACAATTAATAAAACTACATGTATATATTATATTAATAATGGATTGCAGATGCTATTCCATTCATAAATACTAATTTCAGTAGTGGGTGATATTTTTAGTTTCCATTGCACTTTCTCACAATTGAATTGTGAATTTAGAAAAGGGCTCATCTCTGAAAATTAAAAGTTTTTAGAATAGAAAAAAAAATCTGTTGAACCATTATACTAATTTGAACAGAATTTATTTTCTTCTTGTATTTCACCACTATAACAACCAGATATCAGGCGTTGTCACACATAAAATATCGGTCTATTAGAATACATGAAAAAAAAAAACAGATCAAAACATCTGATAACCCCCTTACTGTAATTCAGTGTCGAATGCGGTTTAACTGATATATTAAACTGCTCTGCAAATATTTTGCAGTCTAAATGCTTTTTTGATTGTTTGCCATTATATGTTTCAATAAGTAGATCTCCGTCTCGTAATTTCTTGACATTTTTCACATCTCCTACCAAACCATTAATAAATTTATAAATTAAAAATGGGTACACTTTTTGAAATCCCTCATCTCCTTCTCTATTTATTAATAAATAAATGGGTACATTGTTTACAATTTCATTTTATTGTATTGGATCAGGTGGAGTTTTTATTCGACCTCGTTTTCTTCTTTTATTTGAGCTAAAAAATAGCTCATCCATTTTAACTGCCCAATATATTTTTTAACTACTTCCAATAGCAGATAAAATAAAAGGAAAATAAAGAATAACCTCTAATAAAAATATTTGTATAACCAATGAAAAGAGTAAAATAAAAAAGAAAGGAACTGAAAATAATCTTATCTGTAGGCAATAGCTGGACAGGTAATCCTCTGGAGCTCTGTACACTATCGATGACTAAACACTACTGTTCAGCAGTCGGTGCATTCCGAGGTATTGGTACGGATTAGTGTCTCTCAGCTGATTAATTATAACATCCGCTGATAACTATTGTTATAATTATTATTATTATTTCTTAACATTTATCTTTGATATAATTATAACGCCTATAAATAGTAACAGACGGCTGAGAGTTGATTATGATATTCGTTAGGCATGGCAGGACCAGTCCATTTCAAGTGATACAGAAAAAAAAATAATGTGTTATTATACCAGTTTATAATCAAATGTTTTATATGCTTTATGTGAATTCCTACATTATTGCAGTGTCCAAAAATAATAATTTCAATTTCTTATCTTTTTCCTAGTTACAATGACAGCCTTTTTTGTTTTACAAAACATGATGCTTATAATGTTCAGAACTTGTGTTAATAAAACCAAAATAATTTTATTCAGATAAGAATGGCCAAAATGTTATGTTCAGTACATGTTTGATGAAATTTTGATCCAAAATAGTCAAAACCAACCTCAAAATGTGACATTTAAATTGACTAATTTTCAATCTTTAGAGGCATATTTCCGCAAAAAGGAAGTTTATCTCCGGCTTAATATTTTGGGGGTGTGTAGCCTATGGTACCTAGCCTACGGCAATGTATATGAAAGTTATGTACCTACGTACTGCATTTAAAAAATATGGCTTCCTTTTTAATTAACGGTTTTTGAAATTTAGATAAATTTGAATTAAATTGAAAATTTAAATAAAAATCCAAATTTCGACGTCTAGTATCTTTGTGAGGACAAAATAAAAAATCTGAAAGTTTTACTGATAAAACCACTAGTGTATGTTATGGTTCTGTTTAAATTATAAAATACGAGTTTAAGATTTATCTACAAGTCAATCTAAAAACCACACAAAAAATACATTTTTAGCATATCATGATGGTGAATTAATTCGACAATCCATAATTCTAATCGATTAGTCATAATAAGATGCTAATTAATATTGATTATTACATTTAACCTTATCTTTTTTACATGTATCTAACATGTTTTAAATCTGAAATGAGCTTGAAATTTCGGCTAGCAATAAGAGGGATATTTACGATTATCATGGTCCCTTCAAGTTCGATTTAAGGAAGCTCCACTGAATAAATAATTGAGATTTATCGATGAGTCACAAAAATCTATGTCATCGGGATCCTTATTTATTTCTTGCTCTACAAAGATTTTCGTGTAGCAAGTTGGACTCTGTGATTCTCAGAAATGATTGAAATATTGTCAAAATTTCATTGTTTTGATAAATGATCAACTGTTATTTCTTACAGTAATTTTGTTCTAAGTTTATTTTGTTGTTGAAGCGGATCACATTACAACCGCACTGGCCAGTTACGTAAAGTAAACGGAACTATTTTGATTACTATGCTGTTTAACCTTGCCTATGTGAACTTGTCAGAGAGATGTCACTTCCAGGTATGATGCAGTCTTTCATCTATGTTTATAAACCAGTCTGCACATGCACAGAAACATGACATAACATATAAATAAAGAGAATTAATCTATTGTAATGGAACTTCATTACATGCTAAAAATGTACTGTTTTTTTTTTTTTGTTTGATTTTAAGGTCCTAAACACTTTATTTGTGGGTTTATCAATTAAAAAAAAAATCACACTTTTAAAATTTGTCCCAACGAAAATACAAGGTGTCAAAATCTTTCCTCGAGATACCGATGACCAATGATAAAAAGCAGTTCATGGCACGCTTCAATCTTGGTGGCCGAAAATGTTAAGGCGTCACCTTAGCAATCTCCAGTCTTCTATGGCGCCGCTTCGAATCCGGCCTGGCGGATATTCTGGCGGACCTACGGAATGAATCTCGACCTTCCCACTCTGGTTAGAACAGGCTGGGTAACCTTTAAGAATAACCCGTCATGTTTGTCTTATTAGAATTAGGATAGGACATTCAATTTAAGAAAATATCTGATGTGGGCAACTCATGACTTCCTTGTACGCCTATTAAAGTATAAATCCGTGGCTCAAAAAGTGATACTGAATTGTATTATTAGTTTCCGAAGATTGACACTCGGGGTCCCGACATCCACCTATTGACACACACAAAAACACACACTCTTGTTACTGAAGGTCTCATTTCGTTATTATATGTCGTTTTCCTTCAGTAGGTAACTAATTTCCAAGATATTTCTCCATGTTCCGTGACAACAATAAAACTGTCAATATAACTGGATAAAGCATTGCAAATCGACAGTTTCGACATTTTAAGTGGAAAAACCCACTTAACTAATATCTTATTCTCATGCTGCAGACTTGTTGATCTCACAAATGGGTAGGAAAACCAGTATTTTACACTCAATTTTAACACTTCAACAAGTAATAAAAATGTTTAATTGGATTGGAAACCAAATTGCGTTTGTAACCTTTATTACCGAAACATATGATTTCTCTTTTAATTTAAATATAATTTTTGATGTTAGCTTATTATGATCTTCAAGTAAAGTACCCTCGGCTCACTAATTTTAACCAAAATCTAGCAAATACATTTATATCGATATAAAAGTCCTATTTACCAAATTTGAGATGTTTTACATTATATTTTGATATAATTTTTGATGAAAGACCTTTAAGTAAAGTACCGCTTCCGGTTTTCCAATTTAGACAAAAATCTAGTGTTTTATTTAAATCAATATATAAATTATAAATGCTAAATTTGAGAAGTTTTGTATGGCATTTTAATATATTTTTTATGGAAATCAATTATGACCTTCAAGTAAAGTACCACTTCTGGTAATCAAGCAGTGACCAAAAAGGGAGGTTCACAACTAGATTTTTTAGCAACCCTAAATACAAAATTACAACTTTCTACAGCTAATCGTTTTTGAATTATGCGAGATACGAGCGTATAAAAGCCACGACGAAACTAGTCAAAATGGATTCAGGGATGGTCAAAATGGATATTTCCGTCAAAATCTGAAAACCGAAAATTTGCGCGATTACAATATTTCCTTTACTTCGTACAAGGAAGTAAAAAGAATTAACAATTGAATATTTTCTCGATTACAATTGAAAGACCACCCTGAACCATGCATGGCCTTAGTCAAAGTGGGGAGAAATAAGTGGGGATACGAGGAACTTACGGATAGGTTGTTGTAGAACATGACAGGAATGATAGAATAACTTGAGGGTACATAGTAACCATCGGGAATTTCGGGCGATTTCCAGGACAGGGTTTGGTCAAAATTGATACTTAGTTTAGTTAGTTTATAGTTTTTAAATATGCAGCTGTTATGGAATTATCTTTTAAGTACGAAAGTTGGCGTTGAATGTACGGAAGAGATAGAAATCTCTAATAATGGCCTGTGTTTTCATAGCGCCTGACCTTTTAATCAAGTTCTCCCAGGTACTGATCCTGTCTATGTATTCCTAAATATTGACAATCACAGCTAAAAGCTCGGAGAAAGGATAGGGGTAAATTGATTTAGAAGTCATCAGCATTTAAGTGGTGGGAGCAGTGATGGATTGGAATGATCATTGATAAAGAACTGAAAAGGAGATAAGGAATGTTCGAATCTTGGGCTACTTCTGAGGGATGGGTAAAAAAGGGCATGGAGATGCTGACAGGGCATGGAGGTTTCCGAGGGAAACTACAGGAACACGGAAAGGACATAGACCCTCGGTGCCCCACCTGTGGAGTCCCTGAAACTGCAGAGCACGTGATCGTGTACTGCACCGCAGTAGGACACCGAGCCAGGTTGTCGAGAAGTACCGGGATCTTCGCCCTCGCCGAGTCGGACTTCCCCCGTCTGATGGAGGAGGAGGCATACCCCTTCTTCAAGGACTTCATATACGGGTGGAAGGAGGTGGTCGGCCCTGAACACTTCACCCTGGGAAGGGTCAGACCACCCGACGGCGGTGAGCCTCAAGAGGTATGATACCGATCGGATGCAGACTGGAGGAGATGGGATCCGGACGGATGCAGAGGACCAGGAGGGCGGGACCAGTATCCGGACGGATGCGGCTGACCAGGAGGGCTGGACGGCACAGGGCGGATCCGGACTGGAACCGGACGGATGCAGAGCGCCGGAAGGGCTGGCCACGCCGCACGGCAGAGGATAAGGTGCAGCCCTAAGGTGCGCAAGCACGCACCGGGCTGCATCACAGTAGCGGGAAAAAAAAAATTGTCTCCACAATTAAACGTTTCCTCATAAATAAATAATTGTAAAAATAAGAGCCTTTAAAATAAAGTGTTGATTTATGGGAGCAGTGGCATGCGTTATCCCAGCGCACTACCCCACTGCTCCTGAACCTCGTATGCCGGAAATGACTAGGAAGGGAGAATAAAAAAAAAAAAAAAAAAGGGGGGGGGGTAAAAAAGGATGATAATGATTTATTAGGAATGACAACTGCTTAAGTACGATCGGAACTATAAGATTGGGGCCAGCGGATAGAGCTGTTGGAGAAGGAGAAGGATTTTAATTTGGCAAAAAGGATAGAATGGTCCAGGGAGTTAAAAGCTTAAAAGAAGTCTAGGAAAATCGGTACAGTTAATTTTTTAGTGGTGCATATATCGCTGGTGATTATGACCAGAGCGGTTTAAGAAAATATAAAAATGAATATGAAAAAAAAAGTTATGAAAGTAAATCTTTAGATATAGAATTTTTAATGGTTTTTAATAAGTTTTACACATTTGCGGTCTTTGTTCTAATAATTTATAGAAATATGAAATTCGTTCCAATTTGCCATTTATGGTGTTGAATGTAGATTTGTCTAAGAGCTGAGCTTGGATATGTAATGCGCCTGTAAGCCATTGATGCAGTACACTGTAATTGATGCAATACACGCCCTCTCTCTTTTTACCTGCTAAAAGCCAGGCTTTTCTTTTTGCCTCTGATTTGATCTGCATCAGGCACTTTAAAGGCAATTACATTATCCCTTCTTCTGAATATTTCATTCGCCTAGCATTCAATAATGCATAACCTTAACTTAGAGAGCGAAAAAGGTAGTGAACAAATAAAATATCTTTAGACCAAATTATAGCATTACTATCCATACCATGTTTTATCGGTTTTTTTTTTAATTACACCTGCTACGTATTAACGAAAAGAATTGAATGAACTCACTTTGTTGAGTTATAATTTAGGACGTGAGGTATGTGACAAGGACCACTATTTATGGAATTAAAATGTTTTTCTGTCTGAAGACAATCAACTTTTTTTGTTGTTATTGAGTTTTTATTATTTCCAGTATTTACGTTTATTATTACCAATACTAATATTACTGAAATTCAACTTTAAATTTTTTACAGAAAATCCTCAAACCAAAACGCATTTATGATTCATGAAGACATCAATGCAATAGGGTAATCTTCCTTCAACACGGGGATGTGGATATTGCTGGATTCATTAAAGTAAAAATACTTCGCTAGGTCAGACGTTATCAGGGGCGGATCAAATGTGGACTCTAAGTGATAAAAACGTCCGCTTCTGCCACCCAAAAAAAATACAAACTTTGAGTTAGAGACCATAATTATAGACTAATTAGAGATAATTAGAGACTTTTCTGTAGCTTTTCTGTTGGTTATGATGGTTTAAGTGCCTTTCTTATCCGAAGCTGTATGCGACCGCTTAGTCCGCGTACCGCTTAATACGCCGCTGCATGTTATCAGGATGAGGCAAGAAAACATTCTTCAGAAACTACTGGAAAACCTCTACAAAAAACAGAAAGACCGAGGCAAAGATTCATTGAACTAAGACACCTGAAAATTCTCGGGAAGAGAAACTTGAGGAGAAAAAGCAGTCGTAAAAGGTACCGATGACTCGGAGTTGCAGTTGATGGAGGCTTTAAATCCCTCCGTATGTTAGCGTTGGCTATATAAATGAATTAAGAACACATACTCAATAATTTTCTTGGCAATTCTAGTTCATAAAGCTTGACATAAAATGGCGCATATTGTGTATATGAGTTCGTAAACTGTAAAGGCACGCACACAGCGTGTACCAAGTGAACAATTATCAAGGTATTTCTTATTAAATTTGAGTATCGTATAATTCATAATTTGTATTTATTATATTAATAATTTGATGTTTTGTTTAAAATACTTGGTTTGAGCAGTCGCAAAAATTATCAAATATATTTTGAATTCAAGTTGATAATTGTCTGAGTTTAGTCGCACTCGTCGTATGAGTGATATCCGTTTTTCAAAGGCGTTACTGTTTCCGTCTTTAGTAAAAAAAAGCTCCAAAAAATATCATCTCTGTTAGTACAATATCGACGAGTAATTTCATTTAAAATAACCGTTTTTTTTTTTTTTTCAAAAACCGTTTATTTGTATCGGTTAAAACCAATCGGTTATGATTGAAGGTAAAAGTTTTATCAGCACTTCACAATATGAAAAAGTGGAAATTTACAATAAAAGCATTTGAAGTTGCCCATTGAGGTTTAAAGAGCTCTCAACTCATTAATGGAAAATAAAGACGGACATTTTATCAGTCAGTCTTAAAACAAAAAGAAAAACAAAGGTAATCTTCATTTTTTGATTACTTAATGGTGCATAATATTGTGACGACAGTTTTTCATTAAAAACAAAACAAAAAAAACAAACAGTGTAGACTCCTTTAGAGTTTTTGGATAGTAATTCATTTTTTAAGAAAAAAAAATTATCACATCATAAGTTGAATTCGAAAATAAAAGTCAACTAAAATTGTTTTATTGAATGTTTTAAATATTACAATATAATATTTTCAATTACCTTTTCATACAAAAGCGAAATTGATACCTTTTCGTCACCTAAGTAGTCTCGTATAATGTTTTCACACATTTTTTTTTTTTTTTTTTACAATTGTTACTTATTCATTCCAATTCACTACTGTTTCCTTTTATTCGCCTCTTTTTGTTTTCTACTGGTCCTCATTGGTTTTACCATTGCATTCCTCGAGATCAATTTGTCATTTCTTTCGACGATATTTTATCCAATGTCGTTTCTTCATTAAGTCTTGTTGATTGCTATATTTTGCCCATCTTCGGGCATCTTACACCAGTTACTTCCTCTCCCTATTTACCAAAATAGGCTGATTCAGCTATAGACGAGACATTAGTTTTGAAGGCTTTCCGGTTCTTCCATCAATTTAACATAATTTATTCCGAATTATTTTGGCTATTTCTTTTTTTTCCACTAGAAAACTTAGACAAAATATTTACTGATAAATTATACGCTAACAAAGGAAATCCAATTTTATAGTCATTGTTATTAATTTTTTGTTTTTAATTTGAAGCGTTTCGACAACTAGGATCGTTTGGACTAAAGTTGTGAATTTATAACAATTAATTATTTACAATGATTATGATAAAATGTCATATGTGTATGAATCGGATGTGGTCTATCCCACTACGGGTAAGAACCACATATTCTCTTTGTGAAAGCTTCAAAGTTCCCTTCGGACGTTTCACGGACTGTTGCACCATCCCTAGTTTGTTGTACTTCATGTGGTATCATACATCCTGCCACTCCAGCCTCAGTTATCATTATTACATCTCTGTCAGATATTGTGACCAATTATTCCAAGTGTATAAGAAAGCCGTTCTTGATCGTTATTATGGCCTGCGAATCTGCATTTTCGTTCCCG
Organism: Rhaphigaster nebulosa; assembly: GCA_948150685.1. NCBI lineage: Eukaryota > Metazoa > Arthropoda > Insecta > Hemiptera > Pentatomidae > Rhaphigaster > Rhaphigaster nebulosa. Next base: position 82,845,404 of record OX411306.1, on the reverse strand, counting down.
GCGATTCCACACTGACCAGGCATCGATAAAAACAAGACCCTGAGCTTTTCAATGTTTTCAAATGGAAAAACTAAATCAATTTTTAACTGGTGTATTTAGAAAGGGTATAGTAATGATTTGAGGGTAGATAGTAAATGACCGAAAGGGAAAAGTTTGGTGGGAAAACAGCGCGGTCGATTGCAAAATGTTTAAATTAAAAAAAAAAATAGAAGGTGCGTTGGGTTTGATTCAATGATTGCGTAATATTCAAGTATAAAGTTTATTTTATTAATATTAGTGTTTTCAGATGCTTCTGCATGCAAACTACTTGATGGGCTGAAGCGGAACGCCCCAATGTTCTCAAGAGTAATATTTGATCTGGGTCTATAATCTCCAGCGTTCTTTTGATTTCCGAAGTTGTAGGCCACTTATATCCCTAATTTATTTTGGGCAACACAAGCTATCTTTGGAGGACGAGCAATGCTGTCTGATCTTTTCCTTAAGTGGTATTGTTAAGTATATTTATGACGTACAACGCCTGAAAGCAATCAGCTTCTATTTCTTTAATGAATGGGGTCCAAATAAGGGAGCTATCGAAGATCGTGCTGAGAGTTTGAGAAAGTTTTAAAATATTTACCATTGAATTAATGTTATCTGCATTCAAATTTCTAATCTTTGTAAACTTCGTGATTTTGAAATATTCTTAAAAATACATTTGGATAAGTATTGCCAATGAACATTCGAATTTACAGCACTCTGCTGCACGCCCATATCCCCCACAACCGCCCTGATTTATGCTCAGTGAAGGACTTTGTCGTTAAAATTCCTTTTTTTTTCAACCCAAAATAAATTTATAAATTTTCAGTCCGCCTCCGGAAAGTAGAATATTTGGGCATTGCAGTGGTATTTTGGCTCCATCAAAAGATAAATACTACCATTGAAGGTCCAGTGCTATGAATACAGATGCCAGCTAATTCCAACCCCTTGTCTCTTGTTCCTTTATCGTTTCTGACTATCAATACTCTATTAAATTTTACCAATCGATATTATATAAACAATAGAGAACTAATTAAACAATGAACAAATAGAAGTAATTGATTAATTGTATAAATAATTATATCGTTTCTGCATTTAATGAAAATAGCGAAATGAACATGTCAAAGAACAAGTTATTTGAGAACGAGTTATTATCCTCTATAGTTATTATCAAATAACGAGTTATTGAGGTGTTCCATACAAGAAGGGTGAATCCACCATGTCACCAATTTTTAATTTTTTTTTTATTTAACGGCTCAGTTTATAAATTATGATACATGATACGTATATAAATGATATGATTCCCCTACAGGATATATATATATATATATATATATATATATAGATATATATATATATATATATATATATATATATATATATATATATCAATACCATACATACATGATTATATATAATTATACATAAATAATAATACATACATACGAGCGGTTAAATATAAAAAAAATATAAAATGGTGGCATGCGGATTTGAAATGCCTTTTGCATGCATTTTGTCTGTTGAAATGCATTTTGTCTAATACTCGTGGAATCTATTACAGTCTGATGGCTAAAGACCGAATCTGAATTGAATGTGTCTTTTATTTTTACATTGAAAAAATAAAAAATGTTGAATGTCTACTTAATTTTACTTTCCATAATTGACATAAGTTATACTATTCAGTTTATTGTAATCCACATTTTGCAATGGCTTGACAAAAATATTTTCCGGATTTCAATTGTGATACGGATTTCAAAAATTCCGGATTCCAGTAACTATGTCTATGAAATAACGTCTAATAACTATGAGTAACTAAACATAAGGAGTAACTATGAGGCACGGAAATAACATCCCAAGTATTATTTGTTAGTATCACAACTAGCTTAGATCGAAACCGATCTTAGCAAATTTGTTCTTGGTTTTGGTATAAAAGTAAAACGATTTTTTTTTTTGAATGATGCATTGTAATCGCGAAAATTTTCGGTTTTCAGATTTCAACTGCATTATCCATTTTGACCATCTCTGAATCCATTTTGACTAGTTTCGTGACGTATTTACGTACGTTCGTACGTTCGTATCCCGCATGACTCAAAAACGGTTAGCTTTAGAAAGTTAAAATTTTGTATTTAGGATTGCTGTAAAATCTAGTTGTGAACTTCTCTTTTTGGTCACTGCATGAACATCGGAAGTAGTACTTTACTTGAAAGTCTTAATTGATTTCCATCAAAAGTTATATTAAAATACAATGCAAAACATTTCACAGTTAGTATTTATAATTTATATATTGATTTAAATAATATTTAGATTTTGGTGTAAATTGGATAACCGGAAGCAGTACTTTACCTGAAGGTCATAATAAGCTTTCATCAAAACCTATATTAAAATATAATGTAAAACATGTCAAGTTTGGTAAATAAGACTTTTATATCAATATAAATAATATACAAGATTTTGGTTAAGATTGGTGAGCCAAAAGGAGTACTTTACTTGAAGGTCATAATAAACTTACTTCAAAAATTATATTAAAACTAAATACAGAGACCATATGATTCGGTAATAAAGGTTACAATCGCGATTTTTGTTTCACTCTAATTAAACATTTTTATTACTTGTTTTTAGTGTTGAAATTGAGTGTAAAATAATTGTTCCCCCCTCCCATATTTGAGCTGAACAACTCTGCAGTAGGAGAATAAGATATAAGTTAGTGGATTCTTCCGCTTATAATGTCGATTTCCAATGCTTTATTTAGTGACATTGACAGTTCTAATGTTGTCACGGAACACAAAGAAATCTCTAGGGAACTTGTTACCTACTGAAAGAAAACGACTTATAATAACGGAATGAGACCTCCAGAAACAGCTTAGTGTATGTGTTTGTGCCAATTGATGGATATCGCGAGACCGAGTGCCATTTTTACTGCAATATTCGGAAACTAGTAGCTGAATTCAGGATCACTATTTGAGCCACTGATTTATAGTTTAATAGGAGTACAAGGAAGCTATGTGTTGTCCACGTCAGATATTTTTTTTTAATGATCACGAAAAGTATTTATTTTCCTTGCGACCCAGAATTAATTAAAAATTCAACTAAGCAAATATTCAAATAACATTATAGGTCGAATTAGTATTAAAATTGTATGATATGAACCCAAAATTAACAATTTTTACTTCCTTGTACGGAGTAAAGGAAGTATTGTAACCGCAAAAATTTTCAGTATTCAGATTTCAACGGAAATATCCATTTTGAGTAATTTCGTCGTGACGTCTGTTCGTGCGTATAACTCATAACTCAAATACGGTTAGCCGTAGAAAGTTAAAATTTCGTACTAGAGATTATAGTAAAATCTAGTTGTGAACTTCCCTTTTTGGTCACTGAATGATGACCGGAAGTGGTACTTTACTTCAAGGTCATAATTGATTTCCATCAAAAATTATATTAAAATATAATGTAAAACAACTCAAATTTATTAACTTATAACAAATCAAATTTATTAACTTTTATATAAATTTTATGCATTTACTAGATTTTGGTTAAAATTGGTGAGCCTAAAAGGCGCTTTACTAGAAGGTCATAATAAACTTAGATAAAAAATTATATTGTAATTAAATATAGAGATCGTATGGTTTGGTAATAGAGGTTATAATCGCGATTTTTTTTTCCACTCTAATTAAACATTTTCATTACTTGTTTTATGTGTTAAAATTGAATGTAAAATACTTATTTTCCTCTCCATTTGTGAGCTGAACAAGTCTGCAGTATGAGAGTAAGATTTAAGCTAAGTGGTTTCTTCCGCTCAACATGTCGAAACCGTCGATTTCCAATCCTTTATTTAGTGAGATTGACAGTTCTAACATTGTCACGGAACAAATAGAAATATCTTGGGATCTTGTTACTTACTGAAAGAAAACGACTAATAATAACGGAATAAGACCTCCAGAACTTGTGTGTGTGTCAATAGTTGGATATTGGGACGCCTAGTGTCGTTTTTATTGTAATGTTCGGAAACTAGTAATCAAATTCAGGATCACTTTTTAAGCCACAGATTTATAATTTAATAGGAGTACATGGAAGTCACGTGTTGTCCATATCAGATATTTTTTTTTGAACATATCGTATGGTAAACTTACGAATGGGAAAATCACTACTTTTCAGGTGAGCAGATTCTTCTGTGTATGAGGGGCCTATTTCAATATTTTTCATAGTTTCATATGCAATTATTGTTTTATCTTCATAATCAAACACATATTCGCTACTTAAACATGGAAGCTTCAGACTTTAAGAAGTTTTTTGTAAAAATGCAACTGCGATTTTAGCACTTTCTAAAGTGCTTCGTAACTTGACTACAGGCTATATCTACCGAAATACTATCGAAAAATAATTTAAAAAAAAAAGTTTAATATGAGACCGATGATATGTACATCATGCATTTTTTATTCAGCTATTAAGCAGAGTATCACAACAAGAAATTTCAAACTGAAAAATGAGTATTCAAAGTATTGAATAATAGCAAGAACATTTATTGCTTCTTCACTACCGAAGAAAGCTTTATATTCATTTAGGAAGTGAAAAAAAAATCATATCCTCAGAATCTAAAATTTCCAATCGCGTTTTAACTTATAGACATCAAGGAACAACGGGTTAATACCTTGATAGTCCCGTATCAATTTTCTTAAAATGTGCTATATCGCATTTTCCTTGACACAACTATATTTCAAAAAAGGTTCGTCCGATTTGGCCGAAAGTTAGTGAAAAGTTGAGGATTTGTGTAAAAATAGTTTATTATAAATTTTATCGAATTTCATTCGCTAATCCGCTTACGTATGCGCGGACGTATTTTCCATGAAACGCCTATATTTAAAAAAAAAACCGGCTCGTCCAATTTGGCCCGAAATTGGCGGACAGCTGAGAAGTACAAAAATCGCACAGGAAAATTTTATCAAATTCCATCGAATAATTTTTCAAACGTATTCTCTTTGACATGTTGTAGAATTCATTAGGATAGGTTTAACTTCTTTTTTTTTAAATTCTGCTTTCCGATTATTTTTTTTATTCTACTGTTTTTATGCTTTAACCTTTTTATTTTATTTTATTATTTAGATTTTTTTTCATTCTATGCTTTAATGCTTATTTTGATCAATGATAATTTCATCGGTTATTACTAATTATTGAACTGAAAAGAAACATAAAATTTAATTCTAGCTCATTCACACAATAAGTAAATTAGCAACGGAAGGTGTTAGCATTACAAAGCAATAGCCATATATTTCGTCAGCTAAAATTAATTTAGTTCAATTATCCTATCGTCAATCAGTACTTTAGCGATATGCTGTTAATTAACCGATCCAACTTCAGTATTCAATTAACATCTGTCTGATAGTATCTATACTTCAGTAATTAAGGGTGTTTAGCTTTTGTTATATGAATTTCAAACTGCCTCAATGTCTGACCTAGTTCAGTTATAGTTTGTGCTTTGTATAAACAATACTTGCACACGTGTTAGAAATTCCCTTTGTTACACATGGAATTTTGATTGCCTCTTTTTCATTCATTCATTTTAATTATTTACTTAAAATAGTGGCAAGATTGGTTTGAAAACGTAAATAAAGCTTCAATGAATGAATTAAATTATTATTACCTCTATTTTATTCCTTACACGGCCAAGAATGTTGTATTATATATATATATATATATATATATATATATATATATATATATAATACAACATTCTTGGCCGTGTAAGGAATAAAATAGAGGTAATAATAATTTAATTCATTCATTGAAGCTTTATTTACGTTTTCAAACCAATCTTGCCACTATCTGTTTATATATATATATATATATATATATATATATATATATATATATATATATATAAACAGAAAAAATATACATGATATCTATACTGCAGTATGAAAAAGGATACAGATTTGACAATATTAAATTAATTTCTATTTTGATTCGAAACGCTGGTTGATGAGAATGCAAACTCCGAGAACCGAATTGGGCCACGGGATATTAGCTTAGAATAGCTTAAAGATTGTAGTGCATTTCTCTCCCCTCCCCTCTTATTTGAGTAGCCCAGTCAAATTATAATTGAGATTGCGAATTAAGTCAAACGAAGCTGGAAATAATTTCAATTTAATCTGATTATCATTAATTTTAATTTAATTTATCTTTAATCATTAATTTATTATGATCCCATTGACTTTAAATACCAGTGACGTGGTTGGTTAGTAGCGCTGGGGTCTCCTGAAGCCTCCCTGCTTTGCCATCCACAAGTGGGGGCAAAGCTTTGTTCCGAGTTCTCTTGGCAGATTGTAAATAGTAGGTGGTAACAAAAGTACTTGTGCATTATTAGTATAGCTTTGTTTCCGTTAAATATTTTAATCATTATTAAATACCACTCTTCAAAGTAAAGTCCATTGTTTTCAACTACTTTCACCCACCTTTCTGCCGGTACCATTCCTTTGGTTTTGCAGCAAAGAATTCTTCACATCCAATGTTTACGTCCTCGTAATTATTAAAGATCCGACCTTTTTTAAAATGAGCCATTGATCTAAACAAACCATAATCTGATGGTGCAATATCTGGGCTATACGCAGAATGAGACAAAACGTTTACTCCTCGCAGTTCCGATAATATTTCTTGGTCAAACGAGAACGATGCACAGGGGCATTGCCGTGTTGCACAATGGGTTGGTTCCTGTTGACCAAAGCGGGGTACATTTCACTCAAGAAGCTGCATATACTCTGTCTAGCTGTTCACAGTAAAGGTTTGGGTCCCTACTCCGGCCGATAAATGACGAGTAGTTGCATGTGGGTCCTGGTTCACACATTCAAGTTACCTGATCTGGATCGTGCGGAAGTATCTCCATGGAAAATTGACTCCTCTTCTATGGCACAAATTTGTTGCCCTAGTGGTTAAACCTTTTTTCCACAAATGTCTCAACAGACCGCGAATCACTTTTTCACGTTAATTTTTTCTTCTTACATTGCACGTGCGTTTTAAAAATGTAAATGACCCCATAAAGCCACCTCAAGCCACAGAGAATTACAGGATCAGTCAAAGTAAACATTAACATAAATAGTAGGAACAAAAGCAATCTTATAGGATAATTATGAGAGTTGGTATTAAGGATTATGTTCATACACAAGGACTTTTGTAACAACCTAGTATTCTGCATAGGTGTGATCATGTTCATGATTATTTATTTTATTTTTACTGAACATAAAATCATGGTTGTTATTTTGCTATCACGAAATCATATAGTTTATTTCAGAAACCCGTTAACAGACATTTTTACTGAATTAGCATTTATTATGGAGTCAGAACCTATTATTGTAAAGGCATTCTGTCATGCAAAAATCCGTTATCTACCCTTCTGCTTTGTATGTTATAATTTTCAGTAGGACAGATTGTATTATTTCTCAATAAAACTTTTATCTCTCTAAAGAATTTTTTTTTTTATAATCATCAAAGTTTTTATCATAGTTTTATTGCATTCTGTATTTAAAAAAAGTACAAGAAAAATTAGTTGGCAAATTGAACGTTTGTTTAATATAATTTTCCGTCCCAATGAATCATACAACCATCTATATCTAGTCATGTCCCCTAATTCCAAGATAAACGTTATTGCCTATAACTGTAAGGTGGTCGATATCTCAGTTAAGTTATGGGCATACATTAGGATAATATTGGCTCATTATAACTTTAATGATTAATTGTTCTAAGGTAATTACCTCTGTATTGTATACAGTGTGAACATTGTTAAATCTTGCACCAAATGAAGGCTTATTGAGAGCCATAGTACAATTAATTCTATATCAGTTTACATATGGCTAATTATAGGCTATTTTAGATTGAACTGCATAAGTAATAATTTTTTTTTTTATTTTTAATTTTTTCCTATTTACTTTTATTTTTATCATTTTTTTTTTATATTTTTTAATATAAATTATATGTTTTATTTGTTATATTTTTTATTTTCATTTTTGTAATTTTCATTATTTTGTTTTAAATAATATTTTTTTGTCTATTTATATTTAAACCTTTTCATTTTTTAATAATTTATATTTTTATGTTATTTTAATTTACAATTTAATAACCAACTTGGTCAATTACTGACAAGTAAGTGATGAATTATACGAACCAGATAAATGATTCTTCATTTCAAATATTCAAGGTTGCACTTAACAAAATCAATGTTTGTTTTATAGCTAATAAAATATCATGATTTGAACTAATTCAGAAATTTAATGTATAATTCGATCTATTGTATAATTTAATTTTAATATTGTTATTACGTCCGGTTGTTATGGGATGGCGTATGTAATTCATGCCAGTTTTATTACCCTGATTTCCATGTACCGTTTGTGAGTAAATTGAATTTCATAAAGGGTCCCATGGTCGGATTGAAATTAAAATTACATTGAATCAAGTCAATAGATTTATTATTACTGAAATTATAAGAAACTATCTAAAAAACGTGTCTTTTGCCTTGTTGTTGAAGAGCTTAAAAGGTATGTCCTTGCCTTGTAGGAAGGTACCTAAGGATTTCCTTCGATCAGTTATTATCAGAAGAAAAAACAATATTTCTCTATTTTGTGGGGTAAATAGGGTCTCTCCAAGGAAGAGATCAAATTAAGGATCCACATGAGTGCCGTGTCAGTGTAGTGAGATTTCCGTACTTCGGTAACTGCGAAAAATGATATTCTTCAGAGCATTGGCGTACATATGAAATACTACTAATAGGTCGTTTTTAATTGCCAATATCTAATTATCACTTTATTTTTTTCCATGTCGTTAAAATATTGTACAAAATTAATCCAAAAGTGCGCATAGTTACATGCAACGTCTTATAAAGAAATTGTTTATTAGTCCATGACCCGACAATACTTGTGTATTTCGGGAAATTTGAGTTGGGTGAATTTTTTTCAAAAATGTTTAGTAGAGTTAGTTAATCTGAGACTTTGGTTGGAAGTAAGTGTTGGAAAGCTGGAAATGATTTTAATCTGTTCAATAGACATCAGATAATAGTAACCTAAGTTTTCCTCGTTTCAAGTGGTGAGCCAAGGTGGGAGCGCTGGGGAAACCCAGAAGTTTTCAGGACTTTTTCACTTTTTGGCCTATAACATTTATACGGAGCTCTGTAGTGAAACTTTTATTCGCTTATAAATTAAAGAACATTAAATTATGCGTAGGATTAGTACCTAAAACTTTGGATCCGGTTTGAAAGAAGAATCAAAATTGAAAAAAAAACGAAAAACATCAGGTCCTTGGTTGAGATCAGAAAGGAATCTCGGATGAAAATTTTGGAGAAGTTCTGAAAAGTTGTTCATTTATGTTTTGTGGAGTACTGATTACGAAATTTAACTCTGTTACCTCGAATTATTATCGGAAGCATAAAAAAAAGAAAAATAATTTATTTTAGCTAAGACCTGGAAACCATGCATTATTGAAACAAATTCTAATATTTATTTTAAACAAAATTAAAGAAGAGAAAATTATCTACAACTTCGGTTCCCAAGATTTTTTGGTTTTGAGGCTTCGTTTTGAAGGGAACGCGAGTCGAAATTATGAGGCGAAATGTCTAAATTAATCTTTGGACAAGAGCTCGCGGAGGAAAATTTTAGAGAAGTTCTGAATATTTGTTCATTTATGGTTTTGTATGGTACCGATCCCTTATTGATCTCAACTGGGGTCCCAATGTTTTTCGTTTTTCAATTTTGATTCTTCTGTCAAACCGGATAATTGAGCAAACAAAAAAAAAATGGTTTATTTTCTATATGGTATTTTCTTTTAGTACATATCTTTGTTTATATTTGATCGATTTGCATGAAACTTGCACTTTTCATATTAATTTGTCCTTTATGGAACAAATGGAAGGGTCATTTGGCACAAATAATGGATTCAAATACTCAACGTGTGAACTTTTGATATTTTAATTATAACTTTTATTTTGTTGGCATTAGCTACAAGTTGCAATTGAGTCAGTATGTTGTTATTAGTCATTCTAAGGTGAATTGAACTGTATTTTAGGTGGCACTACTATAAAACAACAACTTTTTTAATAATTGAGTTTTGTTAATTTTTAATTATTTTCTATTTCTACATTTATACATAATATCATGAATATAATATATAGTGATTCTATTGGAGTATGTTCAGATTATCTAAAAGGATTTTTACAATTTCAGAAAACCACTACCATACCTACAGAAGGAGTAACAGTTCACTTCATTTTCCCTAAAAAGAGGACTTGGCACATTTTAAAAAATTACATGCTCCAATAAAATCATTGGAATATTTTTGTAACTTTTTTTCTTGCACCAAATCATCTTCTGTCGCTGAAAATCCAAATTCACCCAGATCCAAGCTAACAACCACATCATCAATACAGTGTCACTAAAGGTATGTATAGAAAAACGATCTCAACAAATGACAACCTGTCAGCCAAAATGCTGGTAGGCGACAAATTTTCAATGTTTATATTCCTCACATGATAGTACAGCCACAATTCAAGTTCTTGTACAAATCAACATCTTACGGTCATACGAGCGACGCTAAATAGTTCAAGTCTGATGACACGATCCGTTATACGGTGGATATAGATATATGGATTATACGGATGCATTCAATACGAAAAGTTATGACAAATGAAAAAAAAAAACCTTTGGCGGAATTCATTTTGCTTTTTCATCATGTATTATTAGTGGCATGTCAAAGAATTATATCATTTTTTGAATAATCCAGTGTACAAATTCATGCAAATTATATGGCACAGAGTAATATTGGTCATTTAAATGAACCCTTGCCAGCGGATAAGTATGCTCAATAACTGAATTTATAACTCGTCCTGGGGACCTAGGTCCTGTGATTCAGGCCATTCCAGAGCGGTGATTAAAGATCTCGGATCAGGAGGCAAACGGAACCGAACGGATAAAAATTTCTATTCGGGTTCAGGAAAGGCGATTAAGCCGGCCATCCCTTATGAAATCAGTGGCACCGTCCCTCATCTATTTCCCGCCCTATCGAAAGAGTTTTCCCAGCCTTTTTTTTTTTTCACCCTTTCATTTCTTTATGACCTCTTTTTGTGAGTCCGGCTAAAGGACTTCCATAAGCGCCCAGCTTTTAGGCCCTCATCATCCTGTATGGATATAAATGCTCTTAAAAGTTCACGATTTGGCGAAACCGAGTAAACAGACAAATAAAGAACTAAAAAATATATTTTCAGTTTGCTCATTTCAACCCCATAAAAAATTGTAATTGACTATAACACAAACTTTAATTTTGTGTTACCTATAAAATCAATTAACAGTACTGTTGTTAGTAGTTTTACAAGATCCTTTGTTTGTGTTTTTACAATTAGGTAGTGTACTACAATTAGGCTAGGCTGACGGAGAATCATAATACCTACCTATTCTAGGCGGAGTGTGAAGGTTCAGATTTATTACGTTGAACCGCCCCTAATTAAAAGATTTACCCCTTTTCCTCCACCTTCTCGTGTTTTAATCATTACCAACTGCGACTCAAGAATGAGTCGGCCATAACCGAAAGAATTGATTTAAATAATACATGTATTAAACTTTGAAGTCCAATATATTATTATTACTTCTTTAATGACCATGTAATTCACATTACTAGTCCATGAGAAATTATATTCATTTTTTAAAAATAAATTTCCAATGGAGAAGATAGGAAAATCAAAGCTTGTATGCTTTAGATAAAATCGGTAACTGGGAAAAACCCCGCAACGGGCTGAAAAGCGTTTTGTTCAGGTTAAAGATGTGAACAAAAAATTATACATAATAGCGTATATAAAGAATGAAAAAATAAATTTTAAACAATTTTTCCAGAAATCGAGAAAATACAGAAACAGGTCTTCTCAAAAAAAATATTCGAACACTGGCCAAAATGGCACTAGAGCGCTATTTTTCAAATGGCGATTTTTCAAAGCGCTATTTGTTCCCGATGAGTTACTCTAGTACTCTATTTTCATGAAATATATGCAATGTTCAATTTTATGACTAAAAAACACGTTTATAAGGCAGCATCTTAGGTCCTTTCCCCTATATCCTATACACCGCGAATATTCCCACACTACCTTCCTAGCAACATTTGCTGATGATACAACCATCCTATCTTCTCACCCAGACCCTGAAGTAGCATCATTTAATCTCCAAAAACACTTCTCCTCGATTGAACAGTGGTGCAACCATTGGCGCATCAAAATCAATGAATCCAAATGTAAAAATGTCACCTTCACACTCCGTCGCAGACCCTGTCCTCCAGTCCAGTTCAATTCCATTCCACTTCCCACCTCCGACACAGTTCGGTATCTTGGTTTCCTCCTAGACAAAAGACTGACATGGAACCCACATACCAGGCTTAAGAGACAAGAACTCAACCGAAGATATAGCCAGTTATATAGACTATTGAACAGAACATCATATCTTTCAATAGGCAACAAACTACTAATCTACAAGATCATACTAAAACCCATTTGGATCTACGGACTTGAACTGTGGGGGACAGCAAAATCTTCTAGCATCAAACATATCCAATACTTCCAGTCCAAAGTCATTCGAACAATAGTCTACGCTCCTTATTATGTTTCAAACAAGACCTTACATCATGACCTAAACATCCCATTTGTACTTGACCTTATTCCATCTAAATTTTCAAACATTCATCAGAACCTTAGCTGACATCCTAATCCCTTAGTATAGCTACAATCTCTATCCAGCTCAAGCCATCCCTATAATCTTCCTCATAGGTTGAAGCGGCAGTGGCCACGAGACCTTCTGTAAATATGCTATTGGAGTTTTGGCAATGGCCAGATCCTCCACTTAAGTCCTGAGCGACTGTGGCCCTAGTGCTCTCACTCAGTTTCCACTGGCTTTAATCCAGTGATGCGGCTCAGAGAGAAGCGCTTGGACCTCTTGGAGTCTTGCCTTGTCATCTACAAGTGGAGGGCAGGGCATGGCTGGGAGTTCCCTGGGCAGAATGTAAATATGTATATATGTATGAATGTAATCAACAATTTTTATTTATTTTATTTTATTTATTTATTTTATTTTATATTCATTTTATATTATTTTATTCTTCTTTTGTTAACATTGTATATTTATTTATCACTAGTGTCCTTTATTTTATCAATTTATTTTTCTTTATAATTATTTTATTGTATGCATAGTTGTACATACAGTGTGAATGGGTATTTCAGCCCTAATATTCATTGCCCTTGAGTGTGGCAGCTTGTATTATATTCAATAAATAAATAAAAAAAACACATTTGAACATCGAACTATTTCTTAATTAAGCCGCTAGTGGCGAGAGAGCGGAAGGGAAGTGATCAAGGGTAAGGGAAGACTCTCTAATGGACGGGAACTGCAACAAGATCAAGAGATGTTCTCTATTCCTTCGCCACTTCCCCACTGCTACCTCACCACTAGAGGTCTAAGGAAGAAAAATCCCGATGTCCAAACGTGTTATTAATTCGAACCTCACTTATATTTTCTGAAAATAGGGTTGTAGAGCAGCTTCACTTTTGTTATTTTTCCTGATATACCGCTTTGAAAAATCGCGGTAGGACCATTTTGGCCCTTGTTCGAATCACTTTTTGAGAACAACTGTTTTTATATTACCTCAATTTCCGTGGAAAGACATTATTTTATTTTGCATGAAACTTTTATTTTATATAACAAAGCTACAATTTAAGCGCCCAAAACTAATTCCTGCGGCAGTATAAGTCCTACAATAAAAGGTCCGAAAATGGCCATATTTCGCGATTTTTAAGATTTTTGTGAAAAGTTGTTGACCAACTTCTTTGAGTTTGATTCTCAATTTTCCGCCTTTTTGAACTCTATTACATACTATTTTTACTTTCTTGTTTATTTTTATTTAATAAACAAATTTCACATTTTTATTCAATAAATAAAAAAACACTTTTCGGCTCGTTTATGATTTTTTTTTACCAGGTTTCTACATTCCGATGTTATATTTTTCTCCTAATTATCACATTGAAAAGGTCCATTAGAAATTTATTTTAAAAAATAAACTATTGCGCCTGGACTATACGTTAAACATGTCGATAAACCTCTTGACGTCCGAATGAAAAAAGGATGACGTCAGAAAAGGTTGTCAATGTTTAAACCATTTTTGATTTATTAGTCGCCGATTTCGAAAGGCCGTTTATAACTAAGAAGATTTACATTCCACCTGGATTCTGCCAATAACAGCTCGGCCATTTATAAAAGTCTACGGTTTATGGATATACAACAGTTATTGATTTATATGTAATAGGACCTCTAACGGTGAATGTATAATTCATCAATTCCGATTTATAATTCCCACCCTGCATTGGTGAGAAAGACAGGATTTAAGCGTAGTGCCAGAGGTCTATCTATGGGAAATAGCTCTATTATTTACATTAAACATCACATTAATGAATTATTGTGCAACAAATGTGAAGCGATTGATTCGAATTAAAGGTGGTTAATTGAAATGGAAACGTGTTTTAATTATAAGATATAATTTTGGACTTAACAATGAATTTCAAATCCATAATATATATATATATATATATATATATATATATATATATATATATATATATATATATATATATATATATATAAGTTATAGTCTGAAGCATAGTATTATTATATTTAATACCAAATCTCTTATGTAAACAAGAACGAAATGTATATAAGTAGGATTACTAAGAGGAATAAAGCAGTCTTGATTTTGTCTCGGAAAGGGGGGGAACGTCCCGTAGCATACGCCAGTAGGCGCCTTACGGAGACAGAAACCAGGTACAGTGCCCTCGAACGAGAACTGTTGGGGATTGTGTGGGCCATTGACCACTTCAGACCCTACGTATTCGGGAGAAGATTCCGAGTACATACGGATCATAGACCACTGCAATGGATTGGGAAGTTAAAAGAATCCTCCGCGAGGGTTACTCGGTGGAAAGAATTCCTAAGCCAGTACAACATGGACATCGTGTACAAACCGGGGAAAGAGAATGTGGTGGCGGATTGGCTGTCCCGAGCGTTAATGGTCAACGTGATAGAGGAAGAGGAAGGGGAATCATCCAGGGACGTGAGGCAGTTTCTGCGAGAGTGGACACCGGAAGGGGAGGGTGAGCACGGCACGACGGACGACAGATAGGATCTTTCAGAAGATGAGAACCCAAGCGACGAATGACCGACGGACATGGAAGAATTAGAAGAAATTGTCAACGACAAGCATCGACAAATAATCTGGAAAACCAGGACCTCAGGGTTGATGAAAATCGAGTATACCCGGTATGGAAATAGTCGCATCACGATCATTTGGTCGCAGCCGGGAGCTAGGGACGACCAAATCTGCAGAGCTCTGAAGGATGCATACAAACCTGGTAAAACCCATCATCTATATGTCGGGAATAACACGATTTGGGAAAAGATCAAACGAATATGGCGATCCGAGCGAATAGGGGTGGATAGGACGTTCGTTCGATGTAAATTTATGGTCGAAACGCTCAGAGATGTCGAACAGCAGAAAGAGGTGACGCTCGCCTATCATCAGGGTAAAACGAACCACCGCGGGGTGCACGAAACATTGCAGGCGTTGCGAAGAAGGTACATTTGGTGGGGGATGAAAAAAACGATTGACGAAACCATAAGGGGTTGCGAAGTCTGTCTCAGCACGAAATACGACAGACACCCACCAAGAGGAAGACAAGAGGAGACACCCACAATACTCCGCTGAGCGATATCCAGATTGATACTTTTACCTGGAGGGGTTATAAGTGGGTAACCATGATTGATCTCTTCAGCAAAATAGCGATGACATACCAGATTCAGGAACGATCGTCAGAGGCAGTGTTAGAGGCCTTAAAATTGTGGTTCCAGTTCTACGCAGTTCCAGATCGGATCTCGTCCGATGGAGGGCGGGAGTTCGATAACGCCAGCATCAGAGCGGAGATGAAGCTGTTGGACGTGGTGTGGCATCTCAACACTCCCGGTCATCCCAAGAGCAGGGGAAGTATTGAAAGGCTACATAACACATTAAGCGACCACCTGAGGGTGTACCAAACGAATAAGGGGCTAGAACCGGACGTGGCGATGGCAAAGGCTATTGTGGCATACAATCATTCTATCCACACAGTAACGGGTTTTTCCCATTCGAGATACTTTTCGGGCTTCGCGGTCATCGGCGGGACTATCGGGGCACGACAGCGGACGAGGAGGAAGTGGTCAATAACACGATTGAGCGGAAGAAATTGTGGCTGAAAGTCCAGGAAAAGATAGAGAAAGAAAAGAGCAAGAGGGTCGCTCGAGACAATCTCAACCTTAGGGATATGATGGGAGAGGTGAAAATAGGGACGATAGTGTACAGGAGGCTAGGCACTAATAGGGGTAAAGAGTTACTGCGTTACGAGGGGCCATTCAGGGTGGTGGTAATTAGAGAGCACAATATTGTCATCATTGAGAGTGTTAAAAAACCCCTAAAACGTAGAACAGTTCACATCGAACAATTAAAGCTACCAGCGATAGAAACACCTTTGTAAGTTGGAGTATCCTCGTCTCATTACATAAACTTTGTATATAACAAATTGTTCAACATTTTTTTTTGTGTTTTGTTTCGTAGTATTATTATGATTTTTCTGTGTGACCATAAGTGCGCGAGGGTGCGGTAAGTGTTCTAAAACGGCTATAAAGCCACAAGAGGTTTCTTTTTGTTCTTTTAAGGTACAGATAGCTGTAAGTAGTTTTTTTGTTGTTGTATATATAGATATATATATACAAACCAGAATTGTTTTAGAATTTTTTTTTTGTTTTTTGTTTTTGTGTGTGTATGTAAGAAGTTTACGAAGAATGTCCGTAAACTGGCGGGGGGGAGTTATAGTCTGAAGCATAGTATTATTATATTTAATACCAAATCTCTTATGTAAACAAGAACGAAATGTATATAAGTAGGATTACTAAGAGGAATAAAGCAGTCTTGATTTTGTCTCTGAACGTGTTGTTTCTTTAACCTTATTCTTTTTTTTTATCTGTTTTAACTCGCTGTCACGTAACTTAATTATATATATATATATATATATATATATATATATATATATATATATATATATATATATATATATATATATATATATATAAATTACGTTTTTTAGGATAAATTGGTTAAAATAATATTGAACCAGCTTTAAAATTATGTTTGCATATTTAATCTGGTCCTTATCTGTATTAATTCAGCGCTATAATATAAAAATCTGAAACACTGCCACTCGTAAATAAGAATTCTAAAAAAGCACCATATTAAACAGAATCCAATTACATAGTTAGAATGTCGATAGTGCGGAATTCTAAATTTAAAATATTTTATGAATATGAAATATTTTTCTTTTCTTTTTCTCCGCCTGTCCGTTATCTGAAAATCCTGAATTAAAATCTGATTCCAAAATGAGCTGAAGAATAAATTCGAACCGTTGGACTAAGAAGGCCTCACGGTTGATCAACATTAGGAAGCATTATGGACCGGGATAAAAGAAAGTTAGATATTCGAGAGAAACGAAAAGCCAATAAGTGGTTCCCAGAAGCATGTGAAAAGGCAGTGGAGGAGAGAAGAAAAATGAAAGTCTTCTGCCTAACCAAAGCTGATCAAGCAGCATTGGAAAAATACGCCGCCGCCAGGACAACTACAAGCAGGATAATAAGAAAAGCAAAAAGAGAATTCCTCAAAGAAAGACTGCAAACCATTGAGGACAACTGGCAGGCCGGAAATATATGCGAATTCTAAGCAGACATTAGGAAAGGTAGGGTAGGATATAAATCGAGAAAAGATGGCATATTGATGGCATCAAAAGAAAAAATATTAATTATCTGGAAACAACATTTACAGCAGCTTCTTAACCAAGAGAATCCCATAATCGAAGAAGATATGGACCACGCAGACCTTAAGAGATCTCGACCCATCATAATAGGTTGAAAAACCAGACATCCTGGATGTGGAAATAGCTATCGACAGGCTTAAAAGAAGAAAGACCAGCGTTGGACAGCATACCATCTGTTTAAAGATGGGGAAGTGGACCTCTAAGAGCCAAGCTATTAGAACTAATCCAGAAAATATGGGAGGAGAAAAAGATGACGGAGGCTTGAAAAACAGGCCTAGTATGCCCAATTCTAACGGAGGAGTCCATTTATGAATGTGGTAATTACAGAGGCATAGCACTCCTTCCAGTTCCCTATAAGATAATGACCAATATCCAGCTAAACCGGATATATCCCCACTATGAAAATATAATGGACGACCACCAAGCGGAATTTAGAGGAGGAAGGAGCATGCTAGACTAGATCTTTATCCTAAAACAGGTACTCGAAAAACGAAAGGAAGTAGAACAGGATGTGAACAGCCTTATTTGTCGATATTAAAGCAGCCTATGATTCCATGGACAGAAACTGACAATGGAAAAACATGACTGAGTTGAGTATTCTCAAGAAATTTGTGAGACTGACGAAGGCGTGTACTAACGACCCCAAATGCAGTTCTAATATAAGGAGATGTGTCT
The DNA here is from genome assembly GCA_948150685.1 of Rhaphigaster nebulosa. Lineage (NCBI taxonomy): Eukaryota > Metazoa > Arthropoda > Insecta > Hemiptera > Pentatomidae > Rhaphigaster > Rhaphigaster nebulosa. The sequence goes on along the minus strand of OX411306.1, from coordinate 82,826,827 downwards.
GAAGCCTTCGAAGTTAGAACAGCTCTGAGGCAGAGAGATGGACTCTCGCCGATCTTGTTGAACTAAGCCCTTCAGAAGGAGATTAGAACAACATCACGTGAAAATGGAGGGGTGCACGTCGGAATGAAACATAAAATCCTAGCGCATCCGGATGACATAGCTATCCTTGGAAGACATTGAGAGACTCGCTAAGGCTCTGCCAGGAGAAGCATAGCAAATCGGCCTACAAGTAAATGAAGATAAAAGAAAATATATGATAGCCGAAAAATTCAACCAAACAATATTATCTGCTTGGATGGTTAAAGGATTAGATCATGTAAAAAAATTACGGTGCTATGATCTCAGAGAAGGAGTAGATTCTATCACGGTGGTCCCTCCACTTCAATACCCTTTGAAATAATGATGCAGAAAACCCGGAAGAATTTGTAATCTCAGGTTCTGAGCATGAATTGGAACCTACAGACCCACCAACATGCGAGGATGTCGATAATGCTATTAACAGGCTGAATAACAACAAAGCTCCAGGAGAAGATGAGATTCCGACTGAGCTCATTAGGCATGTAGTTTCGGAGAGCCCTATGCAATGTAATCCTCACCATTTGGGTGAAGATAATGCCCGATTAGTGGAAGTAATGCCCGATCCGGTGGATCTTTTCATTACACAAGAAGAGAGGCATCAAGGGTTACAATAATAACCGTGGGATTCCACTTTTTCAGTGTGCCTACAAAGCCCTTTCGAATAGTTTTTATAATAAGCTCATCCCAACTGCTAAGAGAGAAATCGGTAAATATCAGGGAGGCTTCAGAGGAGAAAGGTGCACAGTCAATCAGGTGTTCAGTCTCCGGATAATATTGGAAAAATCCCATGAGTACAGTATGACGGCCCATCACGTTTTCACTGACTTTCGGAGTTCCTACAATAATCTTAAAATACCTAAGCAGCACTGTGTGAACTAGGAATTCATGTGAAACTTGCCCGCCTGATTAAGATGACTCTGGGCGACAAGATGACTAGGTATGCTATTCGAGTACAGTGAGACTTTTCTCCGGAGTTTATTACCACAAGAGGGGTTGGGCGGGTGATGGATTTGCTTGCCTACTGTTTAACCTGGCTCTGGAAAATGTGATTCGCGATGGTCTTGCAGATGATCTAGACCTAGTCGTAAGATCATTCGAGTCTCTCAAAAACGCATTTTCAAAATTGAATTAGTGAAAGCTATGGGAATGAGTATCAATCAATAGAATACCAAGTATATGCGTGCCGGAACTGGGGAACGGAGCTAGATTTGTAATCAAGAGTATGGAACATATTACATATCTAGCTGCTGTTGTAAGTCGGAGAAATTGAGTATCCCTAGAACCGGTCAGGGAATCGTTTAGGCAAGCAGGTGTTATTTTGGTCTCAGCAAACACCTTCGAAGTTCGGTCATCTCCCGCCACACGAAATGTCTCCTTTACAAGACCTGTCCTTACTTACGGATCGGAGATTTGGACTTTCACTAACATTGAAGCGAAGGAGATACTTGTTTTCGAACGAAAGATTCTTCATCGAATATTTGGACCAGTCAAGGAAGGCGAGAACTGGAGGGGGAAGAACAGAGAGATCTACGATATGTATGGAGATATGGATGTGATGAGTTGGGCATTGGGAAGACTACGTTCGGCTGGACATGTTGCCAGAATCCCGGAGGTAGTGACACTAAGAAAGATGCTGGACGAAAGACTTTACCGTACAACAGGGAAAGGTATTGCCGTAGACCACGGCTGAGATGGGAGGATGTTGTGACTCGGGATGCCCGAGACCTTCTAAATACCCTCAATTGAAGAGTGACCGCACAGAATGGAACCAACTGGCGAAGGTTTATTGAGGAGGCCAAGGATCACATCGGTCTGTAGCGCCACGGAAATAGATAGATAGACATTTACAAAATTAGTACTCAATTTGTAAAATGCGATTAAATCATCACAAATTTCACACTTCGACGGGGGACACGTGTCCAAAGTTTATATCTGCGTCCACCGAATTCCTCAGACGGAAACAGTATGTCACCTTGGAATAAAATTCGACCGAGCATGTGAGCTAAAAGAAACTTCAAATTTAAAAGAAAGACTCTAAACAAACGACCAAAAGATAAAAAATCCAAATCGTTAAAAGCTAAAAATTATGCAGAAACTAAATACATATACACACCTACTTAAACCCATGAGGGCTTGCCCCTCCCAGATTCACTGTTCAGCAAAAAAGACTCCTACAAAAACTGCAATATTTTCAATCCGAAGCTTTAACACTGATAGCAGAAGCTCCTTTTTACATAAAAAAACACTCTACTAACCGACTTACAGCAACCAACTATGGTCCAGCACATACGTACTCTTTATTCCCGTTTCCATAATAACCTTCACGGATATCACAACCGAGTGATAGATGATATGGCCTTCTACATACCTAGCATAACCTCTGAAGGCCGAATTTCCTTAAGAATGATCATCGCGTTTTGTACAGTTTCATTCGACGTTGTTTGAGCGGAGGCCAGGATGCCACCAATAGAGCTGATCTCCAAAGAGAGGAGGCGGTCCTATAACAGAGTTGACTTCATTCCTAGGGCCAAAGAAAGAAAGGAAACAGTTATGACAGCGACGCCGGAATATGGCAACGAACGGAAGGTGGACACACAGAGAAGTTGACTACTACCTTACACATTTGCTTAAAGGAAATGGATGCTATCGAGCCTACCAGCATGCATTTAAGCTGGACAATAAGCAGAATGTCCAGTGCCCCAGCAATAAAAGAGAGTATGGAACCACGAATTCTTCTGCTGTTCCCGCTTCCAGGAAGAGAGGGGCAAATTTCGAGCGGATCAGAACTAACTGCCGGTAGCATTGTCAGCCTAATGCTGCTCACCCAGGAATGCCAACTTTCGGCTGACATGACCTTCAGGAGAAGAATAAAAAGGAGCTGGATGAGAGATCTCCTTTCCTGAATTTAAGGTCTAATTCAAGACCGGGAAGAGGTGCTACTGGGTACAATCCTTTTCTATGCCTATTATGCCACCTATATATATTGTATCCATAGCATTTGCTTAGTGTCACTTTTCTGTTAAACCGGTACGAAAAAATAGTTGAAAGAATAAAAAAAGTTTCAATTAAGATGCATAATTAATAAGTGACAAAGCATCAACTCAACCTGGATAAAAAAACGCAAGTAACTTTAGCAATATGAACTAATCTATTTTTGATTTTATCTATACAGTACACTCAATTTTAAATAATGATGATGAGTTTTCAGTGCACCATGTGGTTCTTCCAACACTTCTTTGAATTAGGGATGTCATTCAATGGCAATTGATACCACCTAAATTATTTTTTTTAAATAAATCCATTATTGATTACAACTCAGGAATACTGTGGTATATAATAAATTATATGAGCTTCATAATAAATCACTTTGATCTATAATACTAATATTGTTCCTCATTATATGTCAAAAGTTCATTATTTGACTTCCAAACGGTCTGGAATCCTCTTATAAACTAATAATGTTAATTACATTTTTTGTCACAGGGAGTTTTGTGCTGCTAACTAATCATTCCTTTAATTAATTAACCTTTTTTTCTGCTGCTAATTATGACATTAGAAGAAAGCACATACCAGAATTATTAATGTAATCAGAAACATAATTTACTATTTGAATTAGTTGATCATTTTGATGCCGTTTTTTTGTAAAGCGTCATTTAGCAAACTTTACAGGTAACCCAAAAAAACGTTTTTTTCCTCAAATAACAATATACATTTTTTTAAATTGTATTCTTTATTTAAGAGTAATAATATATTAATTACATTATATTGTTAAGGCTTCTATACAAGCACTGCTCAAGGACCAGAGTTACCACTAAGAGTCGTCAGCAATTGGTGCTTACGTCATCAATAATCGAGTTTTAAATCACCTCCAATTTTTTTTCGATATATCTATAGCGGGAACGTATTAGTGCGATAAAAAAAAATTACTTTAAACTTGACTAAATATTACAATAGTATAAATAATTTCCGCTCTTTTGTGCGATGCCGCATCTCATTTTTTCTTATCGGCCCTAGCCAATTGTCTTAATGCTAAAGCTTCGCTATTTTTCTAAAAAAATATTTAGTATTCTCCTCGTAATAGTGAAAGACATTCATCAGAGCTTCCATTTCAAAATCTGTAACTTTTTTGGAGCCTCGGTGCACCTAAATATTTAACTCATAGTTTCAGCATAAAAATAGTCCACAAATTTAATACTTTTAGATCTTGATTTATCCGATTTTGGAAATTCATAAACTTTATATATTTCAGATGAAAAAAATATAGTGCATAGAACCTTCTTTTTAATCCTTTAAAAGGATAAAAATGCATTAAGGAACACTCATCATGATTGTAAAACAATTTTACGTGAGTATTTATTAAATTTATACAATGTTCAGGATGCTTCAGAAAATTTTAAGGTAGAACTTCTTCGAGATTCGGATTTCTTTTAGAAAATTTTAAAACGTTACTGGGTGCGAAGCGATTTTAATTATACAACTTTTTGGACCAAATATTCAAATTTGTTACAAGAAAATATAGAGATTTCAATTGTTCTTGTCCTGGTCCCACTATTTCTTCAAGTTTAGGCAGACCTTCGAAGGAGTTTTCAGAATGTGGCTCTAAAGCGAAATGGAGGGAAGAAGATTCGCTACATCAAGATCGATCTCTCAGAAAACTTTGCTATGCAAAGAAACAAAACTGAGGAAGTCAGGACAGGGATATGCTACTTTAATATTGAAAAATGTATTATTATTACAAAAAAGCAATTAAAAAACACAATTCAAGAATGAGAAAAACCAGTTAATATTCTCCTAACGAAACTTTGGCTTTAATTACAAATTTATAAATAAAAATATTTTACAGAAAATAGATAGAAGTAGAACTTTATTCTGGGGCTAGGCTTTTTAAGAATAACAGAATAGAACAAATAAAACAGAAATAAAGATCAATTAATGTTTGCAATATTTTCAATAAAATAATAAGGAAACAACATTAATTCTTGTCTTGGAAAGAATAATTAATGTGAGCAAAAAAAAGAAAGAGAAAATGAAAAATACAAAAATTATGGGCTGATTAGCAAAGTAAAAGCTAGTGTATTAAAACAATAATTTACGTCTGACCTAGATGTTAATCTAAAATTTAAATTTCGTAATTAGAGAGCATCAGTTTGGAAAGAAAGAAGGTGTTGGAAAAGGAGGGATTGAATGAGGATAGAGAAAAAGCATGGCGGATATTAGAAGGAAAGGAATTCCAGAGGGTAGATGAGCGGGCGAGAAAGGAATGTTCGAATGTTTTGGTTCTAAGGGAAGGAGTATAGAGGTCAGAAATGCGCGATCTTGTTTCCAGTGCATGGACCGAGGATGTAAATTGTAGGAGGCTGTAGATGTAGGAAGGATGCTGGGTGGTGATGGTTTGGCATAGGAAAGATTCGAGTAAATATTGTCGACGATTGGAGGGGAAGAGGCACTCGCCGTAAAGGACGCATGAGCCCGTCTCGAGGTGCCGAAGACAAATCGTAAAAAGCAGTTTATGATCCGCTTCAATCTGTCCTAATGTAGGAATTGAAAAGGAGTGGAGAAATACTCAGGTCCTGGGCTACTCCTGAGGACAGGGTAAGGAAGAAAGATAGGGGTTGATTAGGAATTGTAACTGCTTGAGTCCGATCGGAAAGGAAAGATTGAAACCACTTAATAGAACTTTTGGAAAAGTATAGTGATTTTAATTTGGTAAAAACGAACGAGTAGTCCAGGGAATCAAAATCTTTAGAGAAGTCAAGGAATATTAATATATGAATATTAATTAAAGCAAGGATTTCAGCAGGCAACAGATGTCTCTTTGCATTAACCAAAGCATTAAGATTTCGGAACTCGTCACGAAAAGCAAAATTATTGATTTATAAAACAATCAATTTATTAAACAATTGTCACGTACGTTGGTGAAACGTGGGTCCTGACCCAGGAATGCGAAAAGATGCTGTAGATCTGGGAGAGGAAGGTGCTTCGGCAGATATTTGGGCCAGTATGTAATGAAGGCCAATGGAGGTCAAGAAATAATAGAGAGCTTCAGGACCTATACAATGAACCAGACCTAGTCACCTATGCCAAATCAGCCCGTATAAGATGGCTTGGGCACGTAGAAAGAATGGGAGAACATAGGTACCCAAAGAATATTATATGGCAAACCAGGAGGCAATAAGAGAAGAGGAAGGCCCAGGCTGCGATGGCTGGGTGATTTGGAGAATGATCTGCAGAGGATGGGAATCAGCCAATGGAGAGGTCGAGGGAAGACAGAGAAGACTGGAGAGGCGTTGTTGCGGAGACCAGGGCCCTACAAGGGCTGTAGAGCCATGGAAGAAGAAGAAGGATATTAATACAGTTAATATTTTTTTGTCCATGGCGGCATGTATTTCACTGGTGATCTTGGTCAATATTTAGTAAATATTAAAAGTTTCCTGCAAAAAATATAAGCCCGCATTAAAAACATCTTTAAGTTCTACTACTAAATCTTTTAATTTGTGATAATTGTTCAATAAAATAAGAAGACTTGTTAAAAAAAGTCAGAAAGAAAAGTAAATAAATGAAATTTTGATTTAATAATATTTTTATTTTTTTAATGATAATAAATTATTTGTAAATATTTTGCAATTTTTTTATATAAATGCCTGAATTACTTTATTACCGCTAGATTGCTAAGACAGCCCACTCAGTCGAGGTGCGATAGTTTATTTTTTTAAATAAATTGCCACGGGCCTTCTCAACGTGATTATTAGGAGAAGCATGGTAGAGATTTTTTGATTTGTTTTAGATAAAATAGGTATGTAGCAAAATGGTGAAAAAAAATTCCTAAATGTGCCAAAAAAAGTTTTTTTCACCTCTAAGATATGAATTTTTTCTAAGAAAAATAAAAAATAGCACTTAATAGCATTTAAGAATACGGAAAAAGTGAGTTTTAAAAATTGATGTCGGTCAACAACTTTTCGTAAAATAAATTAAAAACCGCGAAAAATGGTTCATTTTCCATGAATTCCATTCAAATCATTTTTGGACATTTTATTACCGAATTTGTAATTATCGCGAAGACTTGTTTTGGGAATTTAATTGTGTTTTTTTTAGTGCCTATCTATAATTGAAATTGTATGAAAAAAAATTATAACTTTTCCTCGAAATTGAGAAAATGTGAAAACAGGTGATCTCGATTATATATTCAAACATGGGCCAAAATGGTCCAAGAATAAATTTTCAAAGCGCTATTTGTTCCTGAGAAGTTTCTATAAAACCCTATTTTCATTAAATGTATGTAAGGATTGATTAAATACTTAAAAAATACGTTTGAAGATAGGGCTGTTTCATGAAACGGCCACTAAATGTGACGTAGCGGAAGGGAATTGACGAAGGGCGGAAAGCTCTCTGAGCATCGAGCACTGCAAAGTGATAGAGAGAGCCTTCCCCCGCTTTTCGTCACTTTCCCTCCGATACCTCCCAGAGATTTTCGATTTCTGGATGACAATGCCCGATCTCATAGAGGTAGAGTTGTTCATCAAAGTTTAGAAAATCTGGGAATTTCCCCTCTGCCCCTTCCTCCATTGTCTCCAGACCTCAATCCTATTGAGCACCTGTGGGATGCGTTGCATAGAAGGCTCTTCAATCACCATCCGCAGTCAGTTGACCTTCAACAACTGAGGGGAGCATTGCAACAACTATAGAGTGATATTCCTCAAGAAGTTAGTGACAACATTATTAACAGTATGCCTAATTGGTGCACACAGGTTCTGTCAAGCTAAGGACATTATACAAGGTGTTAATTAATTGTTTCAAAAAAATAATAATAATAATAGAAAAATAGGGTACTAAAGCCTTTTATTTTATTATTGTCCAAAATACCTTAATTAAATTTTCCTCCAGTAAAAAACATAATAATTTTCAATAATTATTAATGCAGTTTATAATAAAAATAATATAAAAATGCTAGGCAAAGTAAATACCGCAAAATCGGCAATATCCCTATTCATTTTTGAGCAGTTTATTTACTCAGTAGCGCCTGGACAAACTGTGGCACTCGTCTTGATCATCCAATTTCTCAATAACGTGTTTTTATATGAATATTTGCTTATACTTAAAACCAGAAAAATTGATGGTGTTACCAATGAATATTGAAGCTATTTTAAGGTAAAACATTTTCACGTTACCTAAATTGTGTCATAAACTATGAATTTAAATTTCATGCTACTTGATTTTTGCCAACAGGAATAAACATGGTTAGAAAAAAATATTTCAATAACTATTATTTTTATTATTAAAAATATTTATTATTCGTTTCCTATATAATTGAATTTCAATACATTTATTTTCGAATAAATAATTTAATACAAATGAAGAATAATATGGCATTTATCACTCTTAATGCCTATATAGGAATTTTCAATTGAGATATTAGAACAGTTATTGCCCCTAGATTATTTTCAAATATTTAATTTAATGATCGGTACAATATTTAATTTAAAAAAAAGGAGATAGTAAGGTACTATATTGTTCATTTTTTATTTATGCATAACTAATGAACAGTTTATTTTTAAACTTTTACTAAATTTTTTTCATTTATGAATATTTTTTATGCAAGCACCTTCCAAATTTTATCCCTCGTAAATTCACTAATAATTTCTTTTAAATTAATTGTTCGGTTAATTAATTGTTCACTAATTAATTATAAATAAAGCATATCATATATTGTTAGTGATTTTAAATTAAATGTTTTACTAATTATTTAATTGAATATTTCGAATTATCTGAGAGAAATCAGTATATATTATTTACACATAAAAAATATAAACAAAAATGAATAAGGTTGATGTATTTTTTCATTCTTAATTTGAAGTAAAATTTTATCAATTATAATCGCTAAGCATTAGGAAACATTTTTCAACTGTAGTCTGTTAATATGTTGGTGTGGTTATAAATTTGAAATTTATTTAGAAGGCATTTCTTATTTTATCATAAAGATTTGGTTCATTTGTCAATTAGAATTAAAATCATTTTTAGAATTATATTAATGTTATAACAAGAATTTTTTTTTTAGGTTTTTAATAATAGAGAATCACTCTAATTGAAGCTTAGATGGACATCAATTGAGACATAAAATTCCAAAACTATCCAAGTACATTTTCCTGTTATTTATTTTATTTTTTCGTTATAATCATTTCTTAAATTTTAGAATTCATACATGAATTAACTGTAAAATGATTTCACCTCATGATAGAATCTAGCAAAAACTGTTGAAGAAAAAAAAATAGAAATTGGACATAGGAATCCATGGCTGGTTTTGAAATGCTATTTTTAAATATTAGAAAAAAAGTGCATGTCCTGCGGCAGCATGGATACCTCTGGTTTCGATTCGCGTTTCAATAGTCCCTATAGTGAAATCAAGGCTGAATTTCCATGAGCGGAGAACGTAGCTCACACAAATTGAAGAGATAGGAATAGCTTTTGCGGTCTAAGTATAGTCCTGTGTGATGCCTAAAGGCCTCACCAGTTCATCAACGGGAGGGCTTTACTGCTGCTGGGACCACAGAGTACACATGTCCTGGCAAGGCTTATCTTGTGTACAATTTATTATGACGATGCTCAGGCTTTAGTTCCTGCTTTGATACTCTCTCTGGCGAACGGAAGACTAATTTCACAAACTATCTAAGGCTTTACGTCTCATAGCCTTTTTATTACAGAGCTCAGGGCTGTAACGAGGAAAGCATACACTGCCGTCCTAAGCCTAAAAGGGATCTCACTAAAACTGTATACTGCCAATAAAGGATTTTAGCAGTTTTTATCTTATTTCTTTATTGATTTTCTATTATTATTAAAGATAATACCTGTTCCTTAGGAATTAAGTCTTCTTTATTCTGCTACCTGCTGATAAATATTACTGATCAGGAATAATATTACATAAGCTTTAATTCAGCGACTAGGAATTTCAGATTCTCAATCTAAATACAATATGAAGTATAGTGCGTACTAGACGGCTGGTGGATACCTGTATTACTCGAGGGTTAAAAGTTAAAATAGTCTAAGTATTAATTAGCTGTAACTGTATAGCTATGAAAGTATGGGTATTGAAGGCAAGTGATAATATTACTTCAAACAATCGTTGCCAATATTCCTCCCTCCATAAAGCCTCGTCAATACTACAAATCTACAAAATCGGGTTTAAAGCAATTTTTCCACCTCGTTTCTTTTCTGTGCCTCTAACGCTTTGTAGAGATTCTTTTATTCTCAAGTACAAAAAATTTTACGCCCATGTCAACAAGCGTGATATAATTATCTTAATTATACTTATATGTCTAAATAATAAATAATAATTACTATGCTACACTATCCAGATACCTGAATCTTAAAATATAAAGAGCATTATCCTGTTTATTTTTCTTTACTGATGCGAAAGGGGCCGCTAACTTTAAATATAAAACAATGGCTTATGGCCCAATTAGGTATTGCAAAGAAGTTTTAGACAGAAGAAAGATGAAACTACTATAATAATTCAGGAGACTTACAGCCGTTTTATCTTTGAATTTAGTGACTGTTTCGTTAGAGAATATTAGGAAATCTAGAGACTATTCTAAATTATAACTTTCTGGATTTAGGAAAGATTGCGCAAACTTGGTTGTAACTATTTGAAGTTAGTTACCTACAGGAGTCATTACACGTGATATCCCACTTCTAGAATGGAAGAACTACAACTCAAAAATTATGCTCTAGCTTGGGCTTTAGAACGATATAAATTAGACCAACAAGATTTTCGCTGTTCCACAATTACAGTTAGATCACATGGAACAATTATTGTAGTCAAATAATGAATGTCCACGGGATGAAATTCATTGTTCGTGTACCAGATGAGCTTTTAAATGTATTTACAGCTACTAATTGAGTCAGACAGGTTAAAATTGCGCTAAGTTCAAAGGCCAATGAGAAAGCAACATTGGCTTGAAAACTGTCCGACTATTTTTCAACTGTTATTAAATACACACGGATCTAATTTATACATAACACAATGAGAAGATTACTGATAACCCTCATCTAAACTCTCTGCCTTTACAACTATTTATTCTATATTGGATAACACAACAAATCAGATTTTTCCATAATGAATACCTTGCTCGATATGCATAAGGGTCGATACTTATATACCTACTCTGGCGGAGCGCCTATAGAATACAAAAGAGTGGATGTTTCTGAAAATGATTGAGAGTTTCAAATTATAGATTTCAGAGCTCCTAAAAAAACAAAGTTTAAACTTGAAGTGTTCTTATGCATACCTATGGCATAACTATTATATTAAACAGCTATTATTAATGAAATACTTATAGTTATTCAAATATTTCTTTCAAAACTATCAATTCATGTACTACTCGGTAACGAACTCATCGACTGAAAATAATTTAGCAGAAGTTTGCCAGAAGAGATTTAATTTAGTTGATGAAAGAAAATAAATGACTGATTTGGACCTATATATGATAATTTTCTATATATATATATATATATATATATATATATATATATATATTATTAAGTATTAATAATTAATGCTTGGAAGTAAAAATGAAATTATGCCAACTCAAAATACTCTATATTTATTTTTCGCATAAATTATTATTTTCACATAAATAAAAAAAATAATAATATTAATATATTTAGACAAATTAGCGGGGAGAATAGACGACATGCCCGGCAAAAAGAGTTTATTGAAAGCCTGAACTGTAGACATTAGCCTCGATTTCCGTAAGAAGCACCTAATCACTAATTAAAAATCAATAAACATGAGAGTGAGAGGTGTGGATTAAGATTACTATTTTTTTTAACCATTGTTTTTAAACATAAAGAGGAATAGTAAACAAAAGAAAACAGACTTAGACAATGTTAGGAGAGATCATTAACCAATGAGGTTTGAAATTGGAGCAATGCATAGGATTCCAACAAGAAGGAGGATTAAGCAATACCTTTCGGAATTTCTTAACCATATTTCTTTTCAATAAATTTGCCCCTAAATGTCAAAGTTTCATTAAGTCATAATTCAGTTACCACTCCACCTATAGAAGAGATTATTTGACATGGCACTAGTCGATGCTTGTCAAAATGGACTGTAAAAATAATTTACAAAATGGAATACAATGTCAACATAACTGATTAACCTCCCCCCTATCTGAAAACAACCTTTGAAAACTACAGAAAATTTTGCGCTCTCGTAGCTCGGCTATTTCTCTACATATTGCAACATGAGATCGTTCTAAATGTATCAAGTCAGATAGAACATTGTCATACTAAAAAATCATTTTCTTCCATTTTATCAGTTGGAACCTTGTCATTCCAAAATGTCGAAATATTAAAAAAATTTATAATCAAGTATATATATATATATATATATATATATATATATATATATATATATATATATATATATATATATATATATATATATACGTATACCACAATATTAATATATTTTATAAAAACACATAATGGATCCTGTAAAAATGCAAGATGTAATATGGAACGTAAATATAAAAAAAAAAAAAGAGAGTAAAGAAACAACAGTACCCAACTTTTGCGAGTATTTCATTTTTCTTTGGCCTTAAGAACGCAATAACCTCACTGAGAAATGTAATTAAAGCCCTTGTAAGGAGTAAGCAGGCGACTTGTTGTATAAGAAACGGTAACAGATGAAAAGAGCTCTGACTGCGACACGGAGTTTAATATATATGAGGCTTGAAGAAGCAATTAACGAGAAAGCCTGCCTCTTATTGAAGCCTGTCAAAAATAAATCCTCTCCTAAAACGTGAATTACCTGTGCCAAGTGATTTGGGTCTCGGATCGCTTATTGGGGGGAAAGGGGAATGGGGAGGAGATGGGGAAGGGAGTGCTTACTGTTCTGGCATATCGAATCATTGTGTGCTGGCATATTACCGTGGAAACAAAACAGTAGATTGTTTTGCCTGTCAGCACAGTCATCCCTTCGGCAAAAAGCATTACCATCGACCCTAGCAAGGTATTCCAGCCAGAAGGGAGATTCGATTTCAACTGTGGTTGTAATATGCTTACATTTTCTGTTTTGTTTTTTATTTATCAAATGACAAATTATTCAATCAACAAAAACAATTAGTTTATTTTAATGAATATAGCTAACTCTCGTGATTATTAAAATATAACGAACACAAGTAAATTGGATGAATAAGATCGTCAAAGGCTATATAAACGTATTTATTTTTAGTAGTCGATAGGAAATCAATAAATGAATATTAAATAATATAGTAATCGTTTGTAAATTAACTAAAACCGGCCAATAAGCAACACATCACAGCATCAAATACCTTTTACTATGATGCTGATTTACTATGATGAACGTTTTCAACGAGACTCCGAATTTAATTTATTTTCAGACCCTTAAGAGGTTTATACGAGTAATTGATCTAATAGATCAGGGTTGTTATAATTGTATAATTGTACGATTTAAATTCATGGTGAAATATACTTAGTATTTGTAACCGTTAATTACTGGGCAGCCACTTAAATAACGAATATCAGATTAGTGCTATATTTTTAAGAGATATAACTTTTTCAGTTAATAGTAATTCATCATTCATATAAATATATATGCAGGGTGTTCAAGATTCGATTTAAACCTGCTTATAATCCGCATTTTTATGGAATTTAGGAATGAAACTTGGTGGAGCACAGATTTGTCGCCTGAAGTTGCATTTGAGATGATATCCAACCGCATACTCTTCTCCAGTACTTCTCTAGCGCACGTGGCTCAGGAATTCCCAATAGAAAGGGTTATATTTTTGTATTTAGACATATATTATATATGTATGTCAGAAATGTTTTTATCTAAATTCAAAACAAACTTCCGAATTTAATATTTTTATTGCATTGAATTAAACATTGATTAACAAACAGATGAATTATTTCTTTCAGCTGTAAATTAATGATAGAAACATGCCGTCCAGACGATAGAAAGATGAATATCATTAATCATATGTTTTAACAAGAGATGAAACTTCAAAACTTTATAACTAGCTCGTTTCGCCGGCAGAACTTTAATAACTGTAGAAATATTTAATAAATACCTAGGATTTCGACTTTAAATTAAATTATATGAACTTTAAATAAATATTAGCCAATATCAACTGTTGAATGTTGTTTTCGTTTTTGTTTTTGAATATGATAATTACTTAAACCTCGTATTGATCATGTATTTATTACCACTACGCACTAACATGTGGATTGGGACTACCCTTTGAAGTGGGAATATATCCTGATGGGTATGGGCTGTGGGTTGTGGAGAGGTAGCAGAGTGATTGATTTCCAGTTTCTTCTCAGAGCCTCAGCTCTTCCTCCGAACCTACCCGAATCTCAATTTGACCAGTTTCTCCTAGGTATCTTCACCTATTTCAAAATCATAAAATTTCATAATCGAGTTAAAGAACATAAATTTATCTCTGATAAAATGCATTTCATAGTATTTTCTAGAGCTTCTAAGCGTATCTGAATTTTATAATATAGCATTTCCACGTCAATTGTAAGCTTTTCCAAATCAATTATCACCTTTTCCATTTCAATTGTAACTTTTTCCATTTCAAATGTTACCTTTTCCATTTCAATTGTAACCCTTTCCAAATCAATTGTCACCTTTTCCAATTCAATTGTAACTTTTTCCATTTCAAATGTAACTTTTTCCATTTCAATTGTAACCCAACCGGATATGAATTGATTCACTATTATTTATTTTATTATTGAAAAATAATTATTTTAATTACATTAATGACTTTTGAAATAATTTCGGCATATTCTTCCGATATTTTTTTCGTTTATTAGATAATTGATATTAAATGCTAATTTAATGTAGTTTAAATTTTTGAAATAAAATTGTTGTTCATTTATTTTTAAAGATTTATTATTTTTTATTTATTTAGTGGGGGAGGAGGTTGGGTTTCATCGATTTGTTGATCGTTCATCAGGTTTTCGAAGTTGTTAATGTCATATTTACTACCGAAATTTTGTTCGGCCACGACTATTTCTACTTAATTATTAATTTTCAAAATTCATCGGCATAGGTATCGTTTACTAGGTTTTCAAGGACGCTATTTCCGAATTCACTATCAGATTTCCGTACTTCCGTTACTGTTGGAGTTTTCTATGATATACGGGTCGCTTATTAGGTTTTCAAGGGTCCTGATTCCATTTCTTGAATTGGATTTAGGATCGCGCATGCGCATTTCGCTTTTTCGTTGATATTGAAGATTTCCATGATAAAGGGATCGTTTATTAGGTTATGGAGGGTTCTGATTCCATTTTTTTAGTTCGATTTTGGATTGCACATGCGCGTTTTGCATTTCCGTTACTGTTGTAGTTTTATATGATAAAGGGTTCGTTTATTAGGTTTTCAAGTGTTCTGATTCCACATTTTTAATTGGATTTAGGATCGCGCATGCGTATTTTGCATTTCCGTTACTGTTGGAATTTTCTACGATGTAGGGATCGTTTATAAGATTTTCGAAGGTTCTGAATCCGTTATTTGAATTGAATTTTTTATTGAGCTTGCGCATTTCGAATTACTATATACAGTTGACATTTATTTGGCACTGGTATCGATTATTAGGTTTTCGAGGGTTCTGATTGCGCCAGCGCTCTTCCATTTACTGATACTGTTGAAGTTTTCTTTGTTACACAAATCGTTAATTAGGTTTTCGCGAGTTCTGATTAATTTTCTCAAATTTTTTTTTTATCGCGCATGTGTATTTTAAATTACAATTATATTTGACATTTTTTTGAGTATATCGTCCTATAAAACCTAATAAACAATAGCTTTAACGAGAAAAAGGTCTATGTTAACGGTTATCCAAAATGAGCATATTCGATGAAATATCTGATTCCAAAAACTAAATTAGAATCTTTGAAAATCCAATAGACGGCCATTAGAAACGAAAAAAGTTCAATAACAACAATAAATCGAAATACGCAGACGTGAACAAAAATCCGATGGTAAATTCGAAAATATGATGATTGATAACTTCAGAAGTATAGGATGATATACTCAAAAAAATGTCAAATATAATTGTAATTTGAAATGCACATGCTCGATAAAAAAAAAATTGAGGAAAGGAATCAGAACTCGCGAAAAACTAATTAAAGATTTGTGTAACAAAGAAAAATTCAACTGTATCAGTAAATGTAAGAGCGCTGGCGCAATCGCAATTTCAATTAACAAAATCGAATCGGTACCCTCGAAAACCTAATAATCGATACCAGTGCCAAATAAATGTCAACTGTAATAGTAATTCGAAATGCGCAAGCTCGATAAAAAATTCAATTCAAATAACGGATTCAGAACCTTCGAAAACCTTATGAACGACCTCTATACCATAGAAAAAACCATAGAAACAGTAACGGAAGTGCAAAACGCGCATGCACGATCGGAAATCCGATAGTGAATTCGGAAATAGCGTCCTTGAAAACCTAGTAAACGATACCTATACCAAAGAATTTTGAAAATTAATAATTAAGTAGAAATAGTCGTGGCCGAACAAAATTTCGGTAGTAAATTTGACACTAACATCTTCGACAACCTGATGAACGATCAACAAATCGATGAAACCCAACCTCCCGCCCACAAAATAAATATAAAATAATGAATCTTTAAAAATAAATTATCAACAATTTTATTTCAAAATTTAAACTACTTTAAATTAGCACTTAATATCAATTATCTAATAAACGAAAAAAATGTCGAAGAATATGCCGAAATTATTTCAAAAGTTATTAATGTAATTAAAATAATTATTTTTGAATAATAAAATAAATAATATTGAATTAATTCATGTCCGGTTGGAATTGAAATGGAAAAAGTTACATTTGAAATGGAAAAAGTTACAATTGAATTGGAAAAGGTGACAGTTGATTTGGAAAGGGTTACAATTGAAATGGAAAAGGTAACATTTGAAATGGAAAAAGTTACAATTGAAATGGAAAAGGTGACAATTGATTTGGAAAAGGTTACAATTGATTTGGAAATGCTATAAATATAAGGTTTAACTTGCGATGAAAACAATTATTTATTAATGTTATGACTATTTTGCCACTTAAACACCAATTTTAATGTTTTTTCTACAGCTTTTAAATTCGGACTTCGAGAAAGAAATTTTTTTAGTTTTGAGCAAATACAATACATTAATTTCATGTAGACATATGTGTCGCTGAAGAAACTTTTTATCATATTCTGTTCAAGAATAATTAACAGAGTTATAGAAGCAGTGGGCCAATGCCTGTTTGTTATGTCGGAAGTGATACAAATGTGAACTAAATTTAGTATATACTAATTTCAAAATCACAACTCCAACATAAATTAACGTTTGCTGGATGTTACAATTGCCAATTAATTATTCAAATAAATAAATAAAAGCTAACGGAGTTAGAAAATAATGGAAAACAACGGACTACTTTTCCATAATTAATTCAATTAGGGTTGGCATGTTCTGACGATAAGAAGAGTCGCTCTCGTTAGTGCAGTCATCGGGTGAGGACCTGGAAGCCGGCTTTCAATTATCAGCTTTCCTACTGTGATTTCCTTCAAATTAATGAAGATTATAAAGAATAGCAGAAAATATAGGAAGGAAGAAGGAAAACTTCTAAAGAAGAATTTCAAGAACTTGTCACATTTTAATTATTGAAATCAATATGTATTTTCTTTTCGTTAATTTAATTATGTTCAAATGTTTTAGATAAAAATTTTTGTGGTTTCTGACATTGAAGAAACATTTCTCAAATCTACTGTTTATTTCAGTTATTTATATTTGATGAAAACACATCAAATGTTTATTCTTTTTAAACATTTAAATATATATATATATATATATATATATGGGGTTCGGAGTGCCCGAGCTGGTTAACGCACTTACTCACAAACCCAAAGGTTGTGATTTCGAATCCCGACCCCGGGGTATGTGAGGTCCGTCAGCCTACTTGAAGGCAACTCACATTAAAGGCAGGGCGTAGGAGTGATGACCCTACCTCGTGTACCTAAATTGAGAATCGCGGTGTGATCTCCTATGTGTGATACCACATCGCGCGGCCAAGGATCTCCAAGGTCTACAGGGCCAACAGAAAAAAAAAATAAATAAAATATATATATATATATATATATATATATATATATATATATATATATATATATATATATATATATATATATATATAGTGTGTTCTTTTTATATGGCCCGGCTAAATTTCTCTAGAACCGGTAACGTTATAAAAGAAATAAAAAATACGTTGTAAGAGTGTTAAGGTTAGGTTCATTAAATAATCAAATTACAGAAGGAAAAATCAATATATTTAAAAAATTTTAACTAAAACAACTTGCACATTATAAATCTAAATTAAAAGAAAAAATCAAATTAAACATGCTTCTGAATTGACTTATACAAATTGACTAAATTAACTATACCAAAGAAAACCAAAAAATGTAAATAAACCTTACTTCTCTGTTGCGCAACAAATTCACTAAAATTATAACAAGCAGACTGTCCTATTATTTCTCACATCAACTACAAACTACTAGTAACACAAAAATAAATATGTACATATGTAATTATGTAAATATGCAAGCACGCGACACCGGCGATCACACACAGAGGGATAACCTTAACGTAACCAACGTGATAAGAAGTCCCCGGCTGTAATAGTCTTAAGACGGTGTTATTACAGGATGGCTGTAGCTAACAATGTATTTAATATTTTCAGTCTAGTTTAAAATTTCGACCTGTTTTTGAAAAAAAAAATGTATGGAGTCTCTCAGACTCAATACAACAAGGAACCTATGCCTTATGATACATCATTTTAACAGATTTTTGAAACTGAAATTAATGGTGAAATCATATTTTAAATTGGTCAATAAATTACAAAGTTAAGTCACAAAGTTAAAAAAGCAATACATTTTGTTTGTTTTGGTATTAATTCTTTTAAATTGCATTTACAATTTTTTTTTGTTGCACAGGAATTAATTGAGTCACATCGTGTTTGTTATCTTTTTAGCTGTAATTCATAATAAAGGTTTGTTTTAAAGATGTAGTGAAAAAACATAAATAAGCCACTCTACGTTTTGTGAAACGTAGCTGTTTACATCCACTGTCATTGTATACCCAAATGGTCTTATGGTAGCGAATAAATTCCTGAAAATAAACAATTTTTACAACAGTGCCTGCTTCCTTACATTCAGTATTAAACAACCAGTCAAAATGAACCGAAGAGTGCAGTTTTCCCGTCTGCAAAAAGCTTATATGTGCAATTGTTTTATTGTGATGGTATTGCTCGCTGTGCAGTCCTGTTGTACTCCCGTAAATTTCCCGATTATCCTCAGGTGAATCACAAAACATTTATTCTTGTTGCTCAAAATAGGAGAAGATTCAGATCAGTTGCGGGTATCAGTTGAAGAACTGCAGCAAAGAGTGGAAAATGCTTCTCAATCGGTCTCTCCTCAGTCCATCGCACTGAGCAACAGCGAAGAGTCGCTAACAAGAGCCAATCTTTGCATCTTCGAAGAGGGTAGGCATTTTGAACATGAAATGTACGTTCACCAACCTCTGGTTTTATTTGGTATTGATTTTTTTTATTATTAAAAAAGCTAACAAAATGCATTGTTTTTTTAAAACTTTGTAATTTATTGACCAATTTAAAATCTGGTTTCACCATTGATTTCAGTTTAAAAAATCTGTTAAAATGATGTATCGGAAGGCATAGGTTCCTATTCGAAATTTTAAAGTTGTATTGGGTCTGAGAGACCCCTGTTTTTTTTTTTCAAAAACAGGTCGAAATTTTAAACTAGACTGAAAAATATTAAATACTTATTTTTTATTTCTTTTATAACGTCACCGGTTCAAGAGAAATCTAGCCGGGGTATATATATATATATATATATATATATATATATATATATATATATATATATATATATATAGAGAGAGAGAGAGAGAGAGAGAGTGAGAGAGAGAGAGAGAGAGAAAGAGAGAGATAGACAGCGTGTCCCAGATAATATATTCCCCCTATAAATATGTATAATGTTTATGTAATATAATGTATGTAATGTACAATGTGTAATAATGTTTTTGTAATGTATAATATATATGCAGAATGTTTAGAATATTAGAATTGAATTTGGGTCATCCCAATTAGGTAACCT
This sequence comes from Rhaphigaster nebulosa, assembly GCA_948150685.1. NCBI lineage: Eukaryota > Metazoa > Arthropoda > Insecta > Hemiptera > Pentatomidae > Rhaphigaster > Rhaphigaster nebulosa. Next base: position 82,806,558 of record OX411306.1, on the reverse strand, counting down.
AAAGTTCGTTTAAGGCGTATTGGCGACTTAGTAACTAACCGGAGTATCGCTCCAGAGCCTCTAACTCGGTAATTTCCATGGGATGGAGTATTCTTTATCTACGGATTCTGATAGGGCACAAAATTTTACGATTAATGTATATCGTGCACTGTTTGATCGGATGCTCTCCGAGGAATATTAATCATATAAAAGGTTTTTTACACAAATTTCTCTGGGTAATAGCGTTTTTTGTTTTGTTTTTCAGAAAACTATTCCTGCAAATGAGGTAGAGAATTAACATCAATTTGAAAAGATTCTAGTTTCATCCAGAACGCTAAGTATTATAGTAGCAATTATAAATGAGAAAACAGCAAGAAGTATTATTTAAAAAAATAACCATTAGCTAGTCCTAAATACTCACTTTGACTCTTGACACTTTTTGCTGTTTTCTAATTTATTATTGTCACTCTAATGCTTAGCGTTCTGGTTTGAAAGTAGACTTATTTCAATGTTACTCGTATTTTAATTCTTTGCAACGTTTACTTGAATATTTTTCTAATAAAAAAAGTTATCCTTTAGAGAGATTTGGGACTTTGTTTAAAATGTTTTATAAGATTAGCACCCTCAAATACACATAGGATTAAATACATTTTTATTATCCAATAATTATAACAAATAATAATAATGATAATAATTAATTTAATAATTATGGTATGGGTCTAATCCTTTATTCTAATTTAGTTATTATGCTTAACGTTCTGGAATGAAAGTAGAATCATTTCGAAGTGATATTAGTTCTCTACAACGTTCACTTGAATAGTTTTATAAAAAATTATGCTTTCCTCCAGAGAAATTAGAAACTTATAAGGAGAGGGTACAGTCAATGTGTCACCGATTTTGACCAATTTTTTTTTTGGTGATTTTACATCCAAAAATATTGGAAACGTGCCTATGGTCGGGGAAAAAATTTAACACGCTGAAACAGTTTTATTTTTTATCTCCAGTTTGGAAAATAATATCAACATGTTTTTTCCATCTAAACATTTGTTTTTTCAGTATATATTAAAGATACATGTATTGAAAAGAATGTTTACATTATTGGGTAACCTAGCCTTATAGATTTTTTCACATTCAAAATTATGATAGATTTTGATAGAGCGCACAAAAAAACCTTTATGTTGAAAATATAATCGAAATCAGAAAATACTTTTTTTTTTTTTAGTTTCGAGGGTGTTCACACGAGTAAGCCACGAAATAAAGTTTCAATTTGAAGCTCTGTATCTCGTATTCAATATATCCGATTTCGATTTTCTTGGACTCGTTGGAAAGAGCGAAGTTTCTTCTTTCCAAAAATATAAACAGCTATTTCATCATCATAAAAACAAAATTGAGGGTTTTTGTGAATAACGTTGGTTCTTAAGCACGTATTAACATCACAGTTAAAACAAATCGCCTAGATTAAGAACATTTACCGATAACCTAAATTTGGCTTGAATAGTTCAAAGAGTTCTTGATATATTGAGATTTTTTTGAATCTTTGAATCTTTGAATAAATTGAAAGGGGAGACCTTGTCGAAATTTTTGTTCAATTTTTTTTTTATTTTTAGATTCGCCCGAAAATTTGGATGTAGGGTTTTTTAGAGTAATAAAACCAAATCTGACGCCAATTATAAATTTAAAAAAATCTGTTAATATACTTCTATCACAATTAGTCAGAGGCGAATTAAGCCAGTGCGAAGCCTGTTGAAAATGTCACCAGGAGGGACTAGGTTTTGTATGATAATAAAATTAAACACAACTTTTACAAAAAAACTTGTCTCGATCTACAGCTAGAGTATTTAGTGATAAAAGTGGACAAATAATTTATCTCAGTAAATGATATTCAGTGTTCATTAGGTTGAGATTACTCAGACGATCTTGTCCCATCATGTTCCGTTGCCTATCATGCAAAAAACGTTGCCTGCTACATGTAGTAAGAATATTTCTACATCTGGAAAGCATGATTTTAATGAATCTTCAATAATAAGTTTAAAAAATTATCAAGAGCCTCATGCTTTTCGTTTTTAATAGTAGCAGTCACATTAGTTTTGATCATTTCAACGCACTGCACAAACTCGTCGGCTAAGCATTCATCCAAATCCTCGAGGTTAAGCTCTCATAATATTTGGAGTTCTTTTCATGATCTCTTCTGCGTTAAAAGATTTTAACTGTCGTAGCATTCCCAATATTCTTGCCAGGCGTGTATAATTAGGGATTGATCCTTCTATACCATCATGCGGATGTCAACAGACAGTGTATAATCAATTACAAAAATAAACACCTGATTTTCAAACGTTTGTTTGGGTGTTTATTTTATACATCTTTAACGAGAGTAGTTATTAATATTTCGCTTCCGAGGACTTGAAGTTTTTTTATGATATTCTTCAGAGTGAGTCAGGATTTTGGTTTTGGTCTCAATATCTGAAAATTAACGAGTAGTTTCCATTCCTTGAACTTACCCTTATAACGATTCATAAAGGGCATATCCTGTGTTATGTTGATTTGATCAGGTGACCGTAATGAAGCGCTAAACGCTTTGCATATGTTCTTAAATTATGTTCCACTAAATCGTCATTATTTCAGTCTCTAACTTATATCCAAAACTAGTCCGTACGTCTTTTTCCGGCATCCTATTAGAAATTCCAGAGTCCCCAATTTCCTTCTGATATTCTAAATATTCTAAAATTTAAAGGTAGGACAGGTTATCTGTATCAGCTCTAAACATATAAATCACACAGCTTATTGAAGCATTGGTAAGGCGCTATACTCGTAATGTCTGTAAGTAATGCTTTATGGGGAGAACGAATTCTCCATTTTTACGCTATTAAATGTTCATGATTTTGTTTGTTTATTGAAGCTCAGCGCCCTTAAGTGAATCAGTAAGGGTAGGGAATGCAAACCCATTCTAGCTAGCGTGAGAAGGTTAAGATTTATTTCTTGTTCCTACCACGAAATAAAAGTTAATTCACCCAGACGGGATTCGAACCGGCGCACAGCGGTCCAGAATGTAGGAAAAAATGGCGGCCAAAAGCCGATTTTTATATTTTCAAGACTCCCTGTAAAATAATAAAATAATAAATAATCGAACAATAATAAAAAGTTTTGTAAAAACGATCAGAAGCAACGCCGAACATCAGAAATAGTATAGTGAGCCTGATATCCTCAGTACTATTAAGAAGTGTATTATGAAGTAAGATGGTTGGAGCATGTGGAAAGAATGGAGCCCTATAGGCTTCCTAAAATGTTGCTGAATGGTGCACCAGGAGGAAAAAGGAAGAGAGGCAGACCCAGGCACCGGTGGCTTGATTTCTTGGAGGTGGACTTACCGAAGGAAGCTGGAGGAAGCTAGCTCAATGGGGAATGGGGAAAAATGGTGGAAGAGGCCCAGGTCCAGTAGCGGCCTGTGAAGAAGAAGAAGTGTAAATACAAATGAATTGACTTCTCTTAAGTTGGGACGCGAACTAACTATTATTATTAAACCTAACATATCAGAAGGAGCCATTTTAACTTAATATTATTGAAATATACGGGTTAAAATATGTTTTTTCTTGTATTGTAATAATGAATAACTGATTAATATAGACAAATATTCATATAACTTAGTTAATCCTGGACTCTTCTGCCTGTGATGAATTATTATTATTATTCTTTTGACAATTAAGTAGATTTTATAAATTAATTTTGATTCGTGCATTTAATTTATCATAAATTTTACAATTATGTGTCCTTAATTCACAGACCAAAAAAAAAATAGCTGCAACCTTTTTTTTTCAAACGAAATCACATTTTTTTTTATATCAAGTGGAACTACAGATTACTTCCCAATATTATCCCGAAAGAGAACCAAAAAAGATACAATAAAAAATATTTTGTTAGAATCTATCTTTATTGCATAAATGTAAATATATTGTAATGAATAAATATAAATTAGGAAGTAATAATAATTGAATACAATTTAAAATTTCCTGACAAGACTTGTAGAATAGAAAAGTTCTAGATTTTGTCTCTTTTTATCTCATTAATTAATAAATTCGGTTAATTAAAATGAGAAAGTAAATATATTAATTTTCTCTTAAAATAACATTAGAAGCAAACCTATATTTTATGTTTTTATTTTATATCATCTCAAGTAAAATAGCAAACAATATATTGCTTTTGGTTAGTTTTGGAATACGAATGAATTATTTGTATTAAAAAAACATATTACGAATGAAATAGGTAGTGTTAATAATGAAATAAAGAAATTATTTATAAAAGGGACTCACTCTAATAGTCATGGAGAGGAATAATAGTATGACAGGATTAGGTGGCAGAGTTGAAATTGAAATCGAATGGAAAATCGCCCAGTGTGGACATAGCTTAATAGCGCGAAACTCTTAAAATCGCCCAACACCCACGGCGTTGACATTGAAATTTATTTTCAATGGCCAGTTCTCGTATATACTTTATTATTCCTGTTAATTTATACGTGTATCAAATATTTCCGTGTACTTTCGACATTTTGTAGTATATTTTTGGTCTCCAAAATAACTATGATACATGTATTTGTATCTATTGTTCGTATATATGCTCATTAATAATCATCTATTGTATTCATATATTTTCTTACTGATTCAGAAAAAAATGTGTGTTTGAAAATATGTGTCAATATGTTTGAAAAACATAAAAACTTCGTGTGTGAAAGAAAATCTCACACACGTGTTCTTCGGCCTCACTTTTTCTATCGAATTCTCCCGGGTTATATCAGTATAGTTTTAAATGTTATTGATTGCCACTTGTTTTTTTTCTTCTTTATTTTTTAATTATTTACTATTAATGGTTGGATTAGTAATTTTTTATTTTATGATAATAACTAATTTTATGGTGTTAGGTCGACATGGGTATATCTAGTTGGTAATGTTTGTGCATATACAGCGAATGAGTCATTGTTTGAAACAGCGACAGGATTTTATTATTCACCATGCTACATCAGGAATGGTGTTTACGCTGGATAATGAATTTTTATTTATGCATTAATGTTTATTTTTATATAAAGTTATGTAAATTTATGAATTGCAGTTTTTATTATATTTTTAGTTACTTTTTTTCATATTCGTATGTATTAACACGATATCTAACTCTTTACATACAAAATGAGTTTAAATATTATATCAGCAGTAGTTTCTTTTTAGGCACTAATTTAGAACCCAATGTTCCTTCTTCAATGTTTAAAAGAATAATATTGGTTCAGTTTTACGTAAACGCTAGATTGGTATTCTGATCAGATGCTTCACCAAAAGCCATTTGATGGGTTCCAACTTATTTATTTTAAAAGGTAATTAGTTTAGTTTTACCTATGTTTGGGAAAATAAATTCAAAAACCTAAGTATACGTTACTTGTATTAAGTTGAATACAAGCTTTTTCTAATACATACATAAAATACATCTCTTATCAGCTATGCTGTGGATTGCCAGTAATAATGCAAAATAATTAGATAAAAATTATCTTTTCTGGAAATATTTTCAAAATATCAAGACCATCAAAGCCTTCCATTCTTTTTCCAACGTCAGATTAGGTATAACTGATGGACAGCTCGTGTTTGACTCACGAATCAGTCTAAGGAACTCAAGTCAGGAATAGATCTCTGATAGCCTAGATAAGAAGAACAAGAACTAAAAATGGCCTGATTCATGAGTAACCGCCCAATTTAAAAAAACAAAAACAAATGTTTGCATGAGAAAAATAATTTTCATACGCCCCTATGTCCCAGATCAAGCATTGCACTCACAGTTTTTTTTTGTATACTTTTTTTTAAGTTTTTCATAATGTCCGATTCCTGGCCTTCCATATACTCAAAATATTTTAACCATCCTCGTTGGAATCCACACAAGTCCTTTCTATTTTCCATCTGAAGCCGCAAATTCTCCTCTAACCATAGTGACAGTCATCCTAGCGATTTATTAGCACTCTGCAAGATAGCTGGCTGTCAGAGGGACTTAGCACACGCTAGCTAAGCAGTGGAAGTTGGCTCAATGAGAGGGCGTTAACTACTCAAGTGATTAATCTTTCTCTGTAATGGCTTCTGTCTGATAGCGAAGATTGCATCCAACCCTAAATACCACGGACCACATAATTTAATGCATACTGTACGTTATTAGGTGATGATTATTATTTCATTTTAACGGCTTCCCGTATTAGTAGTAATAACAAGAAAATCTAAGATACCAATTTAAAGGCCTCTAAAAACAATGAGAACTCAAATTAGTCGTGTTGATCATATAATTTATTTTCGTTTCGATTGAAATTATTAATGTTAGAATTTATCATATTAGAGTTTATCGTTTTGGATAAAAATAAGCATTGCTTTTTTTTTTTTTTTTTTTTTTTGGTTCATTGTTGCACAACCATATTGTGTTCCAACCGTTCCATTTCCTTTATTTTAAGGCATAAACAAATTTTTACTAACCATTGGTAAATATCAAAAATTTATGGCGATGATCGTAAACATAGAAACTATGAAATATCATTACTATACAACATTGGTTCATCATCGATGAAAACTAGGAATGAGTTTTTAGATTGAATTAAAAGGAAAAGCACTGAAAACTATAACAAACCATAAACATGTTCTCTTGTTTCGCCAAAAATACCTTGTCAATATTCATCAACACTGCCTTATTCACGACAAAACCTATTTATTATTAATTATTTAATGATCCGTTACACAACGGGGGTTGCCCCCACCACCATCCGTTTAAAGCCCATTTGAGAATTTAAATCCGTAAAAAAATTGGAACTTGGAATAAATTATTTGAAAACGTATAAATGATCAAGGCGTTGTTAAAAAATGATGAAAGTGCCAAAAACGAAATTTTGCTGGTAGAACGAAAATCTTTTAGGTAGTGTATTGAAAAAGGTAATGGTGTTACTTTTATTAATTTTTTCTGAAGAGTTTGTATATTTACTCTTTTAAATTGTTCCTTTCTTATCTTGGTAGTGACCTTGGAACTAACCATTGTATCAGTGAAGAGAATACTTTTCAATACTTTTAGCACTTAAATCCTTTACAACGGCAATGCCTCAATTAATCGACAACTCCTTAATTTTAATAAAAATGAAGCAGTGATATTAATTAATTACTTCTAATATAGTATGCTATCAATTTTGTAAAATATTATCTATCGATAGGATTATAATACTTTATATCAAAGTTAATCGCTAACGAAGCTCAATTTTATCAATACATTAGTAGCTATAGTGGTGAGGGATGTTTATTTATCATTGTTCATTTTTTTATGTTATTATTAAATATAATCTGACTCTGTATGAATATATCAATATAACGTGTTCGGGGACAAAATATTGTTTCATGCAGTACTAATAAAATCGTATAATTAATAGTGTATGTAATTAAAAATATTGCTTAGTATATGTACGCATAAGGTATGATGCATAATGTACATTCAGAATAGAAAAAAAGAAGAAAAATGCAGCTGAAGAAGTCTATATATTCCAGAATGAATTTAGATCTTCATTATTGACAGAGAATGTCAAATAACAATTAAAATTCTAGCTGATGAATAAAGTCTTACTTAACACAGGTCAGAAATAAGTCACAAAATAAAACTGAAAAGTCACTGAAAAAAACTGATATTCAAAATAATCTTCAGTTTACGTATAAATTCAATTGGAATATCAGAAAACAGAGACAATTTCTGTGATAATAAATATTACAGAACTTTGTATTGTCTTAATAGTGAAATTAAACACCCTTTCATGGAACATGTCCATTTAATGCCATACAGGCTTATGTATAATGAGCGTTTAACAAAATTAGGAAGATAAGAATGAAAGAAAATATTACAACTACCTACAGAATTCTTCACTTCACAAGCTGATTAAATTATTATCGGAATTTTTTCAGAAATTCGAGTAATATAAACTCATTTGAAGAAAACTATCACTTCCTCAATCAATGAATCATATTCCCCTATCGCATGGTTCTGAAAAATCTTTCACATCTTCTTCTTTAAAAGATTCTGAAAGAAATTGGAGACCATAATGTGGGCTGTCAAAACCTCAACCAATCGAGAAGCATATTTTCACATTATGGATTCCAACAGAAAATAAAAAAGAAACTAAATAAATCTATATGTTGCACTGCTTGATTCTTAGGACGCATGTGGCTCCTTAAGGAGGTATGAACCTTCTTCCTGAAATGTAAATATCTCCAAACATGGCTTACTTTCACAGAATGATTTCAGAAAATGGATTACTGGATATCACTTCTGCTTAAACCGGCTTTACTGACAATTTAGGCTGCAAACATGCAAACCTGTCAGATTTGCAGTTGCAAACTTGTCCCAGATTTGTTTCGTTTATCTTGTATTAAATCTTTCTTTAGATAATATGGGTAGGTTGTGCAACAAACCTCTAGACCATTATACACATAGGAGTAATCAAATCCTTGGTTATGAAGATGTCCTGTATCACACAGGATATACAGGTTATAGTTTATACAGGACAAAAATACATACGGTTCTGTTTTATTTGTAGAAAATACTGCAGCAGAAATTTTGATAAAAAAAAATGCTTTAATATCGTTCATCATTGAGATTTTAGATGGTTCGTTCTGTATGTATTCCTCGAAACATCTTGAGTGAGTTTGATGCAAATCTCCTGCTTACATTCGGGTATTATGAATCAATCAGATGCTTTCGTATTCAAAGCAAGAAATTATTGATAGTTCATCATAATCTTTTTTTGAAGAATATATCCATCCCATATTCCTTTTTGTTGTTTTTTGCGTTTTGCCTCATTACCAAAGCACGGAATTATGTAATACATACCAAAAACACAATTATTAGGAAATGAGAAATTTTATTAACGTAGCTAGAGTATAAAGGGAAATGCCTGGAAAAAGGAAAGGAGTAAAAAGCCTGAAGATTATGAACTCCCACGTGGGATTGATCTACCTGTAAGATTACATTTGAATCGGAAACAAGTCTTGAAGAGAAAACGACATTTCGAGTTACAGCGGAATATAACCTACCTGTTGAGTGGCAGCTGGATTTATCCTGAGTTCTTGTCGTGAATAGTGATGTGTTCCTTCTGTAGGTCTACGATTTTTTATAGAAGAAGAATGAAAAGAAACTACTTGGCATTATTTCTTTTTCATTCGTATAGAATTCAGTACGAATGCTCATAAATTACAGAATTTTACTTGTGGTTCTATATATTATATTGTACATCTACTTATAAATAATGAAATACTCGACATTAAAATATACGACAGGACATTCGAACATAAACCACTTATTAATTTAGGGACCACAACCTTTTCTATATTCTTGATCTCTTTACTATGCGCTCTTACGCTCCCCTCTTAAAAACAAGATCTCCTCTTTCTAATTTGAATATCTCTTCTCATAGAACTTCTTCCTTTGAAAAGTCCTTTGTCATTCGTGCTATCTCGTTTTGAAATTCCTTTCCCATCTCCATCCGTAAAGTCTCCTTATTTAAACAAAGTTCACCTCTCCTTATCCTCAATGATCAATATTCCGCATACAAGTAAAGGATAAACACCTACACAAGTTAATAAAGTTTGTTTATATTTATCTATTTTAAATATTTATACCTTTTATTTTAATTATTAATTATTTTTATATTAGTTTATAATTAAACTAATTTGCCATAATATAGCCAGATAGGTTGTAGCTGACATTTTTGGCTAAAATTATTATTGGTGATTCTGCCACTGCATTGTCTAACGCGCTGGAAAGACCAACTCTATCTGCAATCTGTTGAGAAATAGCCGTTTTATTTATTTAATTTTTGAAATAGATATTTAGACATATTTTATATAAAATCAGAGGTATGGTTTTTTTTTATTAAACCAGATCCATAAATAGATCCATTAACTTAAATTAAAATCATGTAAAATAACGAGGATGAAATTGATACATATTATTTATAAGGAAAAACATTTTAGCACTCGTTTTTCATAAAATTAAGAAAAGTTACTTTTCGACCATCAATATAACTCACGCGTTACCTTCGCTATCGCCACCGCTTATTGTAGATATAACAGTATCTTTAGAAGCGAATATCGCGTTTTACGCCAAATACGCTCTGCTAACTTGACATAGTGAAAAGAAAAGATAGGATCGAAAATGAATGGAACGAACCAAAAATACGTGTTGATGAAAAAAAAAAAATTATTTTACTGATTACCAAAACATTTATGTATACCTGCATTTTTTATTCGGCAATTTCGTTTCTACTCCTCGTTTTTCTACTACTTATTCTGTTTTTTAATACTAATCACTCGTAAATGATTTTTGAAATATTCATCATAACATTTCTAGTCAATGAATAAACATGTTGATCGACTATTGATTCATATAGATTTTTTTTGGGGGGATTATAAGGGGTATCCCTGGTCTGGGATGGTAAGTCGATGAATTAGAACTCCTTAGACTAATATTTAGGCCGATCTTTGGTAGCTAGTTGACGCCCCCTTCCTTTTTCAGTTTTCTCCATATAGTAATTGAATTTTACAGATTCAAGCTTTATACTATCAGTTTTAAAATCATGAGTCAAACAAAATACTACGTTTTTTTTTCAAAAACATCGGCTGTTTGTCTTTTTTCTTATATACTAAATGGTTTTTGCTTGATTTTGATAAGGCTTTAATAACTACCGTTAATAAAGCATAGGTTATAGGTTAATGCATAGTGTTAAACGAATTTTAATTCCATTTCAATAGTACTTCTTCAATTCGTCCATTCTTGGCCGGATTTCCGTAAGGATCAATACTGATTCCTTTATCATACATTATAAATATCTACATATTGCATACCTCAGACTGGCCTCACAGGCTTTACAAAATCACTTAATATATTTACAACATTTGTGCTAAATTTGGGACATCTGATAAATCATGACAAATCACGACATATAACGTTCGCAATTCGACGAGACACTTGCGCATCAGTTTATATCGATGAAAACAGAATTCATCAGATGGATACAGTACGTTAACTTATAATAACAAATTGACTGAAGGGCGATTTGAGACCCACACGACAAAATGAAAAGAAAGACTCTAAACAAACGACTGAAATTACTATACTCTCTTTTTTCCAAATCGTCAAAGCTAAAAAATCAGGCAGAAACTATTGAGTTTCTTTTGTATTGACAAACACATATCTACTTAATCCAATATGGATTTAGTCCTCCCAAATTTACGGTTCAGCAAAAAAGACACACGTACAAATAGCACATTTCATGGTCATACACTTTACAATCATGGTATTTTTCACCCAAATCTCTTAGTGATCATTTCATGTATATTTCAAAGAGAAGTTGAGCCAGATTTGCTATCTTCAAATGGATTTTTTTATAGATGATATAGCATGAAATCATTACATTAAAACAGCTAGTCTGATTATAAACTCAGTATAATATGCTTTTATTAAGTTTAGATTTTTTTTTTTTCAAGTTTGGTATGCCCTTTTAAATCAGCTACACTTTTTTGAATTCTGATTGTTCTTCGAGGATTATATATTCACATTAGTTTTCCATTCTCTGTTTAATAATTCTGTGATGTAATCTACTCATGTTCTGTTTGATATAATTGTTCATCGGTAGTTTGAGTAATTGAAATAAATGTTAATGATTAAAAATCATTCAAGCCCTTGAAAATGCCTTATAGCTTGCGATTAATAATCAACTATAACTATAGTTTTGGTAAGTGACAGACCAAATAAATATTATAAAATAAATAAATATATTTTTATAATTAGATATATTTCTAGATGTGGAAAAAATGAATGAGATTAATATTCAAATGACTTAATATCGACAAAAGAATGTCAGTGGGATGAAGGTGCATACGCTCTGTTTCAAATTTGCTATGAGAATGAAAGGTGACGGATTGGGATCCTGGGTAGAGGCAAGAAATTGGATGCTTGGCGGGACAATACTCTTGTGTATGCATAAGGAACTCCGTGTAATAAGACTTTGGAGGCGGAGGAAGAAAATGGCAAGGGAAACTCATGCTAATACGTTTTCCGACCTGCCATAATTGTCTCCCTTAGCAGCCATCTCGCCTACCTCGCAAATTCAACTGAAATGAATTATTTCATCTAGGTCGTAAAATCTTGCTCCTTTGTTGTCTTTTTTTTTTTGCATAAAGCAATTGTAGCACATGCAATATATCTCAATCAGAAATGCATTTAAATGTCCATTTTTATTTTATATATTTATAGTTTTTTTGAACATCAGGATCATAAATGCCTATGTCTGATACCTCAAATTGTGAGAAAATATATTTGCTCTATACATGAAGTGTACTTTTTTTTTACTTAAAATTTTCGAGACCAGTGATTTTTAATCCTGCAATTTTGTCTTTCAGAATAAATTCAATAAAAGTACTCATTTAACTCTATGTTTGATAAAATATTCAATTGTAATTCAATAATTCAAATAATCATGCTGCAGCTAGTCAACTTCATAAATAAATTTCTAACCTGGCTCGTTTCATATTTCCACTAAAATAAAATAGTAATATCCCTATTGTAAAAAATAACTATTATCCCCAAAAAAATCTACTTTCTACATCAATTCATTTGTACATAAGCCATTCTAATATCTTTAACAATTTCAATGCGACTTTCCATATAAGCCTCCTTGCTTCCGTTTCACGTAGTCCTGAGTGACAGTAGAGCATCAACTGAATCGATGCAAATGGAAATATGTTTCTACACTCGAAACTCATATTATTCAAAGCCATTACGTTTGCTTCATGGTTTTAAGCGACTTTTCTCGCTTTAGTGTCACGACTTTTCGCGACTTGTAGTGTTTTAGTGGATAGTAGTTTTTTTTTTTTGTTTTAATGTAGGGTTTGATATCGATAATTATTTCCCAAACGAATCATGAAATAATCATTTTTTTTTTTCATCAAATAATTTTATATTAATAAATTTAAAAAGCATGCTTGATTTGTACATAAGAATAAAAATTAATGTTCGAATTTTATTAATTCCATTACAAATAATGATCATCGATTTTCAATTAAAAATAATGAGAGTTTTGTTCGAAAAAATTTCACTCAAAACAAAAGAAATCATACTAAATAAAAATACGTTTTTTCTCTTTATTTGCTATGATATTACGTAAATGGAAATTTTGGAATATTAAATAGCATTTAACCAAAATCAAAAATGGTTTGTACGTATTACTTATACCGAAAGAGCAGTTTAAGCTGTGAAGTACATCTTGAGGGATTTGGGCTCTCGGCTAATGCCAGAGCACATGGAGAAGTTACTGATTTTGAAGTTAAACTCTTCCCGTTCCTACTAGTATAGATGAACTATAATGTTCTGTAATAATTAATTGATGATTTTATCAGAAACTATTTTTTTCTTTATAATAACCATCCCTAGGTCCTATATTTTATGGAGTGAAAAATGAATGTTTAATGCTGCAACAGGCAAACAAACAAATATAGTTTCAGATTTATGGATTACTAACCCTCAAACGGTAAGGCTGGTGTAAGATTGACACGAGCCAAAGGCACGATTGAATTGCACATACGCCTCTAGGATTCCCGCCACCAGATTTCAGTGACCCTTATCTCGAGTATTGGCCAAGCTATCGACAAAGTGGTATTATTCAAGTAAGTGGCATTTTTGAACTACGCGTAATAAGTTACGACGTATTCAAACCCTGTTAGTTTGACCCACCCTTACTTTTTATGTGAAAAAATATTTAATATTTCAGCAGCTGAATGATTATTAGTTTTAATCCTTTTTAGGCTCTTGACTTACCAAAAATACCTATTTACCACTGCTGAAGGGGTTTTTTCGAGATTTTTTCCAAGAGAAGGAATCAGAAGATGAAGGGAATACTTGTTCTGAAGATTAGAGTTCAGAGTTCTGAGAGAGAGGATATGGGTCAATACCAAATGCTTACAATACGAGTTGATTATTTGATCAAGAAGAAAGTATAATCGAAGCTATAGATCCGACATGAGTCTCGTTATAAAAAAGGTTGCGAAACTATTTGAGCAAATCAACATTTACAATCGAATTATACACGGACTCCAGATTCCAATTTCTCCTGAGAGAGCTTCGGACGACCATAATGAAGCTTAAAACTACAGAAGAGGTACTTCCTAAAGAATCATAAGGGAAAAAAAAACGAAGAAAGTACGGCCTACGTTTCTGTTTTTATTTTTTATAGGAATTTACATTTTCCTACTTAGATATTTTTTTTTAATTAGAACTACAATTATTTTATGTAACAAATGTTCAAGAATAGTCAAGAGTTTTATTTTATCAAGAATGTTCAAGAGTTTTATTTTCCTAAAGGTCGCCTGAATAAAAAAAAAATGACGATAAATTATTGTCGGGTCAGCCTCACCATTTGTGTATCATCCTCTAGCATTACCATTACAGGGTTAAGATGAGACAAGTTTTTAAAAAAGTATTGCTAATAAATGATCATTATTCTTGGTCGTAAAGATTTTGCACAAAAACAATGATTTTTCAGCTGTTCATTACAAAGTGAAAATCACTCTTGATATAAATTATAAAATTTATAACCAGATAACAATTTCTGTCGCATATAATGTTACTTTATTTTGTTTCAATTATCGATTTTAAACCTTAATATTTATCCTTAGTTTAAAAATATAAATAGTTTTCCAATCGTCTTACTAAATCAGCATTAAATCATTCGATTGCTGACGAAAAATGACTGGATGAGTCTAGAGATTTCTAATATTTTGAACAAGTATAAAATATCTCTTTTTAAATGATAGAGTTAGTTATTTTTTATTAAATATGGAAATTAATCTTTGAAATACAAACTTTAACTTAGTTATTTTCTTATTAATTTTAATTTTCTTATTCAGTTTAATTACTATTGTAATTCACGGTGTCCTAACGTCGAGAATATGGCCCCGAATCGTTGGCACATATATTAAAAAAAATTGAATTAATAGTTACCTCGCTAGTAAAGTAGAATTAATAGTTGTTTCGTGAATTGTTATAAAGTTAATATTTGAAACCTTATTTCACTTTTTATTGATATTAAAAGAAAGCATCTCGTGAAAAACAAAAACAAAAAAAAGGTATCTTCAATTATTAATTAATTCCTTTCACTTAGTATACATAGTAAGTATTGCGATTGTAAAAAAATTCTATTTCTATTTTTCAACGGAAAGTCGAAAGAACGGAAGAATAGGTTAGAAAGTCCTCTGAGTCCAAATAAAAAAGTCTCTCAAAATGTTCTGTTTGTGCATGTGTGTGTGCGCGTGTCTGTGTGGTAAATCTAGTTATAAAAAAGGAAATTTGTACGAATCTAAAATAGAACAACTCGTATTTAAGGTAGTTATAAGCCTGTGATGTTACACCAACTATTTCGCCCAAATCGACTTGAAGTGCCACTTTATATCAACGATTTTATACATGTTTACAATTTTCTCAAAAAAGTACCTTTATTTAAAGCAATTAACCATTGCTTTGCTATTTTAATATTTTTTTAGACTCAAGAAGCACCAACAAATGAAGTTTATTGTTCGTAGTAATAAAAAATGGATAAACATAAACTTAAAAGGAATTTGATAACTAACTAAAGGAGAAATATTTTCCTAGTTCGAAAAAAAAAATCCGGAAATAAGAGTAGGAATATAGATGTATAATTTACCTATCACTAGAAAGCTAAAGATTTTAGAAAAAATAATATCTAACCTATAATGCCGTTGAAGTTAATGATGAGTGACGAAAGATGCATAAGTTTAAGTGATTGTTGTAGTTAACAATTTCTACTTGTATATTATTTAATGAAAAATAAATGTTTTCATAGAAACTAAATTGAAAATTTATTTCAATTGGCATTGTAGGTCAAAGTTGTGTGATGCACGCGCCGCACCAGCTTTTTACACTTATTGAATAAATAATAATAACAATTTTGAGTTAAGTAGGTCGTAGAAAAATGTAGATAATTTTGTAATTTGATCACATACATACACAGATACATAATTTATATAAAGATGTCTCACTTGAGCAAAGCTTGTCGGAATCATTAATATAGATTGCCGGTAGATGTGAAAGCTATCATAATTACTAAGAAAATCTTAAAATGTAAAATATCAGTTTTTTCTTTTTTGATTATACAGATAGTTCGTTTAAGTTACGATTGCAAGTGGAGGAGTTGTGTATAAATTAGAATGCAAGGGGTGAAGAACAGTATCTAGCGGTTAATTACTCCTATCTTGAATCCAGAATATCTTCCTGCTAATGAGGGTCTCCGAGTAAGTTTTTTTTTCTTATACCTAGTGTGCTCGGTCAGTTTAATGCATTGGACCTAAAGCAGTCTTATTCAAGTTCGTTGAAGTAGCCCATAGACCTGATTGTGCAATTTATTTTTTTCTTAGTATTTAGGAGTTTTTGCTGCTAATGAAGTGTAATGTTCATTATTTATACGGTTAACATTTTTTATGCTACAATCTTTATACTTTTTGTAGTATTTTTCTCGAAAATGTTAGACTTTTATACTATATCGAAGCTATTGGGAGAGAGTGTGGATGCATTTTATATTCTTTTATATTATAAACGATGCATTTATATTGTAAATGCATTTACATTTTATATTATAAATTAATTTCATAACCCATAGAGCACGGTTTTGGAACGCCACCATATGAGTGATGTTCAGTCTAAACTTCGTCATGTCCAATTTTTTTTTTCTCGCGGATTTTAAGATTTTACGTACAGACTCTCCAAATTGATTTAGAGTGTTGAATGAAATTTGTTGGAGACTTAACTTTCTTCTCCCATCCCCGCCATTTTGATATTTTGAATTTTGTGTTTATATCTATATTTCTGTTATTGATCTTATCAAGTAAGTTATATAACAGACGTTATTGTAAAAAAAAAAAAAAAAAAAAAAAATGTTCTAAGCAAATTTCATAACGCTATATAAAAGATGTTTTTGGAGTAACTAATTTAAATATTGGCACGAGGAAGTTCATTTTTCCTCTTTATTTTTCCACGAACCAATTTTCAATTAATTTCTCAAGAGCTCATTTTCATGGAACTAAAATGTATAAGAATAAGACCTTAGTTACGTAACTCTGCTACTATAGGCGTTAATCAAGTTGGCTCATCAATCAGTTAAAAGTAAGGAGCTTGTGCGTTTCGAGGAATAGGGATTTATCTCCTGTTTCTTATAAAGTTTGATTTTCTGTTCTCAAGATTAGTCTTAATTTCCAGTTCAAAATTAATTTAAATTAATGAAATAAATAACAAACCAATAATAACTTGCTATATATCTTTATACAAAGGGTTGATAGCTTTATGGAATAAACGTTTGGGGTGCTATGTCAGCTATTGAGTGGTAGTCAGACTTTTACAGCACTACTAAAGCCCCTTCCCCACTAAAATGGTGATGTTTTAAGATCAGAAAATAAAGCAGCTTCACGACCAAGATTCTATCGAAAAGCTTTTGAGGCTAGAATAAATAATTATTTTGATGTGACTTGCATTAAGATCGCTAATTAAATAGATTTTATTTTTTAAATTGTCTATTTGAAATGAACCTCTTAAAAAAAGAATAATATCCTTATTAATTAAACTATAGAGTTTTATTTCCCATGATTTCAATGGAAAAAATCAACAATCATTTTCGAATTATGTTTTTATAAATCTACTTATAGTTAGGTATTAATAACTATTGGTGCTTATGTTATAGAACATATGCTTATTAAGGTTTATATTTTTATTTCTTTAGTTTTAATCTTGCAACCAATGCTTGTACTTGGTATTTTGCCCTCAGCTTCTAAGAGTGTTCTTGAGAGGAGAGAAATAAAAAAATCGATAAGTCTCTCTGAATAAGCTCCCTAAAATGTGAGGACGAAATTGCAGAAGAAGATAAATACGCTCCTCTAGAGAAAAAAAAATGTTTATTTCTAAGTTTTAATTTATAAATGATTATAATTATTTTAAAAAATATCAATAATGAATGTGCGATTCACCAAAAATTTACAAAAAAATTGTATGTATCGAGTTATGAAAATTTTAAAGTAATATATGGTATTTATCAAAAAAAAAATAATATGGACCAAAGACTGTAAGTTAATCCGGTAAATTAAGAAAAAAAAAATTGGAGTAGTTCTAATGATATTAGCTACCATATAAAATAATAAAATTAATGGCATATATGGCTTAATATGGAAAAAAAAAATCAAATTAGGTTTGAAATCAAAGTTTTAAAGTTAAATACAGAGTTTTACAAAATAAATTATGATGAGCCATTAGCGGTATGTTAATCAAAGAAATACATTTTTTATCGTAGTAGTTCTAATGATAATAGCTACCAAATAGAATAACAACAATAATGGCATTGTACCAGCCTAATATTGAAATAAAATAATTTATATTAAATTAGAAAAAAATGTAAAGTAAAATTCGGTATTTTACCATGAATTAAGGAGGTATTCAAAGAAATAATTTTATTTACTTAACTATGTTCTACAATGAACATTTGTAATCGACTAAGAAAAAAAAATACGTCCTTCGCCATTCACAATTTTTTTTCACGCAGACTGCTTGAATTGGTGAATGGATATTGAAAACATTTAGCATAATAAAATTCATAATATCTGAGACGATAGGTGTCATAGCCCAATATTTCTGGATGATTTTATTTGGAATGACCCAAAGTTTAAATAAATTTAAAAGTGCATTGCGGTGATCACACACAATATAGTTAACGAGTTCTGTTGTAAGTGGGGTTAAGAATTGATTTTTAACTTAAAGGACGATCACAATCTATAGTTTGGGGTTGGATAAAATAAACTTGTCTAAAGTTAGACTTGTAAAATAGACTAAAGTCTAAACTTGTAAAATAGTTAGAATGTCTAAAGTTTTAAATAAAAAGCATTTGAATTTTTGAGGTAATACAAATATTCAGTACCTTTTATTGAAAAGATATTAATTTTATTTAAATTAAAGACATATTTTCCCTCTGTTTATTTATTATTTTTTTTTTATTTTATGAAATTTTAATAAGCCTGAAGTAATAGACATAGGTTTAATATCAATATTTATTTTTTTCCTTTTAGATGGACCACATAAAAGGAAAACTGAAACAACACATTTACAAATCCCATTTCTTTCAGAGTAATCATTATATTTTTTACATCAACTACAAACTACTACACATACTTAAAAGGATTAATTTCACAAATATAAACAAATATGCACATAATTGGGCAAGCATACACAACACAGGCTGTAACAAAAGAGGGTTAACCTTAACGTAACCATGGTGATAAGTCCCCAGCTGTTATAGTCTTAGACGGTGTTATTACAAGGTCACTGTGACTAACAATTATTACAAAATATTGATTAAAATTAAAATCTGTTTAAGTTTTATTTCAGTTTATTCAGTTTTAAAATCTATTTCAACAAAAAGAAATGGAGTAAGTTAATAATACAATAAGAATAAATATAATAGGTCAAAGATAACTATAAAGTTACTTTAAAAATTCAACGGCCTATTTACAATTTGTCACAAAACATCTTCCCTCTAAAATATGTTCACCATCTTAAGTATTTGAACTTTCTAAATTCTAGCCAGCTTTTAATATCATATATCTCTTATGCTACCATCTTCTTTAATTTCAATCCTTGAGGAATTGCAAATATTTATATGTAGGAGAATTTTAGTTGGGGACGCGGCCAAGAATAAACACACAAATAAGAAAAAAATTATTATTATGTGTGCCGACGGTTCGGCCTAAAACTGAGGTCATCATCAGGTCTAAAAAAAACAAGATAACAATAGATATAACAACAGTGGCAGAACGAGTAATAATAATAAAAACGGTTAAGTAACTGTAACATGAAAAAAAAGTATAAAGAACAATATGTTAATCATTTATGATAATATTAATGCGAATAAAAAGAAATAAAGAAAAATATGTCAAACATAATATGCTAACATTAATGTGAATAATAAGAAATAAAGAAAAAATATGTAAAAAGAAAGTATTAAACTATTAAAAATATGTTAATAAAGTACAAACAAAAATATGCTAATAATAATGTGAATAATAAGAAATAAAGAAAATATGTTAAGAGATAATGAAAAAAAAAAAATAGCGGATTCAAAATATCACATAGAAAGAAAGATAATGAATGATATGAAAGATATAGTAAGATGCACGAAAAATACTAATTTGTGGCTAAGGACTTGTAGAGTAATTTAAAATTACTTATTTACAATTACTTACAAATAAAAAGGTAAAATAAATTTGAAAGATATAATGTTGTTTAAGCTTAAAAATAGAGTAATATAATCATAAGTAATTATCGTATTTGGGGTAGAAAAATAAAGCAATAAGGATAGCGAAACAATTAACAGGATGGAAAGAATTAACTGTAAGGAAAAATATCTGATGTGGACAACACATGACTTCCTTGTACGCATATTTAACTATAAATCGGTGGCTCAAAAAGTGATCCTGAATTTGAGTGATCCTCCTTCCGGATTACTAGTTTCCGAAGATTGCAGTATCTTAAAAACGACACTCGGCGTCGCGACATCCACCTATTGACACACACACACAAATGGGGAGGAAAACCAATATTTTACACTCAATTAAACACTTAAAACAAGTAATAAAAATGCTTAATTAGATTGGAAACATAATTGCATTTGTAATCTTTATTACCGAAACATATGATTTATGTATTTAATTTAAATATAATTTTTGATGTAAGCTTATTATGAGCTTCAAGTAAAGTACCCTTTTCGGCTGACCAATTTGAACCAAAATAAAGTAAATATATTCATATCGATATAAAAGACCTATTTACCAAATTTGAGATGTTTTGCATTATATTTTAATATAATGTTTGGTGAGTTTAATATGACCTTCAAGTAAAGTACCGCTTCCGGTATTCCAATTTAGACCAAAATCTAGTATGTTATTTAAATCAATATATAAGCTATAAATAGTAAATTTGAGAAGTTTTTCATAGTATTTTAAAATAATTTTTGATGGAAATCAATTACGACCTTCAGGTAAAGTACCACTTCCTGTGATCAAGCAGTAACCAAAAAGGGAGGTTCACAACTAAATTTTAAAGCAATCCTAAATACAAAATTTCAACTTTCTACGGCTAACCGTTTTTGAGTTATGCGAAATACGAACGAACGAACGTACGTACAGACGCCACGACGAAACTAGTCAAAATGGATTTAGAGTCAAAATGGATATTTCCATTGAAATCTGAAAACAGAAAATTTTCGCGAATACTATACTTCCTTTACTTCGTACAAGGAAGTAAAAATACTTGATAACAAGAAAAAGCAAACTTCAGCGCCGTATAGTCAATTGCCAACTGAATACGTAAGAATATAAGTTTTAAATAAAGGAACACAATACTGACAACGTATTGGCTTGCCGGATACTAAGATTTGATTAGCCCACCAAATTGACTATAAGTATTATTATAAGTTTTTTTCATAGTTACTTCTTTTTCCTCACTCCTTTCCATATTTTCTTTGAATTTTCTTGAGATTGCAGTTCTTCTAGAGAAAAACTTTGGTCGTTTATCAAGAGTTTGTCATACCTCAATGATGCCTTGTTTCCTTTTTCCCAATGTGCCCTCATAAACGGGAATAATTCTTTTCTAATTTCTCTAACATTTTTGGGTAGATCATCTTTTATTTTTATCATTTTAAAGTCTTCAGATTTCATCAGTTTAAACTTATTTTTCTTAATATCATTTTTTAAGAAAAACGAATTTAGCTTGACTATCACTGGGCCATTATTTACTTTAGGATTTATTTTCCTTATTTCTAGAATATCAAATGTGCTGAACTCTGATAAAATGTACTTATATATTTCTATTATCCTATTATTTATATTTCAAGATTTTTCTCTATTTTAACCAAATAAAGAAGATTATAAAAACCTTAACAAAAATGGAGCCCCAAGAACTAGCTCATAGCGAAAAGAGGATCCTAGAAGAGCGCAGTTTCAAATATTGTAAAAGAATATATAAATACTATTAATTTTATTTATATCTGAGCGATATTTTTAATAATTAATTTACGATATTATCTAGTATTATTTTATTTATTTATGTATTTTTTTATATATATTTTTTTGTTTTGAATGCCGGAGATTGTGTAACCCCGTAAAAAGAAATAATATATATATATATATATATATATATATATATATATATATATATATATATATATATATATATATATATATATAAAGATATATAATAAAAAGACAAATATAGACAAAAAGACTATAAAGACAAATATTTAAAAAAATATTTTTGAATCTATATATATATATATATATATATATATATATATATATATATATATATATATATATATATATATATATATATATATATATATATATATAGCATATATATAGCATAGACAAATATTTAAAAAAATATTTTTGAATCTATATATATATATATAGATTCAAAAATATTTTTTTAAATATTTGTCTTTATAGTCTAAATAACTATCTTTTACGAAAGGAATCAAACGATATATATATATATATATATATATATATATATATATATATATATATATATATATATATATATATATATATATATATATATATATATATATATATAATTCGCGAATTCCCTATCAATAAATATTGTATATAGCTTTAGCTGCAAAACACTTAAGCTAATTGGAACCGAGTAATCACTAATGGACTAATGGTTTGATAATTTCCCAAGTTTGACTCTAGCTAATATTACTTGAGTGGATTTAGTCATTACATGTCGGTAGTTTTTATATTATTATATCAATAGCCAATTTCTATAATAGAAATACCTACGATTTCAGAAAAAGAAACTTTTAAGCTAATGAAAAACTTGATCATATCAAGAGTGAATAGGTATTAAGATTACGCCTATAATATACTTTTCAATACCATTTTCATGAAATATTTTTTTATTTATGAGATTAAAATTAATATTTTCATTTATTTCATATTACTGATTTGGATATTTATTAATATCTTAAAATTCGAAATTGCGTTTTGCTCAAACAATAGAATCTTTGACGTGATGTAAAAATATTGGTCTAATATCACATATGCAAAATTTAGGATATGGAAATTTTTGAATTGCTCTATAGGTTATAACAACCGTTTTCTATTGATATTAGCATTTATTACAAAAATATGGGGTACTGACTGTGATATAAGTAGAATTTTCACATTGACCGTTTATTATGTTGATAAATTATTCCTATTTAATTAGTATTTAAAAAAACAGTGAAGCGATAATGTTAATCAAGAATTCATCCATTTAGGTCCTTTTAGATTGTACTTTAGCTTTACTTAGAATCCTTAAGTAATAAAACCTACTTACAAGTTTTTTTTTTATCTTTAACCTTCTCGGTAATTAATGAACTAATTATATTGTCAAAAATTGATCTGAAAAAAACTGATAAGGTCCTTATTAAATTATAGTTCTTTAATTGGCCAAACAATTCTTTAAGTGTAGGATTGTATAACTAGCAATTTTTTTGACGTTTGATAATTAGAAATTAATGCTAGGATGTTTTTTTGATTTTCATGATTTTTATATGCACGTAAGCATGCCTTGTTGAGTGTATGTATGTATTCATATACATTGCATACAAATTGCATCTTATTGCTCTTGATTTAAAAGTAGTAAGAATATGTTAATAATTGGAAATATGTTATCGATGTGTATGTTAACAAATCTTTAAATTAAGAAATGACAATGTTGATATTGCAATAACAATGTCGTAATAATAATAAGCGCATATATTGCTCGTAAAAAAATGCAGTGATTAAAGAGATGGAGAAAACATTACGCGAATAGAAAGCATAAAAGAAATTGAAGAAAAAAACATTTCATAAGATATGCTATTAGCAAAGTAAAGTTTTTTATGAAGCACAAATAAATCTTTAACAGGCTTTAGAATTAATAGTTGAAAAATGTGCAATACACATAATAAATTGTAATGGTTTTGAAAAAGCCCAATTGTACAATTAATTTCTATGTAGCTGATGTAATTTTACTATACAAACAATTACCCTATAATGGTGAATAAAATTCGTTGTTTCATCATCATACTGCATCATTAATTATAATGCTACTAACTGTTACCCGCGGCTTCGCACGCTATTTAATTTTTGCCCCAGCCCCGCTACGGCTACTTCACAATAAATATACAACACCTACTTGGATTTCAATTGGATCATTTAGTCAAAATATGCATAATTTTTATTATCTTTTAAATGAAATCCTCGTACTATTAGTTTGGCGTTTCTGCCAAGAGGCTTTTATCCGTCTTTAAAGGCATTTCCAATTTCAGACCATTTCGGTTAAATGTAAACGTAATAAATAAATCAGAACGATCTTAGTAACAAACTTATGTCATGGCATTCTGAGTTCACTCGTGCATTTAAAGGGGTCCATCAGTAAAATAGGATAGCAACACAAACAAACTTTCCAATATCCGAAACGTTACCATCCACCCCCCTGACACATGACATCTTGAAGTTCAATATAGTTCTCCACTATAGTTGAATCATGTAAAGTTAAGCCTTTTTATCTCTGTCTTAGCGTACATACTAACCAAAAACCGTTATAAAAGACTACGATACAGGAAGATGTAATTAATTTTAACGATTTAGCTTTTTACCTAACCGTTGTATACAGTCGGAACACATTTGTAATATAAATGCGATTTTTCAATCAAACACCGATGTTATTTTAGGTCTTAGAAATAAGTTTTTATGTTTCAGATTTTTTTAAAAATAATGTAGCGTAAGATTTTTTTTTTCAAATCTAGCTTGTTGCACATAAACTACATAAGGGGAACCACTATTCAAAATTTCAGCTTTATAGGCATTGTCGTTTTTGAGTTACAGTTATTACTAAATAAGTCAGTGAGTGAGTGAACGGTATATTTCTATTATACTGATCATTTAATAACCTTCCTTTTAAATGAGCATCTGTACGTGTATCTGAAATGTATAGTTTTTGAATTAGATAAAATAAAGAAATAAAAATTGAACAAGATTCCATGGGAACCTGCGCTGAAAACATGGACACAATGTCCAATATGCTTTTATATTTGTAGTATTTTTTCTAATACTGGCCCGGTTTATATGGTTTTGTTTTTGTTTTGTATATAATTTACTAGTCTTTCAGATGAGTACCTATAGTGTTGCAGAACATGTATAATTTTCGAGTTATTTGAAAAACTAATTATTTGTTAGGGTTCAGAAATAATTTTTTTTCGACAACTTAAATTACGAATTTGTTCAAATCCAGCGTTATTGTGCATGTAGAGCATGCATGGAACACACATTTAAAATTTTAGCTTCATAGGCGTTGTCGATTTCGGGATAAAGGGTTGACTATATAGTTGGTAACTTACTTATATATATATATATATATATATATATATATATATATATATATATATATATATATATATATATATAGATTCAAAAATATTTTTTTAAATATTTGTCTTTATAGTCTAAATAACTATCTTTTACGAAAGGAATAAAACGAACAACCAACTTTATGTATTTTATAAATTTAACCTATATTACTAAAAACAAAATATGACAAGTAAAAGAGATGTGTACAAACAGAAATCGTGATTAAAACGAAAAATGAAGTAGATGGTAAAAAGTAATTATAATCTAGCGTTCGCTAATGAAAGTTATAAAAGGATTGCATTATTTGGTTTTCTAAATCAAAAAAAAATCTGTAATCCATGAAGGGCCTCGGGTTTAGTATTTCATAAAAATGTTTTGACCAACAGTTACACAGTGAGAAGAAGCGGTAAGAATCACCTGGATTTTTTCTACCACCCATTTACAATTGGAGGATCACGCAACCACTACAGAGGCTGTGTGTGATTAACTGGTTCCAGACCACCGTCGATCGATACCTACTAAAACAAATGCATTTTTTGTTTGCTATGGTCGGACTCGAATCTGACCTCTTGAGCCGTCAAGACTTTGTTTAGCTGCAGAAAGAGTTATAATTATTAGAGTTATATTATTATTATATATTTTAGATATATTCTCTCCTAATTTTTTTTTCCTTCCAAAGATTTAATCTTGGATTTAAAATGATTTTTTGACTTTAAAAAAATCACATTTATCGAAATATTCAGATGTGTGAACTTATTCCCCATACTGAAAATAAGTTGGATTGCTTCTATGAGCACAAATGAAAATTAATAAATAAAAAATCAGGCAGGATATGCCATTGCTTAAAAATCCTATCTTTGATTATTATAAAAAAAAAAATTTTACGTTGTAATTTTAAACACATTAGCGTTTGAGTACTTCAAACATAAAATAAATTTCTTTGAATAATTTTCTACTAGAAATTTAGTAAATATACCAAATTTACGAAATTTTTAACCTTCCTATAGGCGCGCTGGAGTATAAAGTGCGCCACTTGGGGATTTTTCATTACATCCATTCGATAGTTGAATTTTCATTATCATTCCTTCTCCCTGTTCTTTTATCAATGTTTTCATAGAATTTACAATTTTTCAGTTAATTTTAATTAGTTATTCCGAGAAAATGGCGAAAAACACGGTGGCTCATTTAGTAAGCCTTACGGGTCAATAACAAGTGGTCCAAAATAAATTAATTTGGTTGCTGGACCATTTTTTAATTTTTTTAATAGTCTATGTTGATTCCTCCATGTTTATAGAGATAAAATATATATATTTTTTTCCCCTTGACAATTTTCAGATGGCAGCCATTTTTCTTTAGTTCTACCAACCAATTTCAGTAAATGCATTCATTTGCGATTTCGTTGATAGTTCAAAAACTATATGGCTTAGAAAGATTTAACTAACACCATTTTAAAGACAATACTTTAAGCTAAAAAACTAATTCTTACGACATTTAATCTGTTCCTACTCGTAGTATCATAGAGATTGACATGAAGTTTAACGCTCTAATTAAAAAATATTGCGTTTTCAAACCATTTTTCTATGAGAAGGAATGCTACTAACAATTTATCTATTAATGTCGTAGGTAGGTCTCTAGTTTTTAGGTCAAACAGAATAAATATAAATCCTACTAAGTGTATCCTTAGTTTTCTATGATTTTTTTTTATTTGAAATTTTTCATTTTTTTCAAGATATGTGCTTTGATTTCTCCGATGTTACTAGAGTTAAAAATGTGAAATTTACACAAGTTACAGTGTTTTAGGAAAAAGGAATGCTATAAATAAATTACCTATTAGTGTGGTAGCTAGGCCCTATATGGTGGGTCAATAATTTATGATTTTAAATTTTCAATTTTTTTCAAATTTAAGCTTTAATATCTCCGATGGGACTGGTGTTAAAAATCTGAAATTTACAAAAGTGACCGTTTGTTAGAAGAGGTTTATGGTAAATACAAACGTCATTTGTTTATTGGTTTAGTGGTAGGAAGGTCCTTAATATTACGTCAACCTGAATAGATACCAAACCTATTAAATGTATCCTTGGTTTCTTATGATTTTTTAAAAAAAATTTCGATTGGAATTTTGAGTGACCATCTTTAGCATGGCACCGCAACTGTTCATTCCTTTGTAAAACACGTTATAAAATTCATTAAAGAAACACTGTCAAGAGAAATTTATTTTACTGATAGTTCCTCAAGCCGAAATAAAAAAAATAAAAAATAAAAAAAAATTCCAATGTCTGTAGTCACAAAACTGACTTTCAATTAGACCGAGAGTGGAATGGATACGCGGAATATTCTTGGTTTTTATTATTTTTTTTTAATGTTTTAATAGTTAATCTCTCCTATATAACAAAACTCCTTATATAATAAAAATTGACTTGAAATTTAACGGTCAAGGTAAAAAAAAAATTCCCAACGGTTTTTTATCTCTCATGGAGGAATCAACATACACACTATAAAAAAAAATTAAAAATGGTCAAACAATCACCCTTTGACCACTTCATATGGCTTCACCTATTCATCATGTTCCTGATTTTTTTTTTCTTCAGTATGTTTTGCTTGTTGAGTTTTTTATTTCACTTCAAGGGGATAACATTACTTCCACTACATTCATGTCTTGAGGTGACTAGATGAATGTAAGTAGATTATTTATTTATTTTTGTAGAAATTTATTTTTGTATTTTATGAAGAAATATATCAATTTTTTTAAATTGAATGTTCTACTGACATCATTTCCTTTTCTTTTTTCGTTTCCTGGGGTATTTAAAATTGTATCTAATAGTAATTAATAACGTATTCATGAAACATTGACTTTTATTGAAAATTTTCAATCCAACGTCATATATAGGTAGTTCTTCATGTAATAATTATGCTTCAGTTTTATAAAATTATCACCCTACTAATAACAACATACTGCTTTAGTTAGGACTAAATTGAATTACAAAGAAAAAAAAAATGAAAGGAAGATGCTAAATTTGTGGAAGAAAAAATATATTAAATTTGTAAACCAGGGGCGAAATCCATGTGAAATATGAAATAGTGGGTGTTGTGTGTAGTAGTAATGATGAGTTTGAGTATATCTCAAAATATTCATTAAAATTAAGTTTTTAAATAGCGTAAGCGTACTTATTAAACTCAGTATTATTAAAACTTTTCATATTATTGATTTTTAAATGTATTTTTTTTAATTATGTCATTTCCAAAAAGTAATAATCTATAAGTGATAAGATAATTTTGTTTTACATAAACGAAATGAAAATGAGTGTGGCGTACTTACAATAAGTCGCAGCGTGCCTGGCAGTGTCATTAGATTTGGGCGTGCCTGCTGGAAGATTAATGTAAAATTATTAATCTTGTTGAATCATATAAAATTGTCTGCTCTTGTTACACTAATTAAATTTATCCTAAATTACGATCCTTGTTGTAAACAGTTTATAACCACCATTGTTAGATAAAGAACGAGGTGGTGTATGGGAGCTATATATGTTAATTTGTCCTTATGAAGCAAGCCGTGAATGCAGAGTATGGCGGGGATTGAGAGGGTACAGGGGGCACTAAGGTCCCCTAGCCATTGTACTCTATCTCTTCAATCTCCGCTTTCATATGTATGTAATTATAATTGTATTCTCGTTAGCAAGTGGATAAGGTAATTGATGACTAGGTGAGATTATGCAGGCGGACCAAATTGAATTTCCGAGCTGTTCATTTTAAGCCCCGGACAAAAGGTTTAACACGTGCCGGACTTGCCAAACCAAGCGAATCCGAATTCGGAAAACCGTAATGAATATTGATTGCCTGACTGATCAGAATGGCGTCGTGTGAACCAATGTTGAAAATGAATCTCTTCAATCTAGAGAATTCAATATTTGTAAAAATTGAAAATGGAAGAAAATATAAATGATTTTTTTTTTACCTTAAAAATAATAATAATATTGCCAAAAATAATAAATCAGATCATCTGCATAATTAGGTTTCCAATGTTTCTATGAATAAGTCCTAGTACATTATGGCACACTTATACAAAACTAATTAAATGCTTACAAAACACGCAAAAGACTGGAAAAGAACATGCAATCACCTAGACAGAACGTACCAAAAATAAGCAAGAATTTCTTATGTCCCCCACTCCATTTCTATGTCTATTCTTGAAATAAAGTTTAAAAAAATATATATTGGAAAAAATATATGTATATGTAGTATAAGTATATATATATATATATATATATATATATATATATATATATATATATATATATATACACATATTCCTTGCAGCTGGACTAACTATAAATCCAGTGCCACAAGAGACAACGAGCTGATAGATAAGAGATATCATAGCTCCATTCAAGACATAAGAAGCTACCATACATAAGACTCCTAAAATAATGCTAAATCTTTCCTACTTTTCTAAAAATAATACCATTCCTTCTGCGTATAAAAAACGGTTGTTCAGCCTCCTCCATAACATTCCGGAACATTTTTTAATTTATATGTATGGGTCCAAATCAGAAAACTCAACGGCTTCGTCTTTTGTAACCTGCGATTCAATCCATAAATTTTAATTACATAAATTATGTTCTATTTACACTACAGAGCTCCACGCCATAGCATCAGTCCTATACTTCTGCATATCAATAGCTCAGAAGCCTATCCTGATAATGTCGGATTCATTAAGCTCTCTAAAAGGTTTAAAAGGAATTTATCCGGAACAGCCAGTAGCCATAAGAATCCAATCTTATCTGTCAATTCTTCATGAAGAGGGTAAGTGCGTATATTTGACTCGGATTCCCAGTCACATTGACATTGTAGTCAAAGACCTCGCAGACCAGAGTGCCCGAGAGGCACTCTCGCTCGCTGACAGATACACCACCGTTCTCATCCCATCGGAACTCAGTAGACCTCTGAAAATGAAAATATCAGAGAGATAGCAAGCCATGTGGGACGCAAAGCCCCCATGTAAATTAAAATTTGTCAAAAAAGTGGTAAAACCATGGTCTACATCCCACCGCAGCAGCCGCAGAGAGGAAGTCGCCCTGACTCGCTTAAGAATAGGCCACATTGGGCTCACGCACTCACACCTTATCAGAAAACTGTCACCTCCATCATGTCAATAGTGTAACTCCCTTCTTACTGCTAGGCTTATTTTTGAGGAATGTACTCACTATGTCCCAACAATGAATAGAATTGGGCTGACCCCATTGGGGGTCTAGTGCTCTTAATGACAATGAAACTGCGGTAACATTGATATATGAGTTGTTGAAAGCACATCGCCTATTGTCTAAATTATAGCATTATTGAATTTTCTCATTTTTCTTTTATTTATTAATTAATTTATTTTATAATCATCTATTAGGTACCTTATTTATTTTATTTTATTATTATTTTTTATTTTTTGTTCAAAATTTGTTCCAAATCTGAGTAGATAAAACAAACCATGGGCATTGATGGCTTTGGGATTTTACGCATATAAACTAAAACAAACGGACAACAATGTATTTTGAAGAACAGTTTCTGTAGGTTCCGAATACGGAAACAAATGTCTACCAGTAGATAAACACCGATACAGCTGTACTGCAAAACTTGAAACACACAATTTTATCAATGGGTTGGGACTAATATTTTTTCATCTCGTTCAATCTGCTTTATCATAAATCATTTATAAACAAATACGTATGGAATAACAAGTTTCTCCTCGTTCACTACATTATTAAATATTTCATAAACTCTGCAATCTATATACAAAATTATTAATATTAACTGCATTAC
Source organism: Rhaphigaster nebulosa (assembly GCA_948150685.1). Lineage (NCBI taxonomy): Eukaryota > Metazoa > Arthropoda > Insecta > Hemiptera > Pentatomidae > Rhaphigaster > Rhaphigaster nebulosa. The sequence continues at coordinate 82,775,251 of OX411306.1, read as the reverse complement.
TCTGATTGTATTTTGTTTTTGTTTCAGTTATCGGTGAGTGCCAAGTTTATTAATTGGTATTTATCTTAAGGTAGGTGTTATTATTAATATTTTCGTATGTTTCATACGGGAATAATAAACAATTGCATCCTTTTCGTATTATTTCATTAGTTAATGCTTGATATAAAATTGCTGTAAACATAAAATTCTTACACTTTAAAAAATGAAAAAAATTGAATCAGCGCTTAGCATAACTCACTACTTTAGGTATGCCCAATCTTTTTATATCACAGGCAACAACTGTACCTTCCCTCCCCTATATACTGCAAACTTCATAATAATTATTTCTATATTATAGGCGTTTGCTTTTTAAAATACTTTCCTCTATTGAAACATAATGAAGACTTGAATTTGTTCTTTAAAAATAAAATTAAGAATACAAATTTAAAAAACTAAAAAACTACAGGTAGGCTTTGGGTTTGACATCCCTACTCTGCATGAGTACAGAACCGAACATGCTACCTGTTAACTCTAATTGCTAGCAACTCCTATTGAACCTTAGATTCTTACAATTACTATAGTCAAAAAATAGGGTCTATTTAAAGAGAACGTGAATAGGGAACATTTTTCTGTAATTCTATATTTTGAGAAATTCCTATTTAAGCAGTTCTGTAGTGTGAAATTATATTTATATTAATATTGTTTCTGGCTTGATGGTTTCCAATTCTTCAATAATGTTTACTTCCTCATCAAGCAAAGTTAAAAGACTTTTTTAATAATAATAATTTTATATATATATATATATATATATATATATATATATATATATATATATATATATATATATATATATATATATATATATATATATATTATTATTTATTATTAAAAAGTATTATAAAAAAGTACTCTTAAGCTGTTCCTTCGTTCACATCTTCCTCAACAACCTACCTATAAACTCTTCGTATCCTCCCTTATCTTCGCCCACCTTGGCTGTGGCCACACCCCACTATGGCTGTGTGGTATACGAGGTCATCCCGAAAGTGCTCGAGGACAGATTGAAGCGGATCATGAACTTCTTTTAAAGATTTGTCTTTGGTACCGCGAGACGGGCTCATGTGTCCCACCTTTACGGAGAATTAAAGTGGGTCTTCCTCTCCAACCGTAGACAATATTTCCTCGGATCTTTTCTATACCAATATCACCACCGAGCACTCTTCCTACATCTACAGCCTCATGCAATTAAATCCTTGGTACACGCACAGGAAATAAGATTTCCGCGCCTTTCTGACCTCTATATCCCTTCCCATAGAACCAAAACATTCGAAAGTTCCTTTCTCGCCCGCACCTCTATCTACTGAAATTTCTTTCCTTCTAATATCCGCCAAGCTATTTCTCTATTCTCATTCAAATCCTTCACCTTTTTTCTTTCCAAAATGGTTCTCTCTAATTACGAAATTTCAATGTTGGATAATTTTTTTATCAACTCTTCCGAAAAATACCTTATAAATATTTATGAAATATTTTCGTAATTGATTTTTTTTTAAGAATATAATTTCTATCTGCTTGCCACTACAACCCGGAGTTGCGTACGGGCCTTCTCTATGAGCTTCCGCCATTCAGCTCAATCCATTGCGGCAGCCTTCCATTTTTATATAAAAAAACTTTCTTGAGAAGTATCCTTGAGCCTGCTGCCACACTATCCATCCCCTTTGGCCTGGGTCTGTCTCTTTTTCTGTTTCAACCAATCTTACCCTCGAGTATTTTCTTAGGAATTTTTCCTTCCATCCTAACCACATGCCCGGCCCGACCTAGCCTCCCGAGTTATATAAAATCGACCAATATAAAGTTTTAGATCCGCTTACAAGGCATATACATATACATATACAAGGCATATATAGCTCCTGGTTCTTTTGCCTTCATCCTTAACAGGGCCGTAAATCCGCCGCAACATTTTGCTTCGAGTATTATAAGATCACTGTCATCGGCTTTTAGCATAGTCCATGCTTGGAAGGCGTACCATAGGTCAACACAGGGCTAATCAGTGTCTTATACAACCTGACCTTTTTTTGCCTCGTGAGCAGACGACTCTTGATCTGCCTCCTCAAGCCAAGATAGCAACGTCTGGCCGCCGCAATCCTCTTCCTATATTTTCAGACATACTGTTGGTTAATATTACGAGGGATCCGAGGTAGGTTAACTACACTCTTTCAAATTTGTAAGGGCCGATATCTGCAAAAGTTTGACCTTGCTGGATCCCGTCTGCCTTTATCACCATATATTTAGTATTGGCCTCATTTATCCTAAGGTCCATCAGCGAAGATGCCTATAGGATTACCAGAAAGGCGTTCTTTAGATCAGATTCAGATCTAGCTGCTGTGTTAATATCATCCGCAAAGCCCAAGATTCGACAATAGCTGCTCTTGTCTGTTTCTCCAAATCTCTCACTACCTTTTCAATGCCCAAAATAAAATAAACAGCAGACATGCCAACCCTGTCTCAAACCATTATCAGTCTGAAGCCCGCTTGAGTACTCTCCTTTTGTTCAGATAACATTCCTTAAATCATGCATTATTATCTTATCAAGGCGGATTAACTTCTTAGATTACAATGATTTGTGTTTTTAGAGCGATTACTGCTGTCATACGCATTGCTGAATCTATTAAAAGATATTAGATTGTCCTGTTGTATTCAATTCCCCTCTTTATGATAGTTCTCAGTGAAAAGTTTGGTCCATTGTAGATTTCTCCCTTCATAAACCAGTTTGGTATTTTTCTACAATTTGTTCGACATGGGGGTACAAATGGTTGAAGAGGATTCCGGAATGAATTTTATATGCTATCTGTAGGAGAGATATTCCTTAGTAATTTTTGCAGTCCAGTCGATCACTCTTTTTGTTGATTGAGCACATTATACCTTTTTCCATTCTGTTGTTATCATTTCCTCAATCCTTATCTACACAATTAGATCATAGAGTGTCTTATGCAAGTTCCCACCTCCTTATTTTAAGTGCTGAACTGGTAGACCATCCATATTCGGACCTTTATTATTCTGTATTCTATATTTCCAGAACTTCAAAATCTGGAGGGGATTCATTCTCATCTTCCTCTTCATAGTTCGCATTCTGATCACCTTGCCTGGTCTCTTTCCCCGTGTCTTCAACGGTAGAGTGGTTTCGCAAAACTTTTAATTGACGCACCCATTTTTGGAGAATTCCTCCTTTCTTCCTAATCAGCTAACCGTCTTCGCTCATAAAGAGAATAGAAGTTGGCTGGAAAAGTTTAAATTCTAATATTTTTAATTGCGCATAATTTTTCAAAACATATTTTGAAAAGTAATTTTAAGTTCCTACAGAACTAAAAGCAAACAACTTAGAAATTGGATCACTATTAGTAAAGAAATAGCGTATTGAACTTTGAATATATGTTTTTCACAGCTTACTGTGCATGTTCTCAAAGAAGCCCGTTCACCTTTGATTACCTTTTTGCTGATTCGAAGATGCTCATTTAAAATATAATCTCATTGTCTGTCTACAAAACTAAGCGTAAAACAAAATAAATAATAAAAATGACAAGACTAATATTACCGAATTTATCGCTAACAATTTTTATATTTGACTTTCACCCAAAGCGGTAAATTGTGTTAGGGGGCACACCAGATATTCATTTTTTATTTTCATTATCATTTTGAGCAACTATATCATCACAACTTTGTTCAACTGTTAACAATCCTTTCGACTCAACTAGTGCTTTGCGACTCAAATCAAAGGCTAGTATTGTACATTAGAAACGTATATTTTCAAACATTCTAGTAGCAAGACGAGCTTAGGCAGGTAAATATGTACAATAGCTCAAACTTATTACAAATTATGTTACCAAATCATTTTCTTAATAATCTTTATCGATGTAGGAAATTCGATTTCATGATATAGTGTTTATTTTTACATTTTTGTACATTAATTGTTGACAATGTTTCGCTAATTACGTTTTTTATTCTCTTACCAGTGAGTCCAAATCGACACTTATTTTATCGATAAAATAAGAAGTTTGAATGGATTATTGTTCCCCTCATATTCAGCATTTAAATAAACAGTATAGCATTTCGTACATATTAGCAACGCTTTTTATAAAAATATATTTTCATTATTTTTCTGGGATATTTCAGAATCATAATAGCCCATACTAATGATTGTTTTTGCACCAAGACTGTCCTTTCGTTAATGCGCACCCTTACTTGCCGGTATAACCGTTGACCACCCTCCTCTCCGGGGCAATCGACCCAAGGTGTTCTGCCGGACGTTCCATTTTATGGGTGCAGTTAGGCGGCAGATGGAGGGCATTTCCACTCTGTCCAGGGGAGGCTAAATCGAATTAAACTATCCCTTCTTTATTTCGGCACTTCTTTCAGCCTTTATCTTGTCCTTCTCCATTCCCACTGAATTCTGACTCTCTTAAATGGACAGTTGTTTTATCATCAGAATTATCTGATTAGTATATTGTTTGGTTTAATTATGAATTTTATATTGAAATACTTTAATTAAACCAGTACATGCAATTAATAATTTTAACTGATCTCATTTTACCTTATTATGCCGAACTGGTGGTCAGAATATATTATCCTTACCTATGCCGAACTGGTGGTCAGGTGGTCATGTCCATCAATCTGCCAATAAGTCTTTTGTTTATTAATTCTTGAGTACTGAATTTTTTTTTCTCAAAAACTGGGAAAATTTACTTCTGGGCAAAAATGTACCTACTTCATAGAACTGAATATATATTTATATATAAAATGATAAATGTAAATAATTATACTTATAAACGATGAAAGATATTTATTTTTAATTAAAAACTTTAAATCAATACCAAGTGATAATTCTTATCTGAATTTATTATTTCTTTCCAAAGTTTAAAAATAAATAAATAAATTTTAAAAAATCGTATTGAAATGAATCATCCATAACTGTAGCTTACGAGTTGTGAAAGAATTAACGAAGCATCGAAAATCTTCTATTTAGATATAACAAAAATCTTCAAAATAAATGATATATCAACAATTATATTAAAGCTTTGGTTGATCCTGTACAGTACCAAAGTTCAATCAATCCTGTGAAAATTTAGGTTCTATGTTACATTTTAAAAAGCAATTTACTGCTCTAGGTTATAAAATGACCCTCATATTTCGCCGCCATCCTCCTGAGTATTGTGTAGGGCAGGTTGTCTGTAAGTGACATAACAGGCTCAATGAAATATGTCCGTCCCTTGTTTGTTCTCGGGAGATCCATCGATAGGACCTATCGTTCTTCAGGCAAAAAACGGGTTTTATAAAAAGGAGCATGCTAAATGACTTATTTTATTTATTCTTTTTCTTATCTGGTCATTAGCCGTATTTTCGAGATTTATGATACCCTACTATTATATTAAGGATATTTTAATTAGATTTATTTTTTGACCTGGTTTTAAAGTTATTCTCTTACAAAAACTGCCGACTTGATATTTTCTTTAAAATAAAACTGATACCGTTATAAAAATATTTTTGGGCATGCAGCTAGATATATTTTTAACCTTTTTATCAGCTTTCTAGTTGGGATTAAATCAGGCGCCGATGAAAATAACTCATGACAACGTCTAAAGAAGAAAACGATTTCTGGCCGTTTAATATCAGACCAAAAGAAATCAAATAATCTGTCAGCGGTAATGGTCCCAACTTTTTTTCCGAAACGAATAATAAATCATGGCAAACGTCATCTACCGAATCCCATTTAATCTCAGATACTCGGATGTTTTTGATCAATTTTCATAATATTTTCTCTAAACTCTCAATCCTTTAACTATTTCCGTTTGATTGGCGATTATTTCATTAGTAGTTATCTCTTCAGACAATATTGGGAACGGAAAAATGTTCTTTTGAGCAGTTTAAATATTTTGCCAATATTTGTATTCTTTGTACGGACCTAAAAATTTGTAATACTGTGGAGAAAAAAAAATCGTCTTATTGAATCTTCAATAAATTAGAAATTTCGTGAAACTAAGGATAATTTGCCGATTGAGTTTTGATTTGGGACCGTATTCATCGAAACTTCTTGAAGTCCTGTCAAAAGACGTTGAAATTTCAATTTCTTGATCAAACCAGTTTTTTATGCATCCGCTGTAATCTGATAATGCTACGATTGCACTGAATCTAGTTTCGCTTTAAAACTTTATACAATAATAGCAAGGATTGAAGTTCTTTTCTTAGACATTTATGAGGATCCTGAAGGTTGACTTTGTTATTTAAATATTCATACAAAATATCACGGCACTTCTGATCAGATCTATTCATTGCTTTTTGATCCCTTAAATAAATACAGAGTTCATATCTTTTAATGTAATATTTCGCAACTGAAATGAACAAAATTATATATTTATAAATTATGCAATTGAATTCAGTAAATATGCAAAATACATGACTGGTATAAACAGGAAATATATATATATATATATATATATATATATATATATGTATATATATATATATATATATATATATATATATATATATATATATATATATATATATATATATATATATATATTCTGACGTTCTCAGTAGTTCCGAGAACGTTATCATATTTAAAAAAAATTATCTTAGTGATCCATATTTTTGAAAAAATCTGAACTTAAAGGTGTGGCATTTAAAGCTGTTTATTCTAGCAATGAAACAAATATAATACCAGTTAAGACGACCTACAGGACAATGGCATCGACTCTTTGTTAATTTATCTTGGTTTATTTGCTGTGAACTCGGTTAGTTCGATTATTTATTATATATCTGAATCGTAGTCTCACTTCAGGATTAAGTTTTGTACCAAATATATACCATATTTTTTTTTACTTTTTGCCCGCTTGATTGTGATAGGCAGCAATATCCCTTTAGCAAACCAGGAAAAGTGCAGCGAATCAATTGCAATCGTTCGGAGTGAAGGACTGCTAAACGAAAAATTAAATCATTATAAATGCATGAAGTTTGTAATGTTCTCAAATATAAATGTTTCTTACCCGGTGGCATAAATCATTCATCAGTTATTCGCAAGAGTTGGCTAACCCATTGTTTAACAATCTAACGCCAGCAGGAGTTTTCCCAATATTACAAAAGATCCAATACCCTTTAAAATGCACGGGTGCAGTAAAATTACAATATGCAATGAGAATGGATTAGAGTTCAGGACTAAAACAAGAAAAAAAAAGAGTAATAGGAAAAAAATGAAAATGGATATGATATAGAAAACGAATAACGTATTTAATTAATTAAAAAAAGATTTAATTAATTATTTCACTGTTTCACATTAAGTAACGATAGATCAAGGGCTCATTATATAGACAATATATCAAATAATAAGGATCAAAGTAATCAAACTGCAAATACTAAATAGCAATTCCCTTCGATGTTGTTTTTCATTTCCTTGATTTCGTATAACTCATGTTTCATGTTTCCATATCATATTCAAATTGATATTCAAGCTGAGATGTAATGTGCTTCAACACTATGATTTCTACGTATTCAGCCGTGCTTGTGTGGGGTGTGTGACCCGTTCAACCGCAGACCCAAGGGGAAGAGCCATTAAGGATTTCAATCGCTCTCATCGTAAAGAGGAAAAATAAAACGGATCGTAAAGAGAAGAACCAGAAGATAAGAAAAAATAAATAGGGTCTAGTCTTCAGAATACTCAATGTATTGAGTACAAAACATAGTTTTTGTTTTAGATTAATTTATTTAATGTCTTGAAGCAGCTCTATTAATTTGTTATTTCAGAATTTATAAGTGTACCTAACTTGGACAATATTTGTGGAATAAAGATAGTTGATCCGCAGGGCGGTTCGGACAAGAATTAAAGATTCCAAGGATCAATGATTTAGAATGAAATTTGAATTGTAATAAAAATGAGAAAATATATATTATTAAGAAAATAGCACAAAAATGCATGACGACTCCTGCTTGAACCCCCTTCAGCGAAATATGGCTTTGGAGACCAAGGAAAAGATAAGCTGACGTGCTCTGGATAGCGGATGGAGCGGGGGACAAATACCTTCTGAATCTAAGATCGATTTCTTGGCAGACTACCGCGTCGATAAATTATCAATATACGTACATCAAGGCCATTATTTTCTTAACAAAATCACCCAAAAATATGAATAGAGATAATGTTTTTTTCTTTCCCCCCCCCCTTTTCAGTTTATGTAGGTATATATTTATATAGATTGGAGTTAATGTGTTGTATTGTATGCATTTTAACATATATTTTTTTAAGTAGGTATACGGTTATATATACAAATTTTTAAATAAATTTATTTTAATTTTAAAAATTTAGCTTCTATTTTGTAAATAAACTAATTAAGGGCGTTTCAGAGATGCTTGAGGATGGCTTAAAGGCCGAAATGTTGCATCTAAATAAATGAACTTGTGGTGAAATATTATCAGCATGCATTTATTAATATAAATTACATTTCACCTTAAATTAATATACATTATAATTTTATATATATATATATATATATATATATATATATATATATATATATATATATATATATATATATATATATATATATATATAAACGCAAAACAAGAATTTAGCAATATGTAATAGTAACAATTAGCTATAAGTAAGATCTTATTATCAGAATAAATTTATTATTTTCTATTTTTAACAAACGACCTCCATGAAAGATGCCAACAAAAATATTCGTGCTGCTGTCAAGAGCAGAGTTTGCTAATACTAAATATCTTCTTTTGATCTGTCTGTGCCAGGTTTAAGCTCAGCTTTATGATTCGAAGTGTAAGCAAAGCAGGTAATGTTTGGAAACGCATATTAGCATCTATCTCGCGAAATATTAATTGAAGAAATGTCGAAAAAAAGATTAGGTTTCTTGTGGATTATTCATGCATGTAACATTATTGCTTATTATAACATTGCTTAGGAAATAAAAAATAGCGTTACCGAAAACATTATTAAATATTTTGGAAATAATTCTAGGGTTTTTGTTCTCTTTAAGAGGAAAAAAAAATGATTTTCTCTTCCTTTGTAATACAGCCCTTTTTGATTAATTTAAACAATTTATATTCAATAAGAATTAAGTATCTGTTTCGGAGAATAATTAAAACTCGGAATCCGATATTTTAACAAATTGGCCATCGATAACTTTGAATAACGTAATTATGACATAAGCTTCGTGACAAGTTACATGCTCCTAGACAAATAAAAAGTTAAAGGAATCTGATTTAAACCTATTTCTGTTCCAGTATTTTTTTTTATTTTAAACGGAATTTTTTTGGAAAAAGATGGTCCGGGTGGTGGTCATGAATAAAATAAAATAGATTTAACTATTTATTTATTATAATAAATAGATAGATCGATGTTATCTTATTCTTCACCATGTTCTTCCAGATATGCAATACGGTCAACTGTCAATAGACAAAATGCATTGTTTTTTTTTTGTTTTGTTTTTTGTTAGGTGCGCTATCCAACAAACGATCGCCATCACAGATTCCAACAAACAGATCCCTGCTGCTATCAAGAACATAGTTTGTCACAACTTAATATTTGTTAACGAAATCCATGACTAAAACGAGTCGGAGTCTTTTACCTATGTAGGATGTTTACTTCATGCACTACTTAAAAATATAAACTTTACTAAGTGAAAAGTCATTTATAATGTTGTTTTGAAAGATACGAACAATTTCGGGGTTAATTATTTGTTTTGAAACTTTGAAAAACACACCATCATCGTTGTAGTTAGCTGGTAATTTATAGGGCGATTACCCCAACCACTGCAAAAACATTTATGATCTCAATTTTCTTTTTCTCCCTCCACAAATAGTGAAATATCTTGCTGTAGTAAATTCCTTATACATAAATTTTATTTGACTGTTCTAGGAAAATATTCGATCATGTTCATATATCAAATTAAATCCATTTGTATTATATTATTAGGTTAAATTTAATTCCATTGTTATTTAATTAATCATTTTGACCTTTAACCAATATGTTTACCAATAAGTTTAACCTGTCTTTTAAATCAATAGTTTTACCTTTTAACCCAGTGATGTATTTAAATCTTAGTATCCGACTAGCGAATACGTTGGCAACATGGTTTTTAACGGCCAAAACCGGCTTGACTACTCGCCACTCTGGTATGTTTTCTCTTGTTATTAAGATTTTTTCTCCTTCCTTTCCAACATGCTCCTATTCTTATTGTTTTATTTTCCCACTTATTACTTCCCTACATATGATAATTACTTATGACTATACTACTCTATCTTTAAGCATACATAATTTTTTATCTTACACCTTTATTTTACTTCGTTATTTTTTACAGACATTTTTCCATGTATTTGATTATATCTTTCAGAAAAATCATTTACACTACTAATATTATCATAATTATCTTGATATACTTTTCATACTCCTAAATCTTCATTTTAGTTGTAATTATAATTAGTAGTTTTCATGTAATATATACCCCATATCATTCATTATCTTTCTTTCTATATTTTCACAATATTTTAAATATCTTTAATTTCGTTATCTACTGTCATATTTTCTTTATTTTTTATTATTCACATTATGATTAGCATAATTTACTTTATACTTTATTTTTTCATCATACTATCTTATCTTACTGTTTATCTTTATTTTAATTAAAAAAAGATACTTATGCTTTATTAAAAATGCTTATGCTTTTATCTTTTTTTTTCTTAGCCTCGGTGATCATCTAAAACTTTGACAGAAACGTCGGCACATAATATAATAAGTTTTTTTGCATATTTGTGTGTTTATTCATTGACCGCACCTCAACTAAGTTTCTTCTAAGTACATTTTCCACGGTCAACCAAACTCTCACCATTAAATTAAATCGTGCGTTAGTTCCGTTTATCTCAATTATTATTTTTTCTTTTATTTATTTGATGTAGCATGCTTATGCACTCCAACTTATATCCAGACAGTCAAATATTAAGATTTATACTGTTCGTCCGCCAGGAAATAAATGTTTATTCTTCCCCTCTCTCCAAAATGAATTTGAACCGTCACCGCTTCGGACTCCGTAATGTTGAGGTGCTGTCCCAACCCACTCAGCTTCCGAAGTCTCAATTATTTAATATTAAAAATGTATTTTCGAATAATTTAATTCATTCATGTTTCTATATTTTGGAATTTTCCACTATTTTTATTTCTAGTCTATTTAAACGAGGCAATCTTGATCCAAAGATAAGCCTGGTGCTTGGATGATGTTAACCAAAGCGGTTACTAATTTGTTGTTTAATGTGATGAAGTGTTCCATGGCCAATTTCTCATTTCTGTATTTTCACAAACTCAAACGTGGTTTTTGATACTGGTCAACTACATCCCAGAATATAAGCACATATTCACAGTTGGTAGTTAGTTATACAAGCATACAACATCATAGACTATCTTAAGAATGTTCCCCATACTTGCATTTCGAACACTTCTTGTTGTCTCATTAAGATGTAAAAATATTTCCCATTTCTTATTTCATAATAATAATAATTGTCATCATCAGGAAGGTTCTTACGCCAAGTATTGTGAAGTTGCAAAAAGTTATTTTTGATTTATTGAATTGATGATTTCTGATATTGTGTGATATAAAAGTTGAGTACTTGATTAGGCCCGTCCTTGTTTCTAAGCCAACTGTTGTGCAAGGAGGATATTCGACCGAGATCATACTCAAACGCCAGGGTTTTTAAGAGTACCTAACCACTTCATAGAGAATGGTATCAGCCCCACAAGAGTCATCTTGATTCCACAGTGCCGATCCACGGCTGAAAACAAAATAAATAATTATCTTCCACAGCCGGTCTTGAACCCGGAAACTTGAGATAAGTACCCCAGTACCTTACCCACAGAGCAACCCTACTCCCAATTTTTGATTTATTGAATTATAGAATTGGTGATTTCTGATATTGTGTAATATGGTCTCTTAAAGAGTTTTTTGTATTGTTTTGTGAAAAAGGACACTGTTGTTACGAAAGACAAGTCAGAAAAAGTAAACAATCAGATCAAAGTGTTTTGGAAAGAAAAATAAGAAGTAATTTTCATATTTCAATAATAAGAAATTCAAAACGAAAAGGAAAGAATGAATTCCAAAGATCCCATAATAAATTGGAATAGCAAGGGAAGGTATTACAGTGGTGAAAAGTTCCAAATTTTTCAGCTGAAATACTAATACTAAAGGTCTCCAGAGTCCAAATAACTAACTCTCGCCAAATGGTCTCTGTGTTTGTTTGTGTGCGCATATGATAAGTCTAGCTCAAAAACGAAACGTTATACTAAACTGAAATTACGCATTTAAGGTAATAATAAGCCTAATAAGTTAGTGTATTTTATTTTTAATATAGACATTAAAATTTTACACAGTATGTGTATACAATGTGGTATATTGTTTGTTTTGAGATTATAAATATAGCTTTGTAATATACTGTAAATGCAGGACGATAAAATGGTTAAAATGTATTCATATTACAAATAGGGGACATAAAGAATACCTCTGGGAGGGACAAATTATGACGTCTGGTATCACTGGAAGCAGTGTTGGCTTCTCAATGGATGACGACATTGGCTAAACTTTCAAAAGCTATAATGAAAAGCAGATATTAGATTTCTTTCGCAAAGTCCACATTTCGCAGAACTACTAGTTAATTATTTCAGAAATATTCGAAATCATCACCGTTACATAAACTAAGATAGATCGGTTTACTCTGGCCCGTTCGTGTCTGTCGGTTAACTCTGAGTAGTGAAGAATTTGATGGCAAAAGGGACTGTCAGGTAGATGCTTTGCATGAAACTTGGCTAAAAAATTGAGCGAGGAGTAGGGCTTTCTGGAATCTTGGTGAAAAATGAGTCTAATCTTGAATGTTCAGAGTTTTCGTGCAGACCATAGTAGGTATATCAACCATGAAGTTGCTGAAAAAATACGTTTGCATTCCCTTTGTTGGACACTAAACACAATAGTTAAGAAAACTTATTGTTACACGAAATTTCGTATTTTTATTATCATGTATTTTATTATCCCGTATTTTTATTATCCAATAACATTTTCATATTGGATTAAGTTTTGTTGACCGTAGATAAAATTATGGAAGAAGTTGGTTGGGAGGGGGGAGGAGGGAGGGAGGAGGGAGGGAGGATGCGGTCAAAGACTAACCCACTAATAAGTATGATTTATTTATTTATTCTGTGCCTTATTTATAAGTCATGCTAATAAGTGCATTAGTCTTTGACCACACTCCCCGACCAACTTCTTCCTCAACATTTTCGAATATTTATAAATGGAGTAAAACAAAAGTTTTGTTTTGAGTTTTTTTCTCTAATTTATTTTCGATTAGAAACAAATATCATATCCCGAAATAAATTTGTAACAGAAAATGGAACACAGGACAGAACAATAATTGTCACCTCTGACAAAGACCGTTCCATTTAAATGGAAATAAAACGAAATTACCATGGCATCGGGATTTTTTCACCTAAATAAAATGTCTTGTAAAATGATTATGATAATTTTTTTTTAATACTTACAGTTGAATCAAGTATAGAAGTATATATAACAATGATACGGTAGACTAAATCGTCAAATAGATTAGATGGGCCAATGCAAACCATGGTTTTTTTATATATTACGTTGTTACAAAAGTACTTGTGCATGGACACAACCCTTCATTCCAACTCTCATAGTCATCCAATTAGAATGTTTTTGTTCCTACTATTTATGTCAATGTTTACTTTGAATAATCCTTTAATTCCTTATGACATGAATTGGCTTTATGAGGCCCTTTATATTTTTAAAAACGCACGTGTAATGTCAGAAGATAAAATCGTTATTTTATTGTTATGTCTTTTGAGGCATTACTAGATAATAAGTTATAAGCGCAAAGGCAGCCGCCGAAGAAATTTGTGCCATAGAAGGAGAGTCAATTATCCATCGAAATACCGTAACATAACCAAGATCAGATCGCCCATCGGTCGTTGATGACGTTTTTCTTGAATGTGTGTACCAGGACGTTTATGAAACTACTCGTGATTTATTGGCCGTAGTAAGGACCCAAACCTTTACTGTGAACGGCCAGAGTTTTGCAGTTTGGAGTGCAAAGAACCCCGCATTGACCAACAGGAACCAAGCCATTTTGCAACATGACAATGCCCCTGCACATCGTTATCGTTTGACCCAAGGAAAAGTTATCGGAACTGCAAGGAGTAAATGATATGCTTCGTGCTGCATATAATCCAGATAGCCCACCAGATTATGGTTTGTTTAGATCAATGGCTCATTTTTTAAAATGTTGGATCTTTTATAATTACGAGGACGTAAAATTTGGATGCGAAGAGTTGTTTGCTTCGAAACGAAAGGAGTGGAACCGGCATCAAATCCAATTACTGTCAGAAAGTTGGATGAAAGTAGTTGAAAACAATGGATTTTACTTTAAAGAGTAGTATTTAATAATAAAAATTTCATGAAAATAATTTATTTCTGACACAATTTAATTTCTACTGCACCCGATCTCAATCAATTTACTATAGTGTTTTTCTGCCATAACCAATTACAACTACTGTACTTTATTCATCTATTTATATCCGGGTTTACAATAATATCATTATCGTTGTAATACTCGAATATACAATTCCATAATTCCATGTATATATACATATATATATATATATATATATATATATATATATATATATATATATATATATATATATATATATTCTGAAATAAAGTTATACTAATGCACAAGGACTTTTGCAACAAACTAGTATAAATATGTATACTAGAAAATAATTGGAAGATTACAAAACATACAGCCTCAAGTCTCTAAAATACCGGCAAACAACTATCCACTCAATGTTTCGCCAATTCAGACATCATCAGCACATAAACCAGAAATCACATCTATGAAGATCAAATACAGTATATATAGGCGCGTTACCTCCACTTGCCTTCAGTGTGTGATTGGATGTCTTGGAGTGATGTACTGTCTCTGGTTGATGCGTCTTCCTGGACGGTTGATGTCATATGTGCTATGTTTTATCTTTATAGATGTGATTTTTTTATGTATGTCCAGATGATACCTGAAACGGCGAAACGTTGACTGGTTCGTTGTTTGCGGGTATTTTAGGGATTTGAGGCTTTGTGTTTTGGAATCTTCCAATTGTTTTTAGCAATTATTTTATGTCTCTTTTGGAATTTTTGTTCTTATATGTGTGTATATATATATATATATATATATATATATATATATATATATATATATATATATATATATATATATAAAATATTTGTTTGTTTCTCCATCACTTTAAAATCTTATTAGCCACAGATTTTATCATCACTGTTTCTGATATGGGAACTGTTGGATGTGGAGTATAGAGTTTCCGTGGCTAGAAAGAGCACGAGGTAAGCCAACGCTATAGAAACTTTCTTCAATTATCAGAAGCTAGTTTGCTAAGTTATATTGTTCCTACTAACGTTGTGTGGTTGGCGATACCTTGCCCGCAACACTGCCTTCAATTAATTCCACTATTGGAGAACTACTACTTTTCCAGCAGATAATAGTGAACCCGCAGAGTAACATCCAACGAACAAAAACAAATAACGAGCTTAAGTTTCTTAGATTTTCATTCATTTAGTTTTATTAAATATTTGTGAAGGGCATAAAAGGTATGAGAGAAGAACAGCATCGAGAATTTATTTTTAAAGTTGTTTTTATTTATTTTTTTTTATGAATAACTAATAATTGTTGCATTACATCAAAATATAAAATAATTTAATATAAAATAATTAAAAATATAAAATGATTTAATCATTTGATAATGTAAATAAATTTTAATACATTTATTATTTTTTTTCTCTTTTAGCAATGGCAACTAGAAATTACAAACATGTTAACTAACAGACGCATGAATTCAGAACATCATGAAAAATGCAGCTTCTTTCACACGATGATTGAAGCGTTATTATTTTTTCCTGAATAAGAATGAAAATTATCTTACAAATGAAAAAATCAAGAGGGACATGAATTGTGGTTTACTAAAAAAGAAGCTGCTTGACTTTCCGATTTTTCATACTATGATATTATTATTCATATTACTATGATATTATTCATACTAGGGATATTATCCATTGAATAGGAATAAAAGTCCTCATGTTATAAAGATTGGCTTGTTTATAAAATCATTTCAGTTTTGGGGACAGTATAATATAAATCATTCCTGGCGAAGGTGCTGACTCCACTGCTGCCAAATAGAATAGGCTTTTAGAAGTTCCTTGAAGATGTTACGACAGTCGTTGATTGTGAGGCGAGCAGGGTCGGGAACTAATTAGGGTCCATTAGGGAGAGTCAAGCAAACGTACCGCAACTTCAAACAGACCCTCTTTAGTCTACGTGAAAGTACACGGGTAAACGGTGAAACTGGTATTTTTTTTAAATGTTTATCAAGCGGTTAAAAATTAATTTCTTCTGCATTTCATTTTTTTTTTAAGTAATAAGAAAGCATTTAATTTATTTTCTAGGATTGTTTGATGCAATTTATTTTTAATATAGTATGTAAGACTATGTGTATAATGTAATATCTATGACTAAAATTGACTAACAATATCCTCCGCAGATTCCAGTTCAGATTTTTTTTTTGTAGCTTCAACCAATGGTTAACTCGGCGTCGGAAGACATACCGTCAATATAAAAATAAGAACTAACGCTACAGAAGATTAATTGAGAAAGAATAACCTTGTGGTTGAACTGGAACTTACCCAATTACCTAATTTTGTAACTGTTGATCAAGGATCACGATATCGTATTCAAGTATTTACTGAATCCAAAGCATTTCATAGATTCTGATATTAGAGAATTTATTTTCTATTTCAGGTCGGGGTAAAGATCAAACAAAACCTAAGTGACACCACTGCAATTACCATCCCGAATTATTTTTCATTAATTGCAGATCGTGTATATTCTTCTTATAATTGATACATCCAATAATAACTTAAAAATATTATCACGCATTGAACGGGTTAAAAAGATGATTTTATCTTTGACTTTGGTATCCGTCTAGGAAATGCCGTTTTATAGACTTTCGTAAGCTGCACTGAATTGGACAAACATAATATACTATATTCTCAACGATATAATAATTGTTCTTTTTAAATATATGTTAATCAAAAGATAATTGAGCAGCGAAATAAATAAGCATCATATGCAGATCTCAGGCAAATTGTTATTCCGCATTTCTAAAAGAATCCTTAATTGAGTCTATTTATGAATGTCAATAACTGCTCTAGGTAATGACACGATCGATTTAATTTCGGTCAGAGACATCATTGTCGATTTTCGGTAGTGGATCGTACCATCTCCACATGAACTTACTCTTGCCGGTGTGCTGCTGCCCGAATGCTTGCTTCATGGAATACTTTACTTTATTCGAATTTATTTTAATTTTAATCACTATGAAAATTAGTATTGACTGATTCAAGGGTTATAAATATCATAAGGTATTTAGCCTACAAGATATTTACAAATTTAGATAGTGGTAAAAGTGAAAATATCCATAATATTATAGATACGACCTATTGATTAGTGGCAGAAAAATCTGAGTTCCAGGTTAGAAGAATTAGTGTTGCAGTAAATTTATGTCTTCCTGGTCCTGCTAGTTTAGGAACAAAATCATTCTAACCTTTTTTTCTTTCTAATGTAAATTGGAGAACTTCACGCTACCTGTTTTTA
This sequence comes from Rhaphigaster nebulosa, assembly GCA_948150685.1. Lineage (NCBI taxonomy): Eukaryota > Metazoa > Arthropoda > Insecta > Hemiptera > Pentatomidae > Rhaphigaster > Rhaphigaster nebulosa. Next base: position 82,757,506 of record OX411306.1, on the reverse strand, counting down.
ATACATGAAAATATGCGGAAATTGACTATAAGGCGTGATTCATATTTTACGTTTTGAAATCTCATTTCTCCATTTAAAACTTTTTCTCTCCATATTATCCATACCTAAATTTGAATATGTACCGGAAATGTATTAAGTATATACCTTACGGTATACAAATTATACGAATACAAAACATTCAAATTCGAAAACCTTTTCATATTTATTTGAAGAACAATATTGATTTTATTTTCCTGCCATTATGTAGTTATTCTTGGACTGGCCGATTCTTATTTGGAGCACGTTGTGTTGACTCCCACCATATAGTCTTTATATTGTAGAACTAATGTTTATGAAAATCACTACTTTTAATTGTTTTCTGTTGGTAAATACAACACCAAAGGGGAGGATGATGATAAGGGGAAGTTGGAATCTTTTTGTAAATCAACAATTATTTTCATTTTGTTTTCATTATAATTTGTTTTATGTATCGGTTTATGTTTAGTTTATCGATATTAATGATGAATAACTGATGCGGCTCATTGATATGGTTTCCTCTACCCAGTTAAATAAACCAACTAGCATGCATCTACGTAAGAACTTAAAAAAAAAAAATGAGTAGAGAATGGAAAACAAATTCGTCTTGTAAGGAACCGAGTTGGCCCCGAGCCAGTAGGGATTTGCATCGCCAGCCACCGCCATACAAAGGCACACCTAGGCGATTCTTCCATCGCGACAAAGGAGCCCCAACAAAGGGTCTTTTAATAATTGTCCCTGCGATAATGTCTATTGTGCTCTAGGTAATGTTACAACTTGCTATTAGTCCTCTTTTCGGATAGTGGTTTCCTCTATCTGGGTCAATTTAACTTGTCAGGAAATAGTCTCGGTGTTGGATCAACTAGCACTGCAGTGTCAATTTACTTTTACGGATAACTAATTGAAATTAATTACAAACATATATCACAAAAAAAAGTAACCATAAATTAAACAATATAATATGGCCGAATATTGCTTCAGATTCTTTAGATTTTCTGATTGACCTGTTAGGGTTCATGCAGAAAATGATCGGTATATTATTTAGATAATTCTATAGAGAACAGTACTGATTGAAAAATAAGAGATGGTCGTGAACGAGATTTCCGTGATTTATTTTTATTTATTCATATCCATAAATTATGATGACCAAACTAATTAGTGCAGTGGTTCTCAACCTGGGGGACGAGACTAAATGGCGCAAGTATACCGATAAAAAATTAAAAATTTTACAGAAAACATTATGACATAATAAAAAATAAAATACAATTTACAATGATATAATACACTTATTAATAGGTATTGCACAATGTATTTAATCATTTACTTATCAGAATTAAATTAAAAACAAGATAAGTACTTATTAGTGACACCCTAGGACATGTCTTGAAGAGCAAAGCTTTTCAAATGAAGATTTAAAATTAGAAATTGCCACTCTAAGCTCTTTTTCTATATTTAACTGAGATCTATATTTTTTATTTAAAGATGCCACCGCAGAAGATTCGGTTTCGCAAAGATACGTTGTTGAAAATTAATCATCTAAACCCGCCCAAAATTCAAAGAGTGATTTATTACTAAATTGTTGTTTGATTGCCAACTATCTAGTTCACTTGCCGTGAAGTCTATCTAGATTTCTTCTTCGGCAGTTGAGAGACCTTCGAGAGAATTTTGAAATGGGTTCCTAACCCATTCATAACTTGCAATCAACTAGAAGTTAGCAAGAAAATTCTTTTTAAAATTCTTTGCCAGTATGGTTAAATGATTTTCAATGTTTACAAAAACAACTTACACGCGTCATTGTTCTCCAGTCTTGCAAGTATTAAAACATTCATCCATATTTACAAATATTTCTAGGTTTTTTAATTTATATTTCTAATCCAAAATTAAATTTTTCTAAAAAAAAGCATTAAATTTATCACTCGTATTGAATAAATCTGTTCCTTGGAGTGGAAGATTCAAGGTATTTAATTTCCCGAATATATAGCCCAGGTAGCTCAATTTCATCAGAAATAAACCATCTCGAAAAATCTTGGCTTCCGGTCGGTTTTCCTCTTAATTCATAAACGCGTTGCAAAAATCTCCCACAGGTTAACTATCTTACCTAGCAATAAAATAATAGCGCAGCATTGTGCACGGAATGTGCTGCAGCATTGTCTTTACAAAGTACAGAAAACATTCTTGATTTTAGGGTTCTCATTTTTATATAATTTACTACCGTTATCACCGTCGTTAGCACAATATTCAGATCCGGACTTATTTCTTTGTATGCCAGGATCTTCTCTATAGATCAGGCAATTTGTTCAGATACACTCTGGAGATTTTTGTTTACAAGTGCTTGTACAGTTAAGAATCTTCATGACATTGTACGAGCACCTTCGGTTCCTATTCCAACGCAATTTTTCCACTCTATATTTGCCTCGTTTAGAAAATCATTTAAGATACCAAATAATGCTAGTACTGTTGCTTGGAGTTCTATTGGTTTGCAGAATATTAGTTCTTCAACTGCTGACATACCATAACGAAAAGGGATATAGGCAATTAAATAGGATTTTTATTGCTATGTGTTGCCTCATCAATCTGAATAGAAAATAAATTGTCACGCAACTTTCCGAAAATCTGTACATCTTCAGCTATATCACCAATTCGACGGGCAACAGTATCATTTGTTAAAGGCACGGACTGCAATTGTTTCCGTTATTAAAATTATTTCCAAATATAGTTTCTACAATTTCAATTGCAGCTGGTAGAATAAACTCTTCACCGAAGTTGTGAGGCATTTTACAACTGGCTATTTGATATGAAACTTTGTTAGAGACAATTAAAGCTTTTTTTTTTTCATTCATAGACAAAGTTTTTATAAAATGTGATTTTTTTAAAAAATCAAAACTAAATTAAATTAAAATGTGATGATTTTAATTTGAATTCCAAGAATTCTCGGGTTTTTCTAACGCACTCACTATGAAGCGTTTCTAAATGTTGTTTAAGTTTATTAGGCTTCATGCTGTCTGCTGCTAATATTTTTGAGGAAATGACACACAAAGGCCATTCTTATCCATTTACTTCAATGCTGGTAAAACCAAAATTTAAATATTCTTCAAAATATTTTCTCTATTTTATCTTCGGAACCAATGTCGTCTGTGCAGTTTTGGATGCTCGCTTACGTCCACTTAAAAATTTATTCATGATTCTGTATACATAGGCTGTATAATTTTACAGCTATAATAATGTATATATATATATATATATATATATATATATATATATATATATATATATATATATATATATATATGTATATAATACTGTAATTGTAGATAACACGAAAATTTCAATATACATATATACAGTAGAGGTAAAAGGATCGACTCGACTGAGGCTGACGGGAACGAGATGCAACATTTATACCCGCCTTGCTGACATTCTAGAATGTTGGAGACAAATCTATGCATTAATGTTTTGAGTATTTATGATTTATGATATATTTGAAAATTAGAACTGATATATGCATTTTGTGATTATGCAAAATAAATTAAATAGATACTAATATTACGATTTCAGTGAAAATTATTGTTTAGGAGGGATGCCATGAAAATGGGGTCGCAAATATTTCTCTCATGTGTGATTATATTGAATTATTGAATTTTAGGGAACTTTTTGGGATCTAGGACACTGAGGATGGATTTACAACTCAAGGCTGATTCAGCCATTGAAAAAGTGAAAAACAAACCTATGGCGTTATGGTCCGAGATGATATGTCATTTTTTTCGCTCTTTCGGCTAGCTCAATCAAGCTTTTCAATCCAAATTTTGTAAATGCTTGAGGTTGAATATGAGTATTGACTAACAAAAGTTTGGATTTAAAAATTTTATGGAACTATTTTGTATTTTACAAAATATTAATTTGTCGATGACATGAAAAAATTATAATTCAATATCTACGATAACATCACACAGAAATAATCTAATTCTTCATCTGATTTTGTAAATCACTCAGAAGCAGTCCATAACAGCTTTTCGATTTTCCCTCGAATCCTTAGAAAAATAGTGGTTACTTCTGAGTTTTTTTCTTCTAGTATAAATACGAAAAAGATCTCAAAACCAAAAGAAATTACGCTTGATTTAAGATATACAATCTAGCCGATTGGTTGGATCATATTTTGTGTCAGAAACCAAAAGAGGATCCTTTATTGTGAAAGAAAGTAGGAAAAAAAGGACCTGTAGCAAAAAAAAAAATTGAGAAAGGTAATAAATGCTATTCATAATTTCACTTCAAAACTTTTCGAAAAGGAGGTAACGGGAAGGTCAAAGAATAATTTAAGGTTAGCTAGCGAGGTGAACTTTTTATGTCTCACAGAAAATATTTCTCTCAAGTATGATCAAATCCATTCCTTCGAAGTTTAGACCTCTAAATAATATCGAGAAGAATTGACATTACCACCTGTTCCCCGCTGCTAAGCCAATTTCTTAATCACTTCTCTACTACAGCCATACACTGTCCTCCTATCTAACACATTGTTGTATTGTGATGATTAAATCGTTGAGTAACTTCAGACTGGCTAAGAATCGCATAGATAAAATTTAAAAACACAAATCGTTTCTTATTCTTATTTTTACCAAACCTTGAGTTAATAGTTATCGATATTTTAATATTTCTGTGAAGGAAAGGAGGTATCTGTTCTCGTTTGATACAAAATTCCTTTTTTTCGGTAAGCTGATAATCTTTTTAAATATGAGACCGAATTACTAAAGTTTTTTTTTTTTTTAATTCTGAAATGATAACCATGATGCATTTGCTTGTAAACAATAAAGCTCGACATCTCAAAATAACTTATAATCATTTGTTTTTCAAAGTAAATGTTGATAGCTGAAGGAGAACAGGAAAAAATACCTGAAAAAAATATCGTTATGAAGCTGTTTAGTAATTTAACAGGTCTCTTAGGAAGTGACTTGTAATAACATTTTAAAAGTTTTCGATGAAAAAACAATTAATACCACTCAAGGATAAAAAAGTAAAACTAAACCCATTAATTTAAATGAAGGGAAAATTAAATCTGCTTTAATAAGATTAGGCCAAGTTCTCCTATTATCCAAAACTCATTGGCGCTTGAAAACGAAATAAGGAGAGAAATGAGTTGCCGAAAACTCATAAGTAATTCCAATTATATCAATACAAAGGGTTCAAAGGAAGCCCAATCAAAAATTAATAACTTGCCCAAATGATTTTATTTAAAGTGTTCAATGGGCCTTTCTTGTAAACTTCGTTATGTAATTCACTTTTGGTAGGAATTGTTGAAAACCGTTTTTCTCAATGCTATGTAATCAACTCAATGTTACGTAATAATAATTACAGCCGTCAACCAGGGTAAGAATAGCCAAAAGTTAGGAAAATGTAAATTTGGTTCTCAAAACCTCGGCAATTTTGTTTTTCATTAACTGGTGTTTTAAGTGAGCTTAGCTAATTGTATGCAAGTTTATATGTTTTCAATGATTTCATTCTAACTTTCCATGCTAAAAAAATCAAATATTTTTTGCTATATTGAATAATTTTTGTTATTTTGGAAAAACTTGTGCTGTGTTAAATGATTATCGATTGTTTGGGTGCTCAACCACAAATCTTTCTGCGAATGAAAATAAGGTTTTTTTTCATTTATTTTGTGAGCGAAGAGTATATAATAATAATATTTAAAAAATATATGATATATATATATATATATATATATATATATATATATATATATATATATATATATATATAATAGAATAGAAAAATAAACTTTATTCTGGGAATAGGTCCTATAAGAATAAAATGAACAAGTAAAAAAATGCCATCTGTAACCACAAAGCAATCTATTACCATACTCCCGCATCCAGGTTCGAGAACGGGCTATGGCAGAAAATTATTTATTCTATTATCAGCCGTGGAGCGACCCTGGGGGATCGGGAGACCCTCCTGAGGCTCACCCAGCCTCTTTAAAGTGGGCACCCATAATTGGGTGAAAAATTAGATGGTCGACCAAATTATCTCCTTCTACAACCGTTGGCCTGGAAACTGTACGGTCCTTACCAAGTACTTAATGGGTTGTAATGGTACAGTTTTATGTATAAATTGTTATTTGGGGAAAATCGTTTCGTTTTTCCTGCAGTTTGCTATATGGCGCTTACGCCTTAAGTTGACATATTTATTAATATTAATTTGAGTTCACTTTATATTCTAGAATAACATTAGAATAAAAATAACGCTTCTTGATTCTTAAAATGTTCCAGTATTTATTTTTCTTGGCCCCAAATCAATATTAAGAAAATAAAACATGTAGAGAAAAAAATAATAACATTTTTGAACATTTAAAAGATTATCTTTCTGGCTTTACTCATCCCAGTCTTTAAATATGTAAGTTTGTATAAAAAAAACCCATGGCCATGGAGTGACTATGGTCAGGGACATATGTTGCACTCACACATATATCCACCTCGCTAGTTAACCTAAAAGTGTCCTCTGGCCTTCCCGTTACCAAACAAGGGCTACTTTTACAAAATTTTTAATTTGAAATTATGGATAATATTTATCACCTTTCTTAATTTTGTTGACAGCAGGTCCTTTTCCTCTTTTTTCTTTCACTATAGAGGATTCTGTCACAAAATATGATCCAACCAATCGGCTAGATTGTATTTTTTAATTAGTCTAAATAATTTGAAAATATAAGAAATATAGTAATATTTTTTACAGTAGCAAAGGGAACGTAAAACATCAGCCCGAAAGGACGTACTTACAAATAGAACGATGCGTGTACAGCAACATAACAGACTCAATTTTGGCCATTCTCACCCCAGTTGACGGTACTCATGTTACTTTCATTACGAATGTTGTCTACGTACAGTCTCTGAATAGACGAAGTCATACATTGTGATACCTACCCTGATAAGAAAATGATTTTTCATTCATTCAGGCAATCAGGTAATTAAATGAAAGACATCTGTCTTTTACTGTTATTTTCAGTTTACTTTAACGAATAACTAATTGCAACTAATAACTAACATATATTAAAAAAAAACTATAAATGAAACAATATAAAATTGCGAAATATTGCTTCAGATACTTTAGATTTTATGATTAACTTATTAGGATTCATGCAGAAAATTATTGGTATATTATTTAACCATTATTTAAACAATTCTATAAATAACAATACTGATTAAAAATAAGAGAAGATGGTCGTGAACGAGGTTTTCTGTGATATATTTTTATTTATTCAATTTTACAGCACTGTAATTCTTGCTAATAATTCATTATGATGACCGATCTAATTAGTGAATTTTAGGGTATGTTTAAAGGGATTTATTAGTTGGACGGACTCAAGGTTGGTTTTGCCATTGAAGGACTGAAAAACAAACCTGGGGCGTTATGAACCGATATGATATGTAATTTTTTTTTCGCGTTTTCGGCAAGCTCATTTAAGCTTTTCAATCCAAATTTTGTAAATGCCTAAGGTTGAATGGAACTATTTTATAATTCACAAATATTAATTTGTCGATGACATGAAAATCGTGTGAAACGCTGGTGAAATTGGGTTGCGATCAATTCGCAGTATTTCTACCTTATTTCTACTATTATAGAAATATATTCTCAACCTTTATAAATAAGGCTATAAACTATTTTTATTTCTCCCTATCTCTTAATGTTTAAAAATAAGGGTATTATTTATGTTTTATTCCCTAAATCATAATGTTTTTTCTTTAATGATTTTTCAAAATTACAAACTGACTACAGATTCATTATCACTCATGCTACATTTAATAAGTGTGAAATATCAAGTAGTTCGCTTTAGTCTTTCCAATTAGTATATATTTAATTAGATTCCAGAACTATTACATTAGACAACAAAAAAAAATTCAACTATTTCAATATATATTTTCATAATATCGATGTATATTTTGGTGAATTTGAGAAGTCAGGTTGAAGGCCAATGAGCGTTTTTCAGAAACATAAAAGGATACTTGATTATTTTAAAATGATAATGTGATAAAGTGATTAACACTTTAGTAACTTTAGGGCTGCAGTAATGATTTATCAAAATCAAAAACTATATTAAAAATCAATGAATAAGATGACCAGCAGTGGGTCTATATTTACTCTGATTGTAAATTGGTACGCTTTTTTATGGTTATATGGCAAATTAATTTAGCCTCCAACAAAGTAAGAATGGTGATGTTATATTTCTTTTTGGTATATAAAATTATTACATGGATTATATTTAATAATAATTCCAATCTGGATTGTCCGTCCAACTTCCAACTTCCATTGTCCAATTAAATGTAGCATGAGTGATAATGAATCTGTAGTCAGTTCGTAATTTTGAAAAATCATTAAAGAAAAAACATTATGATTTAGGGAATAAAACATAAATAATACCCTTATTTTTAAACATTAAGAGATAGGGAGAAATAAAAATAGTTTATAGCCTTATTTATAAAGGTTGAGTATATATTTCTATAATAGTAGAAATAAGGTAGAAATACTGCGAATTGATCGCAACCCAATTTCACCAGTGTTTCTCAGACAATGGATTTCTGTCGGAAGAACAAAAACAATCCTTACCCTGTTCTAAGTGAAGTCCAAGTCCATGCAGAATTAGTTTTGTTACAAATTTTACAAGATCCTTCCATTTCATTTAATTGAATATATTTTATCCCTTTTTAGCAAAATTATGATTTTCGTATAAATTCTATCCAACTGTGCAAAATTTCTGACCATCATTCGAATAATTATTGCAGAGTTGTGGTGTAGTACCAAGATATTTTTTTGTTACTACAATTTAAATAGATTCCTTATATGATCCGATCAATAAAATGTCTGTTATTTGCACGCTCATAACTAAGAATCATAGGCTCGCTACCCGCTCGAACTACTACTAAAATTGTACTTATTTTTACAGATATAAATGTTAACCACCTCATGTTTTTGTTTATTTACTCTGCCCTCTCCCTCCACCATGAATGGTGTACAGGCTCTGTCGCGCGCGGAGCTCTATACTTGCATAGACATCTCCTAACGCTGTATATTTTTGCCGGTCCTTGCGTTAAGTTGTAGTTATTTGTGATGGATTTCCTGTGAAAATAAGTACTGAAAATATAAATGGTAATTATTAGGATAATTAATCTTATTGGAAGAATTCAATCTATTATAACAGTTTCATTTTTAATAGTGATATATATACATATAAAAGGAACTCTAAACTATTAGTATTACTAATTGCTATCTTTAAAATAAACTAGATTACAAAAAATTAATATTATTAAACAAAAAAAAAAGAAATAATCACTTCTAAAAACTGAATTATATGAAATAACTTAAAATTAATATAATAAAATATGACCATAAAAAATTTAAATATTAGAGCTGTTCATAAAAATGGCTATATTCAATTAATATAATATGATTAATTGATTCTGACCTTTTGCATGCAACCGACGCAATAAAAATAATGTCCGTGAAGGTTGTAATTATAATATTGTTGGCGTGTAACGGACAGCAAAGACACAGCAGTCGGTTTCGCAGTCGGGGAGATCATCGATGTCCTCCTGTTATCAATATTGATTCATCGGTGTTCATGGAAGACATAAATTTCGTCGACAGTGGCGATCCCGAAGCGTCTTGATCAGTGCCTGGTTAGTTACGTACTGGTAAATAGTACAAGAGGCCTTAACTCTCTTATCTCATAAATGCTCTCTCTCTCGCAACTGTATTGTTTACGTCTATTATTCAATAAATACAGAGTGGTTACATTTATAAATGTACAATTTACTTGTTACTCGTAAAAATTAACAATGTAACTTATATTAAGAATCTATAACATTAATCGATTGAATTCAAAGAAGAAAATAAATAAATAATATAAAAACAAACTAAAAATTTATTTTCTTTCATAAATATGTTAAGTAATATGTTATCTGCTTCAACAGGCTCCCTGATCAAGACTCAGAAAATATGGACACCGTGAGAATATATTATAAAAATGTTTCAAATGAACCATCTATGATTTTCGGATAAAAATGCCCACGGCAGAAGAAGGGAGCCTGTCCCTACCTCGCTAGGCCATATTCTTATTTTATTCAGGGAGGATAAAAAAAAAAAATCGCACTTACCTCATACAATAAGAAAATTTAATCGTAAAAAAGAATCAATCTTGAATAAGCTCATAGGAAAAATCGCAAAAAATTGGCAAACCGTTCTCGAAAACAGGACAGCTGAATAGGCTGAGAAGCCATAAAAATACTTAATGGGCACGATAAATTGTTTTTTTTATTTACAATTCGTAATAGACTTCTTATTTCTTTAAAATGCAATATTAAAAAACATCATACTCAATTATCCTACTATTCCACTGTCATTAACCACTTTGTATATCTCATATTTATCGTTCACTAAATTTAAAATAATATTTACTGGAGGTAATTTAAATTTACAAGTTATTGTTGTGTATGTATTCGCCTAGGACCACTAACCCATGTTTATACAACACATACAATTATCAGTAGACGCCATTAGCTTTAATGCAGTTCTCGGATGCAGAAATAATAAATTTTGTAGTGGACAGGTTGCATAGAATAGGGCATTAAGTTAGAGCGTGTGTGGGTGGCTCCGACCCTGCAAGCCTGACCCGAATTGCTCCACTAACTGCGCTCTAGGCTTGTATATGTTGCTATATTACTTTGTTATTTAACGTATCTATATTTATTATAATCATAATGTCTCCTTTGTCTGTCAGAATGTTATAATATCCTTATATAAGTTGTACGCCCGTTCGAATTAAATTAATTGATTTTTTTTTTTTTTTCGCGATAGAAAAATAAGAGATCATAAGTTATTTTACATACAATATTTTATTAATTAGTTTTTTAGAAAAGAAATATTGAATTAATATTTCATGAACTAATGTATTTAAATATTCCTTATCTGTTAGAGCCCCTGATTTATTTATACGATTATTTACCACTTTAATTTACAGTATAAATGGATGATTTGAGCAAAAGTTAATAATGTGCTGCTTGTTATATTTTTTTTTCTATCTAGTTTCCATACTATTATTTTGTGTTATTGTATCCATATTGTATCATTAATAAATTTTTCTTTCTTGAAAAAAAAAATCAAATCATTTAATTCTAACAGGCGCACAATTATATAAGGGCATTATAACAAGCATTCAAACAAAGCAGTCTTTTTCTTTTATATATCTCATATTTTGTATATTATATTAGATGGAATACACCAATCACAATTTTTTATTTCTGTTATTTTCAGTTTTTGGTCATTCCTTAGCCCTTTTTGAAATGCCCACCAATATACCCTCACAAAAAGAAATTTTGTGCAACGAGGTTATCAGGCAATATAGGCAGGAATCAGAAAATATGTTGGTTTTTTTGTCCCATTCTCTTACCTGTTCATTAGCTTCCAGAAGATGAAAGTGAATCTGAAGTGTTCGACTATTTTTATTGATGGTTACTCCTTAGTGCTACACAAAATCAATGCAGGTGAGATTTATGTTTTGCTTATCACATAGATTCGTAGCACTCTTAACATATATGCTTATATTTGTTTTTTTGGAAATTTTTGTGCATGCATTGATGAACAAAAAAACAAAATTTTCACTGGCGTTTTGCATTTCTATACTGAATTAAAGATATATGCATCTCCCACTTTAAGCCATATTCAAGGTCGAGGGTTTCTGAACCATATTCATATTTTTTACTCGCATTAAGATATGTTACTTCTACTTTTTTTGTTTAAATCAATATATCAGCTAACTACAATGCTTCAGAAAGTTGTCAAGGAGCATTCACTGAAAGCAATAAAAACTAATAAAGCTTTGTGCTGGAAGGATCATTCACCACTTAAGGATTCGGGAGAATATTAAATTTCTTGTAGGGGTTAGGTATTGATGTCTATATCGGAGGTGGAAAATTATAACTTATTCTTTTCTAGGATATTGTAATGTGTCTCAGAGAGATGGGGACCTGCTATTGAACTAAGTTGAGACTCTTTTTAGTGAGTGATTTGGAAGAAAATGAAAGAAGTTAACTGAAATAAATGATCAGACTGAGAGATCCACAACTTATTTTACAGATCCAATGATGTTTCTTGCATTACCATCTCATCTCCTCAAACTTTTTTTTTTTAGTCATATAAAAGAGTTCTTTTTCTATCAATTTTCATGATTTCTATCATTTTTTTTTTTTTACTGACGGTTGAACCACAAAAGAGGATGAGAGTTTTGTCGCGAACTAATCTCTGAAAAGAGTGGTTTGGCCCATCATTGATAAAACTTATAGTTTTTGAGGACTGAGCCCTGAATGTTCCATATTATATTAATTGTTACCTTATTCATATGTTCTATCTCTGTCGATCATGTTGGGGATGTTCATTAGGCCAACTTTATATTTTCATAAATCGTTTGTCAGCTTTCTAAATTTTTAGTAAATCAACAATGCAGAAGAATCCATTGTAAGTCTGACTTCATAGAAGGCTATTCTGAAGTAATCGAAAAAAAAGCACTTTATCTTCCTTGGTTTTCAGTTTCTGAAGATCTAATGCTGCATCCGTTAAAAATGCTATTTTGAAGTTCTGGGTTCTCTTGAGGTCTAATAGGATTCTTGCGACTTCCAGTATTGGTCTCGCTCGGTTCTATAGTTTGTCAAGTTGAGCATGGGGATAATTATATTCTGGAGTACATATATGTATATATATATATATATATATATATATATATATATATATATATATATATATATATATATATATATATATATATACATCTATGTTCATAGAAACTCCTCTTCCATTCTTAAAGGTATTTTAGGCTGATCCATCCGTATAGATTACGGTTCTCATACCCTTTTTAGATATGTGGTAATTCGTTCCTCTGATTTCGATTCCTTCCAATTGCTGGATTACATGTCAGCTAAGTATGCTGAGATTTTTGTACGATGCGCTTTTGTGTACAGCTTCGGTTGCCAATGTTCAGATGGCTATAGACAAGGAAGGAATAACAATTATTTTAACAAATAAGTAGTTTTACGGTCTATAAAGTTAAATATAATTTAAATCTTATTTTTAGACAGTTTATAAAGATACAAGCATTATACAGTAAAGAGAAACTCCATCACCCAAATTAGTTCAATGAGATATCATCTTTTTCTTTTTTTTAATTTAAATACAACTAACCCAGTGAGTTATCCGTGCTCTGATTTATTTTATTCAGAAGAGGTAGGCAAAGTACAATGCTTGAAGATTCTGAACAATAAAGCCGTTAAGGGGGAGAGGGGAAGAGTGCTAAATAGCTCATAGGCATCCTTTCACCTTTGAAAGTGCCGTTTGATAATGAGAGCCCTCAACTAACATCTAATTAAACAAGAATGATTCCTCGGATCAGCTATCTCCTTTCCACTATCTCAACTAAAAGGAGTTGGCAGATCTTTTTGTCCGTGGATTAATAGAAAATGAGTATGATGGTCCTATCGTTAATTTTGAATAAGAATATGTGTTGGCTAATTAAAATATACAATAATTAAATAATTTATAAAAGAGCCGGTTAAAACACGCTGCATTTTGTAACTTGGATATTTTCTTCCAAGAAAAATGCAGGCTGTCAGCACAGCACTTGTGAAATATTAAATGGATCAATAGATTGGATTGCATAAGTGAACTACAGAGCATTATATTCCGAGAATTGGTCGGAAACAGTGTCATGTCTAAACACAACTTTCATGATCAAACATCAAACCTTCTGCCATTCAGTATATCAGCGTATTTAATTTAGATAATTGATTTTTAAATGATATAGTTTGATATGCTAAATATTATCTGATCAATGCCAATTCTTAAACTTCTTTCTAAACCTGCTCATTAAATAAAGCGACATTTTTTCTTGTTCATAGAAAATAAGGATTGTTTTAAAAGGAATAAAAGAAAACTTTAAAATTTTAAAGCAGTTGAGCCGTCAAAAATTATAATATTAAAGAAAATTAAAGCATTGATAGAAAGAAAAATTCCTTGGGAACAGTTGACAGAGAAGAATTGGCTAAAAAAAACTATCAGCTGTCTCGTTTAACAGAGAAGGAGAAGCATAGATTCTGTCATTTGGTCAAGGTATTCCAAAAAACTTATTGACTAAGAAGTATAGATTGAAACATAAAAATATGCAAAAGAACAATAACTATTTATTTATTATAGGTAATTATTATTTATTGATGATAAAGAAATAAGTTTAACTGTATTAACATCATTAAGAATTACCTTATCCAAAGAAATCGTATGAGGGCCCTTAACTGCAAAAGTCACATTCTCCAATTTTTGTCGCAATCCAGTTATGAGTTGATTCGTCATTTTTCATTAACTTAATTAGCTTTCATGTATGAAACCAGACGTGCCTAAATTGGTGAGGTTTGAATACAATCTGCTAGAGGATTTCATTAAGCTAAGTTTATTTATTTTAAATGAAGCAGTTTCTCTCGGTTTTCCAAAAATTGGAATAAGTGGAAAATGTGACTCTGGCAGTTAGAACCCTCATATCCTCCGTACAGGTGCTTTATTTTAATTCTAAATATTTGACAGATATGTATATAATTAATCGACGTTAGTTAACGTGCTTTGGTTCTGCGATATAATTTAGAACATTTGGAAAGTGATAATTCGGTGAATGTTTTACTGTGCTTTGGTTTTATTGTACATAGGTTCAATCACGTGCGACTGCTTGTCACTTGTATCATGCCGTAACAAATCTAATAACTAAGAAACTCTCTAATACATATTTACATAACAATTTTCTCTGCACCGCCATCAACCTCAGCTGCAGATTGCGTGAATCTCAGTTGAAACGAAAGCATCTTCAGGTTACAGATCCTCGTAAGTCAATGAGGTGAAGGAGTGAAGCGATGCGAGACGACTGCATTTTATATGTGGCTCAGTCCTATTTTAGACCATATTAGTTAAATGGGAATGTAGAGCATAATGTTCTGGAAGCGTCTGAATAAACGACTAAACTGAAGAGACAATAATTAATTATCTATGATCTTCTGCTTTTCAATCTTCCAGAAAGATCTCATTAGTGTATATATAAATCAGAAAGAGAACAAAAAACATTCAAAACAATCCAATAAAACATTTTATAAAATGGTATATACCAGGGCGAATTGATAACATTAATTTTTTTTTCGAAACATACGATCTTTCAGAAATAGGATTAGGTTGTTACAGTAATAACAAGCTATGTAAATATATGAGTAACATGAATATCGAAATAAAACGATCAGATAAAAAGATATTATATATAGAATATATTGTCTAAATAGCCAAGGCATATATATATATATATATATATATATATATATATATATATATATATATATATATATATATATATATATAATTGTGATGGATATATAATTATAATGGTGAAACTTCTAAAAAATTAATAACTTGAGTTAAATCCACATTACCAAGAATAACAGAGCAATAGTTAGTTATAAAACTATTAGTATATATGCATATAATATATTCATTTATACGAATACCAGGGGGAACGGAAAACTCTTCGTATAAGTGAATACTTCGTAAAAGTTAAGAGGGGAGCGTTTTGTGTTTTTGTTTTTTAAATAAAGAAATATTCTTAGCGTCAGTTTATTATAAAACGGACACAAAACATCTGGAGACACATTATACTGATATAATTAACAAAATTAAAGTACAACAATCATAATAATATTAATATTAATATATTTATTTTATACCAAATAGAAAGAAAAAAAAAAGCTTAAAATAGAAAAATCAATTAAAAATCAAAATAACAAATAATTAAGAAAAATAGAAAGACAAATATAGGATGATAGGTAAAATGTCCATATAATTGTATACCTTATCTCATACTAATTGTTATTAAATGAACTGGACTCCGTAAGTAGTATTGATTTTTTAAAAATATTAGAAATTTTATTGGTAAAATTGATTATGGGAGAGCAATATAAGTTGATAAATCATTAATAATTGATATTGTGAATATGCATGTACATATGTATTTAATTATAATGGATTATGGATGCAACAATTGATGATTTTAGAAGGATTGTTTAGAAGATGAGGAAATATTTCTCTGAAATTTCAGCATAAATGAAATAAAGTGAATATTATAATGGAAGTTATGGATGGCCCTTCATTTAGTATGGTTATCTAATTAAATCAGGAAATAATGTCATGACAATTATGTCACACCATTAGTTATAACCTGAATTACACGTTTCTATAAATAGGACAAGTTTCAAGTACATAACTACTTGATATGCAATGTTGATCTGAGCCCACTCACTAGACTAGCTTAAATCTGATATAGCAAGATGCGTCAGGCGAAGACAGACTTCCATAATGTTGATAAAGATGTGAGTAATAATAATAGGCTACTAGATACCAATCATGTTTTACCTGTTTTATCCAATAATAATGTGAAGGTATAAGGTAGTGATAGTGATCAGCGAGCGTCGCGCAATAACCAGTTTTAAATTAACAAATTAAATTGCATCTAATTAATATTCATAATATAATAACACATCTATATTAGTTTATATTCCATTGTACGTGTGATTACTACATATACAAAGAAATCTAATCAAGAAAAAATAATTATTTACAACCGGCCCTTTTAAACTAGATGCTGCACTTGTTCATCTTTGTTGATAATATTAAAATGAATCATCACATAAAAATAAAGGCAGGCTGCTTTTATTTCACCACTTTATTTATTATGATGCAAATTTTCAAATTTTTATATATTGGAGTGTTCACCTTAACCAACAAACATATATGAATGATCACATCTTTTTTTTATTATTCAAGATAACCAAGTCATTTATTAAAAACATAAACTATGTTATTTGTTTAATTCTTCATTTCGGTATAGACAAAATTGGGATCACGGGATTTTCTCTTTTATATCCCTGTTATACGATTATCTTTTCCCAAATATTTTGTAATTTACATATTTTTTCCCAATCAACTATTAAACCGCGAATCTATTGTTTTAGATATTTTTTTATTCTGTTATATCAGCCGTGGATCGATGCTGAGGTCGGGAGACACTCTAGGTGCGTAATCAGCCTCAATGAAGTGGTTATCTGAACTTTCAATGGGCTGGAGGGAAAAATCTGACGAGTAAGCATGATCCTGGTCAGATCATTTCCTCGTATAGTAGTTGTTAAAGAAAGGATATGTCCATACCGAATACTGAATCCGAAATCCTCTCCAGTCGGCATCCGCATGATGATATTGAAAGATCAATCTAATTAGGGATTGATCAATTATTTTCCACTTTATTGAAAACTAGTTTCTAATGTTATACATTCATCTTCAGTTCAAGGTTTAAATGGATTATATCAAACAGAAAAGTCTGTACTGGTTTCTTCTCACATTGAACTAACTAGTTAGTTCAATGTGAGAAGAAACACGGAGAATAATAACGCGAAGAATACGGATTGTGTATCACCGATCAATAGCACTGTATGGTTCATCAGACTGTATTTGTATTTCAATGTATATTTTAAACGACTTTGGTTTCAAATAAAATTATTTTCATTCAAGGAAAAATTATTGTAGTATTTCCCAAATACTACAAAGATATCGTTTTTCACAAATATTGAGTTCTCGGATCTTTCCTTGGTCCTCCTTTCTTACAAAGCGTTTTAAAGTTGCATCGAATGTTTCTCATGAGCCTCTCGGATGATACCGGACTGAAATGCTGAGTCCAACGAATAAAAGTTATATTTGGTCGTTAGGATATCCTTTTCATAATCCATTATCTACAGTTGACTGAGGAGGCACAACTGGATCGACTTTTATTTATTGTCGGAGCGTTCTGAAGTTGGACGAAGGGATCTGGTTCCATTTCCTCTTCCAACCTCCTCCCTCCCCTCCCGTTATCTTGAAACCACTGGCTTAATTCTGAAATATAGGGCGGCTCTAACGACCATCTCTGTCGATCCTGGATTGGGCCATAGATCCTCCGAGAGACATTATATCATCAATTGGTAAAAATCCCCACCAACCAACGGTTTAGTAACTAAAGGTGGAAGCTGATCCTATTCTCTAAAAAGCCGGATTAATATTCATTCTTTCTCTCCTGTAGAAATAAAAAATATATTTTTATGCGAGCTCTATCCATAAATCCGATCTGTAACAACTATTTTTATCTGCATTTAAATACACTATAGTCCAATAATTACAGCTCTGTTAGAGTCTCTGAAAAATGGCTGGGTATATTGAATGATTTTACCAGAATAAAACCCAAAACAACAAATTATATAAAAATGTATTTGTAAAACTATTGACAAATACATGCAACAGAAAAAACGAAAGAAAACATGCCGAAGAAGAAAGTGCTCGTATAATTAAAACTAAACGAAATAAACATTATAATAGAATAAAAAAAGATTAATAATAACTGTCATTGATTTAGCTTAATATTAAGTCCCAACCTGTTCAGAAGACATAGCTATAAATTTTCGAAGACCTTCGTCAACTAAATTGACTGCAGCGTATAAAGATAACTCTGGTAGTTATACCCACCCCTGGCTTCATCCCAGTCCTTACCACAAAGGACTTAGGACTGAAAAAATATTGAAAGAAGGTTGAAAAATTCTCAACAGTACTGCGTGTAGTCTTATCTTAACTCTAAATTGATAATTAAAAGAAAAATTGAAATCAATGATCCTGCTAGTAGAAATGTAGTAAGTAAAAGAAGCTCATACGGAAAGTTTCTTTTTTTTATTTTTACACCTATGCGATATATTTCCAAATATGTATTTGTAAAGTTAAATAGCTTTTAACAAACTAATCACATAACAGCTTTTGGTACTTTTTGAACCCTCCCCTTTTTTTTATTTATTCCAATAAAATGGGACAACTAAAAAAAAAACAAAGTTCATATATTTTTTGATCTTTACGGTATGAAAGTCCGGTTCTAAGCCGAGAATTAATTGGATCCTCTCAACCATAAGTATTTAAGTAATTAGCTGAAATGAATTATACTAGCCCTTTCTCGACCCATCTCTTTCCCTTAAATCCTACAATTAAAGTAAATCGCCCTATTATAACAAAAACTTTCCCGGTTCTCCTCGGCAATTCATTCTAACTTTTTTCTTTGAAAAATGGTTGACTGAGATTCATTCATTAAGATCATTTTTATCTTCAATTCCCAAAACTAAATACTACTTAAAATATTAAGTAAAATATAATAGGTTTTCTATTGAATCGATTGCTAATATTTATCTCAACGATGCAAATATGTTATATTACAATTGGGTTAATTGTCGCAGTTACGATAAACTAAACTTGGTGATAAACCAGCAAAATTTCTATTTGAATTTAATTTATTTAGTACACCTTATTTTATTTTTATTCCAACACCTGCCGCATTCGCTCTTTCAATCTTACCTCTATGGCCAGGTTTCATCAGTCTAAAAGTGCTGAGATATGTCTTTAAACAGAGCTTCACTAGCAGGAGTTCCTCAAGTGTCTCTATTCTTATCATTGCTTTATATTATATACACGTTTAATAAAATAAATTTCCAGTAATTTGACAGCGAATTACAAGATGGATGTCTTGTTTTGACAGGAATCGTAACAAAATTAAAATAGTATAAACAGAGAATTGTATAAGACGTGAATGGAGAAATGTACCAACATGATCCTTTTCTAGATCACTGAATTTACGTTAAGATTAAAAAGGTTACGTTTGATAGTTGGTATTTTTAAATATATAGAAGAAATAAATGAAATAAACACACTCTCGTACATATCCTTTTTTTGCAGTAAAATATTATTAAAAAGCGCCTGACAATCAACTAATCGTTAATAGAAAATTTTAAAAGCGATAAAGAAGAATTAACTTTTTAAAACATTTTTTGTTGGTTTTACATTTCAATGTTATTATCATGATTCCTTTCTTTATTTAATATGTTACATCAATTTTGATTCTCCTTTTCTGTCTCGGGAAAGCTCCACACTTGATAAAGACATATTGCGATGATAAATAAAATAAAACAGGGATACCTAGAAGGATTTCGGATTGTAAGGATCGGGATAGGGAATAAATTTATGATTTACTGGTGCTTCCTCCCAGATGAGCTTATTTTGATGAAATAGTAATTGAATTTTTCAAGTAAACATTGAAGTATTTGAAATCCAGGCACCTACACAGATTTTTTTTCGGAGGGAAGGGGATTTAAATATTTTTTTCGAAGGAGGGTTTTAATGTGAAGATCAGCAATTTTTAATGTCTATAATCGCCAAATAGAGCGTACGTTTTAAGAAAAAGAATAAAAATTGTTACTCAAAACACAAAACTTATAAACATGATATTTTTTAAAAAACTTCGGGGGGAAGGGATGAATCCTCCTGATCTTCTCACCTGCGTACGTAACTGTTTCTTATTAGGATTTAATGTTTTTCTCTTGTCATAGGTAACTCCCAAGTAGCGAAGATGTTCGTCAGAGATAAGCAAACCACGACTAAAGGGTATCTCGTAGGCTCGTTAATCGTTTACTAATAATAGGCTTACTAAGAAGAAATGCGTTGAAAAGAAAATGAATTACAGAGGATGTGGAATGCAAAATCCTTGCTTCCGTTTCTTTTTAAAATCGAGATATTAATGGTTATTATAGCTCACATGTATTAACTGTCGGAATGTAGAATCTAAATCTGTCTAAACTCTCCCCTTCCTTTATTTCTTACCGTTTAAAAATCAATAATTGTTGTAAAACTCTCTTCATTTAGCAACCGGTGGTATGCAAAACTGCTTACACCGCAATGTGAAAAAAAGGAAGTAAGGAAATCTTCAGTTCACACCCTCAATCATTCTATCATTTCATATATCGTTTCTTGAGTAAAAAAGCACTTGACAACTTTGACAATCATTTTTCTCTTTGAATTGAGCTGTAGTTCTTTGAACAGCGGTATGTCATCAAGAATGAAACAGCTAATAACGACTATAGCAAAAATGCCTTTTTACCTGTTCTGGCACTCTGATTAATCGGTAAAGAAATGAAAAGTTCTCACAATGATTGAGGTATCAGCTCTTTACTTAGCTAATAGTGAGGGAGTTTACATTACTCTCCTCTCAGCTCCTATCGATCAAAGGCAAAGTTTTCCGATACATAATGACGGTCTGTCAGAGGATTGTGTTGAGAACAATGACCGATAACACTCCAAACTTTGGTCCCATTAATAACACTGACTAATTATTGCCCATGCTACTTTGTATTTGGACTTTAGTACAATGATAATTTGGCGTAACTTAACATCATCATGTATCTTTGAAGAGCATTAGTTAAGTTTTGTTATTTGTTAAATGTAGTCTAACTAATGTTAGAATGCTTCGAAGAATCGAAAACACTAAGTATATAATTCAATTTATAAACAGTCACAATTTATATAATTATTTTGTTGTGATGAGTTGTAGATTTAGTGCATTTTCACATTTTTTTTAAAGTGATCTGAATCATCAAGCCATTTTTTTTTGCTCAAAATTCCATGAAAGGAGCTGGTAAATTTAAAATTTCTTTTTTTGAGATTGTTAGTATTGTAGTAATAAAATTCTTAAATTTAAATCCTTCGTGCCGGATGAAACCCAGATGATTGTTAGATAAAGTTGATTGGCTTCAATTTACGTCCCTGGGTACTCCACCACACAGGTCCCCGTGCGATTTGAGTATCGAGGAACTAACACAATCATCCAAGCAACTAAGGCATCCATACCGATGACGTCTGGTTTTCCAAAAAGACCATCAGTCCCATGGATCAACGACAAATGCAAAGAAAGTATTAAAAACCATCGTAGAGCCTACAAAAAATTTCAAGAATGCATGACAACCGAAAATTTAATCGAATACAAAAAACATAGAGCAATTTGCAGAAAAATATTTATTCAATGTAAGGCTGAATCCTGGAAAAAATTCGCGAGTAGTATAAACGCTTCTACAATTTCTGCCATTGTTTGGGACACAATCCGAAAACTAACTTTCAAAACCCTTCTCTCCCGCATTACCATATTAGTCAACGGACAACTGTCCGATGACCCATCAAACGTTTCAAATACCTTTGCTTACTACTTCTCCGACATATATAACTCCAGACGAAATAGTTTCCTCAGAGGAAATTGAATTTCAAAATAGTACCGATGGTGTTACCCCAGATTATAACCTACAATTTATAATGTGGGAACTCAATAACATACTGGACAGCTTAAAAGGTTCCTCACCCGGCCCAGATAATTTTCATTATGACATGATAAAAAACCTTTTAAATAGCACTAAAAAATGGTTACTTGAGTACTACAATCACATCTGGCACACCGGCAAATTACCAAATAACTGGCGCGATTCAATAGTCATTCCGATTCCAAAAACCGGTAAAGATAAACGCATCCCATCATGTTACCGCCCAATCTTTCTCACAAGTTGTGTCTGCAAAATAATGGAGCGAATGGTTAATAGAAGGTTAATGTGTATTATGGAAAAGAATAACTTCATACAACCATTTCAATCGGGATTTCGAAAAGGTCGATCGACAATAGACCACTTGGTAACCTTAGAGACGGAAGCTCAGTATGCTTTTATGAACGGGCATCAAATTATCGCTGTCTTCTTCGATATGCTGAAAGCATTTGACAACATAAATCATGCTATTACATTCCATAAGCTATCGTCTATAGAAATCCGGAGACAAATGTACTTATTTATCAAACAATTTTTGACAACCGGCATTTTAGCGTACGAATGGGATGTGAACATTCCCAAGAACAAAGGCAGATCAGTGGGGTTCTCCAGAAATGTGTGATTAGCCCTACTCTCTTTTTCTTGGCTGTAAATGATTTGGTATGTAACTTGCCCAGGGGATATATATTTAACAGACGATCCTAGCCCATTACATATTAACAGAGAAAGGAAATGAGAAATTTTGAATAATTATTGTATTTATTATCTTGGCAAATAACAAAAGTATTAATCACTCATATTTATTTATCTTGTATTATAACTCAGGCTGGCATTTAACAATAAATACAACCAAAGAATAATTGCAATGATTCTTATCCGTTTTCTTAATAATTTTTTTCCCTTTTAGTTAACTGATACTAATGTTGATTATTATCGTAAATGATGAGACAGACTAAAAAAATTACCAATTTTACCAATGTAAAACAAATTATCGAATTCAGAAATATAAACAACTTATAATTAAAAAAAATAAAGTCGATGCATCATTAATTCCCTCCTATTGGAAATTAACATATAAAATTACACCAAATGAACAGAATATTTTTGTAAATAGCAATCCGACTCATTAAATTATTTTTTTAACCCTTAACAGTACGGACGATGGGATTATATATGCAAAGTTAATTTGAGGTTGTTGCATCAGTTTACTGTATATTTGTTTGTTAATTAAGTCCTGATGAAAATCCGTTGATTCCATTATGATAATTGAGTCCGACCAATCCAACTTATTGAGGGAGTAATCTTATACCTGATTGAGGTGAAGTCAATTTTCAAATCAGACATTTGAAATTAGTTTAATAAATTGTTTATTAAAATAACTGCTTTTTGTAAAATCACTTCTTAAAATGAGAATATATGGAATCTAATAAAACTATTCACCCATAGAACCTACCTTTGTATCTAAACATTTATTTTTATATTTCAGGAGTTACGGCAAAACATTAAAAATGATTGTATAATATCTTAAGCTCAAATAAAAAATAAAAAAATTATATTACAAAAAATATTTTATACAAAAAAAGGTTATTTTTTTTTATTATTATTATATTTTCAAGTAAAAGCTTTAAGCTTCCTTTTATTTATTTTTTCTTAATTAAATTACATTAGGCAACGTTTCGTGCCGATTTTGCCTATTTTCAAGCCCTGTCATCTTCATTTGTTGGTATTTAATTATATTCCATACAGTAGTTAATTAAAAACCATTTTTCCTGAAAATGTTTAATTTACGCATAAATAGTTCTTCATTGTCAATTGGTTTTAGTATATATTAATCACAATAGATCTTTCACATGTAGTTTAATAATGAACATAAGATTATAACCGGTTCTCCGCGGTGGACCTACACGGCACGGCGTTAAGGACCTACACTTATGCAACACATTACTTCCTTGCTGACTTAGTCTCATTTCACACGGCTAATTTCCTCCGACTAAAGATCAACCTCAGAAAGATTATCCCATGGATTTGTATTCGTGTTATCACCTAATCATTCTTAACCATGCATGAAAACATAGCTTACATTATTCGCATTTTATAACCGCAAAACTCTAGAATGAACCTACAAAAATGATAAAATACATCAAATCCGCCCGATCCTCAGTAAAAAAAACTGCATATGGAAGTTTTAGAGGACTGCCCTTGCGTGGTGTTATACCCCTGTTTCATTGGTTTTTATTTTATTATTTTTTAATATGTTTTTGTCCAATCAAACAATAATAAAATTTCTTTCATATTTTTTTCACAATTCTTTTGGCCGTGATTGATTTTATTTTTATTTCTAAAGCCATTTTGCATTGAGAAAAATACTCTAATTAGGAATTTTTCGGCCGCCTTCTCGTGCAGACCCTTTCCCTCTACGCCAGGGAGCTATCAAGGGACCGCTTATTCCTCACTTCAGTGTATCCCTCAGGGGCCGCCCAATAAATTTTGCTAATTGTGACATTTGGGCATAAAGAAAACTTAGAAAGTCTATGATATAACGTTTTGTTGCCCAATAAGTACAACTCAAGTTAAAAAATGCATGGCAAAATATGAAAATTTTCTGATTTCCTTTAACAATCTCATGGTATTTTACGTGTTAATTTTAGTATAGTTTATGTCATCATATAAGATAATGGAGGCAATGTTGGTTGAACATGTTTCGACAGCAGCCTGAAACTGATTCTAATCCGATCAACCATCGTCGATTTTCATTTCTTGACAGAAATGAAAAACAAATACAGTAAAATCCAATTATAACGATTCCGGAATAAAGTTCTACAACTTAAGAAAAAGATGTTTTTCATTTCGTTTATAAAGGTATATGTGCTTATGTATTCGCATAATTGGGTACAAAAGTTTTTAATGGATGAAAAATACGAATATGTATTATAAAAAGGGCTTTAAACAATGAAATGAGTTTAATTCCCCTTGCCGAATTTTCATCAAACATTCTTTTTCCCTTATAGCTAATAATTCTGTTGTTTTATATCATGAACCTGGTACCAATTGTGAAGACGACTCTACTAATTTTAATAAATGGGCCCAAAAGCATGATTTTACTTTTTATGGCGATGCAAAATCTTAAGCAGAAATCGACGCTAACAACAGCGTCATTAAAATTAATTTTAATAAGAACAAGGAGGAGGAAGAAGATGATTTGGACGGGAATGAAGAAAACCTTTTCGAAACTCCGGTGTTGACCCAAGCACTCTTGGTGTTATACGGTAGTACATCGCTCTAAATGATTATATCAATAAACAAGAATTGCAAAATCATGTAAGCAAAACTTTATACTTCAAAAAATGCTAGGAAAAAAAATAACATTTTTTTTTGTGAAAAATTAATATTTAATTACATGCTGCATTAGATGTAATACATACTGATATATAATTACTTATGTACATTATTTACCTTACGTGAATAATTTATATGTGCAGTTATGTATGTAAGTACTACATACATATGTAAATTTAAAAAAATAAATAATAATAAACTTATGAACGGTTATGATCATTATAAAACCCCCTTTTTTCAATATTAACAATTTGGTTCGGGACGATGTAATATTCTTGGTCCCCTGAATATCCTTACAACCGGATTTTACGGTATACACCTTTCCATTCTGACTTGAATAGTTTGCATGATGAATCCACCCTTTCACCTATAGCTGACGTATGAGCTATAATGGAGCTTTGAACCCCATAAAAAATTTAGGACATTCTGGTTAGCAACAACGAATGATTAAACGATACTTCAGTATAAAAAAGTAAATTATAGATATTTAAAGAAATAAATTAAAGTTATCTTAAATTGAGTTCTTATATTTTTATTTCAAGAGACAACAGAAAATTATTCTCCCTATTTGTTCCAGTGTTAATCGCTAAAAAATGCATATCTCCATTTTTCTTTCTAGAGGGATTAGTCCATAAGCTTTATTGACTGAGGAACATGAATGACAAAGCCTCTCGACCTAGGACTTGGTCTAGAATCAACAGAAGTTGAAAAACACAATAGAGTTTTTGTAATGCAGGATTAGAGTCAGTACTTTTAAATCCGAACAGATAGTGGTTTGAGTTTCTTGAGCTCAGTAGATTAGTACAAAAAGCAAACCCAATTTCACAGCCTATTCATATAATAAGTATCCTATGAAAAGATTTACAATTAAGTCCTGACAACAGTATGATCCTTTTACAATTCTGGACATACTGGACACAGAATGCAAACAAATTTGTCTCAAATACATTGTATTCTAGAGAATTTATTTTATTATTCTTGCTGTAGTTTTTACGTATTTCTCTTTCCAATTTATTTCATCTGCGCCGCCACATCTACTTTAGAGAAAAAAATTGTTAAATTCTGATTAATTTGTTTATAATAGAAGGTAATCCATTTTAACATTTGTTTATTTATAATTTTTATATTTTTGTTTTCATATGAGTTAAATTAACAGAATTTTTACGAAGAATGGTAGTAAGACAATGTTCCCCTTTATTTTATAAACTTGGAAAATATGTTTATTTGATCTTTTAGGTTATTTTCTTTTTCATCACGGATCAATTGCAATTTTTTTTACGATAATTTGATATCAATTACGAATCACGTGATTGGTCAGTAAATTTGTTATTGTTACATTTATAAATTTGTTATTTATGACCAACTTGAATCTATAAGCAATCGTACCCGCGTTGTCTAAGGTAAGGTAATTTGGAGTAAGTGCGCTTTCGGGACAAGTGCGAAATCGTCTCGTTGAATTGATATCCAGAACTAGTAAGAGCTACCCTTAGAGGAGCATGGATTCTAATTATTGATGTTTCACAAGTCAGCAACGTAAGTTTACTAAGTTCAAGTATAACGATTTGTAATGATATCATTTCCAACCTGTTGATTATATTGTTGATTGTATCTTTCAACTTCTGCTGTACAGCTGTATCGGTGTATTTTTACAATTAGATCAGTTTTTTTTAAATTATTGTGGAACCTTTATGAACAGCTCTTCCAAATGCTTTATGTTACTTTTCCAAAAAATCAAAGTAGTTACCTAAGTTAGATTTATTCACTCCGACAATCCGGCCTGAATTTCTCTTTTTTTTCTTATTTTGCTATTGTTGATCCTTCAAACATTTTTACCTTTCTACGTGGCCAGCTCATAAAGCCTCTAAATAACAGGTAACCTATTGTAGGCAACCAAATACAATAAAATGATCTTGCCCATTATCTATATATAATACAATATATTTCGATCAATTATAACGTTATACTAATATATAATTAATAATCGACCCTGATTAATAATTTAAATGTAGCTTACAATACAATAGCAATAATAATTTTAATGAGATTGTTTCAATTAAATTGTATGTGTCAATAAAAATTTCATGAAAATAATTTATTTCTGACACAATTTAATTTCTACTGCACCCAATCAGAGCCGATCTCAATCAATTTATTATAGTAATACTCGAATATACAATTCCATAATTCCATATATATTCTACAATTCTACCTATATATTATAGAGAAATTCAAACAGTGATAATGAAATAGATTTAAAAAAGTACAGACTTAATTATAGACAAAAAATACTGGGTAGTATATATATATATATATATATATATATATATATATATATATATATATATATATATAAGTTATGTGGAGAGTTTAGGATTATGGGGAAAAATATATAAATAAACATAGCAAATCCTATATAAGGCTGTAGAAAAGTAAATAAAGCCAGTTGTATTCTAGACATTGTGGTGTACGTTTCATTCTCCCAACCTCTCTTTTTTTTTGTGTTTCGTGCCGAACAAGTTTTAACTGGTGCCGAAACCCGGGACCTTTAGATATTAGCGAGTCCTAACAGAAATTAATTTCGCTAGCGCATATGCCGCTTCGACCAAGCACTCTAGACGAAGTGGTACGCGAAATTCAGAGCGAACTTCAGACGTCTGCGAGGATGACGGAAGAAAGTAACACCTCAACAGCAGCGAGCGCTGAGATGATGCAGGCGGTTAATGCGGAAATGATGCGTTTGGAATGGATGCGGATGAGGACCGCGACGGCCACGTATTTGAAAACTGCGATAGCGGAGTTAGAAAAGTTCGGAGGTGAGATAGGCCATCTTAATCATTTCTTGAAGAGAGGGTATCAAATTCACGTACTGCTGGAGTCTAAGATAACAGCGGGATTGGTAGATCAACTTGATGTCTTAGAATTGAGGGCGTCGTTAGTAGGAAGGGTGCGACGCAGTATTCTAAATTACATCCAGGCAGACGAGCTGACGGCGTGGGACGAGGTGGTGCGGCGTCTAAAACAGGCGTATGGCGGAGGAAGATGGTCGCCGGAAGAAGATCTGTATCGGCTGTTTACGGAGACCCGCCAGGCAGGGCAGTCGGGGTATTCATTTGCAGCAACGATGCTACGCCAATACGTAGCTATTGCTGAGAAGATCGTCGAGACCGTCGGCCAGGCAGAGGCAGGCCAACAGTTGGCCATTTACGATAAAATTCTGAAGGTGCAGTTAGGAAGAAATTTAAGGACGAAAGAAAAATTCGCTGCGGAAAAGACTTTCCTAGACTGCGTCAGAGAAGTCATGGATCGCGAGGCGCGGGAGCAGGAAGAAGACGAGGTTCAATCGGAGCATGGGTGGCAGCAAGTGGGACCCAGGCATAGGAGAAACTTTCAGAGGCCTCCGCCAAGGAGAGACGAACAGCGCAGCGGCCGCAAAGAGGAGCGCAGCTCACGCAGAGACGAGCGTGGATTTCGTAGAAAGGAGGATGGGCAAAGGTTCACCTCTCGGAAACCACGTAAATATGATAGGAGATGTTACGAGTGCAGTAGGACAGGGCACGTTGCGGCGAACTGCCCGTCCGTGAAATGCTTCGAGTGTGGTGAAAAGGGGCATGTAGCACGGGCATGCCCATGGATCCATTCGAAGAGACCACGAGAGGAGCCAATGGAAGTTAACACGCACCGGACGCGGCAAGCACGTCGTGCGACATCATCGAGCTCGGAGGAAACGACATCATCAAGCTCTAGCGGAGAAGAGGAGGAGCAGCCGACTTCGTGGGCACAAATCACGAAGGGACGGAGCAGCAGGAAACTAAGGCCAACAGCAGCAACGGCGAGGAAGGAGACCCAAATTTGAGGAGACGCGGGCAACCACAGAGACTATAAACATGAGGTAAATACTGTATGTAATGTGTGGGATAGGTTGCCCATAGTAGAGCGGAGTCAGGGGAAGATTAGGGCCCTCATTGATACGGGGAGCACGAGTACTCTCGTGAGCAAAGGGATGCTAGGGTGTACTGACGTGGTTGAGAAATGTAGATGTTCGATAACCACTTTGAGCGGGGCCTGCGCAGTGCTGGGAGAATTTCAATGGAATTTGCGAGAATTAACGGGGCGCGATGTAACAATGGCTGTCCACGTGCTGAGAGAACTAGCACCCCAGTACGATGTCTTAATTGGATGCGATGTCCTAGATTCGGTTGGTTTTCGGTTAGAAGGGAGTAACGGCAACTGGAAAATACAGTTGGGGAGTAAGACACACCAGGGCCGGTTCCGAACGGCGCAGTCAAGTTTTCGTACGACTACCCTAACGGCGGGGGCAAGGGGCGGCAGAATAGGGGCGTTACTCGAGGAGTTTAGGGATGCGTTCTATGTGGAAGGGGGGGCATTACCGGCTACCGGGCGGACATGCCACGAAATTAATTTGAAAGAAAATAAAATTTCGTATACGAAGGGGCGGAGATATCCGCAGTCACTAACTGCCATAATCCAACAGGAAATTCAGGTTCTTTTGCGTCAGGGAATTATTAGAGAAAGCACCTCTCCGTTTAGTAGTCCATTATGGGTAGTGGAGAAACGTAAAACCGATCCTCGGGCGGGACCTTCATATCGTCTCGTCGTTGACTATAGGAAACTCAACGAGAACACTGTGGACGACAGGTATCCGTTACCGCGGTTGGAGGATATGCTAGACAGACTCGCTGGCGCTCGGGTGTTTTCAACGCTTGACCTGAAAGCGGGGTATCATCAGGTGCGCATGCGTCTCGAAGACATCGAAAAAACGGCCTTTACATTCGGTAGGGGGCACTACGAATTTGTGCGCATGCCATTCGGGCTTAAAAACGCACCCCTGACCTTCCAAAGACTCATGGATGAGTTTCTACGCGGCTTGGGCGAAGACTTTTGCCAGATCTACATGGATGATCTAATCGTCTTTAGCCCATCCCCCGCGACGCATGAGAACCATCTCCGTGCAGTTTTGTCGAGAATTAGGGAATTCGGTCTTAGGCTGTCAGAGTCGAAATCGGTGTTTTGCCAGAAGCAAATAAAATTTTTGGGGCACATAGTGTCGGCCGATGGAGTACGACCAGACCCAGCGAGGGTCGAGGCAATTTCTAAAGTAAAGCCACCCGCTAACCAGAAATCCCTCAAGAGTTTTCTCGGCATGGTCAACTACTATCGACGGTTTGTTCCTCATGTAGCGGACACGGTCGCGAGCTTGACCCAATTGCTAAAGAAAGGGCGGCCGTTTGTTTTTACGGAGGAGCATCTGCGGTGCTTTGAGCAGTGTAAACTTGCACTCATGGGGGAACCGGTACTCGTCTTTCCCGACTTTTCCCGCGAGTTTATCGTTACCACCGACGCGAGCGATAAGGCACTCGGGGCAGTGTTATCACAACAGGATGATTCGGGGGACCGCCCAATTGCATTCGCTAGCAAACAGCTTTCCGATGCGGAAACCCGATATAGCGCTCTGGAGCGTGAATTACTTGCAGTAGTCTGGGCGGTAGAATACTTTAAGCCGTACATTTTTGGAAGGCATTTCAAGCTTCGCACCGACCATAAGCCCCTATTGTGGACAGACGGCCTGAAGGAGTCGTCAGCACGGGTGGGACGTTGGAAAGAAAGGTTACGGGCTTATTCCTTCTCCATTGTCCACCAGAAAGGTAGCAAAAACGTTGTCGCTGATTGGCTTTCCCGAGCGATATACGCGAATCCTTTACTAGGCGGGGGGCCGTCGCAGGACCCAGACAGTCGCGATAGTGTACACGTAGATGAGGACACGGTGGACGCAGACGAGACCCCGGCTATGGCGAGACCACCCCAGCTCCCCGAAAGTGATTCGCCGATTAATCGGCATATCCGGCAGATTATCTGGAAAACCCGAACCGCAGGTCGATCGGAGCACGAGCGTTACGGACGGCATAGAATCGTCACGGTATGGACTTTGGCCTCGATAACCCCTAATGAGATTGCAACGATCTTGGAGTCGACAACAAAAAGGGGAAAGACGTATCACTTGTACGTCGGCAATAAGACAGTTTTGGACCGCATAAGGCACATGTGGGAAACTGAACGCATAGGGGGGGATAGAAACTTCGTTTTATGTAGACATCTGGTCGAGACGATCAAAGACGAGGGACAGCAGCGGGAGCTGGTACGCGCTTACCACGAGGGCAAGACGAACCACAGGGGGGTTCCAGAAACGTTGGCTGCGCTTCAACGGCGATATTATTGGCACCATATGAAACGCTCCGTTCGCGCAGTACTGAAAGAATGCACGGTGTGCCATCGAGCGAAATACGACCGACACCCCGTGGTTATTCACCCGGAAATAACCCCGACACCAAATTCTCCGTTATTAGACGTTCAAGTGGACGTATTTTCCTGGGAGGGGTCGCACTGGCTTACGATTTTAGATACGTTTAGCAAGCTGGCCATGGCGTATTCGCTCGAGTCAAGGTCTGCCGACGCTATTTGGGAAGGGCTATTACAGTGGATCGCTTGCTACGGGGTGCCCCAGAGGGTGACCTCGGATGGGGGAAGGGAATTTCGCAATAGTCGTACTACTACGGAATGTGCCGAACTTCAGATCGACTGGCACTTCAACTCCCCAGGGAACCCGCAGGCAAGAGGGGTCATAGAGAGGTTCCATAGTACGCTAGGAGAGCATTTACGCCTCTTTCATATCAAGAGGGAATTAGGACCTGAGGCGGCAATGCCAAGAGCGATTTTGGCATATAATAATACCATTCACGCGGCTACGGGGTTCACACCAGTCAAGGTAGTGTTCGGACATCCCCTGCGCAACAGAGGCGACCTCTTAACGGCGATGACTACGCAGTTGCGTGATACGGTATCACATAGGCGGCGACGGTTGTGGGAAACTACAGTGAAAACCCGCAGTAGAATCGCTAAGGGGAAGGAAGCGAGAGCCGTACGGGTCGGTATGGCCGCGCCAGATCAATCACATAGGATCAAGCTGGGGTCGATCGTTTACCGCCGACCACCTTCTCGTCGGACAAAAGGAGAACCCCGGTTCGAGGGGCCGTTCAGGGTGGTAGCACTCAGAGAACACAATATTGTATCGATACAAGAGATTCAAGGCGCACAAAGAGTGCGACATACCCACGTCAGGCATCTCCGCATTCCTTTGGACGCGGGTAGCAATGGAGACAATTGTGGAAGTGTATATAGTTCAGTGAATAGAGCACATCGAAGTTATCCTTTTGTTAACTCGACCTAGTTTTAAGTCTGGTTGTATATAGTTTTATGGGCCTTTGTGTTGATTAGTTATTGTAAATTAGTAATTATAAGTAGTTTTAGTTATAAGTTTGTAATTTTGTTTTGTGAGTTGTTTTAACAGTTTGTTTTCTTTTTTTTAGAGTGGTTAAGCATTATGTAGTTATTTGTATATATCTTTTGGTTTCTGTATATTATATTTTGTGCTGATGTTCATTTATATATTTTTTCTCAGAGTTCACTTCGTGAACTGGTGCGGGGGAGTTAAGTGGAGAGTTTAGGATTATGGGGAAAAATATATAAATAAACATAGCAAATCCTATATAAGACTGTAGAAAAGTAAATAAAGCCAGTTGTATTCTAGACATTGTGGTGTACGTTTCATTCTCCCAACCTCTCTTTTTTTTTGTGTTTCGTGCCGAACAAGTTTTAACTTATATATATATATATATATATATATATATATATATATATATATATATATATACTACCCAATATTTTTTGTCTATAATTAAGTCTGTACCTTTTTTAAATCTATTTCATTATCACTGTTTGAATTTCTCTATAATATATAGGTAGAATTGTCATATATTAATTTTATTAGGAATCAATAATTGTATTTAATTGAACAAAGCTTGCCTAAAACATTCCTCAACTATTGACTCAACTCCTGTAATAGGATTTGGTAAGCAGAAAGTTCTGAACTAGTTCAACGATTGGAGTTTGCTGAATAGTTCCATTAATTAATAGAACTTAATTCGTTCGGAAGTAGGTTTTTATCATTTATTTTTTTGAACCTTACGTAATACATTTATATAACTTGCTTTAGACCTACCTATCAATAACTTTTTATATTTCTGTTTCATTCGTTTCGAGATATATGTGAACAAGAATGACTGGGTAGGAGAGTCACATACCTGATCGACTCGGTCCCCCACCTCATATTATAAGAAATATAATATAAGCTCCATTGCATAAATGTTTATCGCTGAATGTACAAGGTGTGAAAGATATTTGGAATTTTTATTTTCGATTTACTACTAGCAACCATATTCACGGTGAGCCATACTTACGTATGACCAAAAGAGACTACCATTTTAGTCCAGTTTTTTCATGTTATAAAGGCCTAAGGCCAACTTTGGAAAACATAGTTACAATTGCAGATCATACAAATAATTCTTACAATTTTATATTATAGTTCTTCAGTTTTCTCTCTGATGTATACTTACATCACTGTTTTTGCTGCTATTTTTTATTTAAATTTACCTAAATATGCAATATATAATACGGGTAAGTATCACGATCGTGAGAAATCTCAAATCCGTGTTTTCAGCGAAAATACATGTTTTGAGGCCCTCTGAGTCCAAATAACCAACTCTCACAAAATGATGTGTTTGTGTGGATGGTAAGTTTAGCACAAAAAAGGAAAGTAGTATGATTCTGAAATTACGTATCTAATGTTAGTATATGCCTACGATGTTATTGCAACTCACTCACCAAAATCGCCACACCGGAAGTGCCACATTATATTATTGATTTTCCACATTTTTACATTTTTTTCGATAAAGGCTCAAACGATTTGGATCAAACTCGTTATATCAACGTAAAATTAAATTATATACAATATCCACTTAGGTCTTATCCTCGTCGAAATAGCCTGACAGGGCTTAATTTTCTTTCAAAATTTCTTGCTCTAAAATATTTTTATTTTGATAGGAGCCATTTATTTTTCAAGAAAACTTATAGCCTTTTTAATCCATACTATTTTTTCTTACTTTATTACACGGCGTTTAGGACGGTCAATGTCTATTTTCACAGACACTTATTTCATGTATTTATTTATTTTTATGCATAATAGCAATATATAGAGAGACAGTGAACAGAAATAATGTTTTTAAAATATTTGACACATGATGAAAGGAAAAAAAATGACAAATAATATATTATTACAATGCTAATAAAAGAAATCGTCTGATAAGAAATTAAAATTAAATTAAAAAAAGGAAAATATTTCTTGAAAAATAAAAGACTGTTTTGATATTTATCGTACCCTATGAAAATAAAGAAGAATTTTTGAACTTCTAATTTTGTTGATTTGAAATAATTGGCCGTCTCTTATTGTTTGTTGTAATAAAACTGGATAAATATTAATTATGAAAGAATTTGAAAATTAACTAAGGGAGAAATTAAGTTGAAGTTTTCTAGGTTAAAAACGAATTTCCGAAAATAAGAGTAGCGGTATAGGTGTATGATATACCACTGGAATGCTAAAGATTTTAGAAAAATTATTATCTAACATATGAAGCCATAGGTGGTGTGTAGTATAGAGAGAGACGAAAAACGCATTAACTTAAGTGATTGCTATAGCTTATAATTCCTACTACTATGTTTAGTTTTAATTTCCATGGAAAATAAATGGAATTTCTATGGAATCTAAATAAAAATTTTAAAGGTTATTTTCAATTCGACAAACCGAAAATATATAGTGAACAGAATTTTCGTACTCCAATTGTTTTAGAAACTATTTTTGTGATAGAAGCCATGAAGATATGTATGCTGCTGAAAATATTTCATATGATGTTTATGTGATTTCTTTTAAATTACTTAAAAAATAGATGACTATCTGGAATATTTCATAAAGATCAAATTAGCTTCACCAAGACTTTATTCCCTTCATACCAACGTTTATTATTATTATATGGAGAGGGATGAGTGAATGTTGGGTGCGCACCTTACATTATTATTTCTCCACCTCCTTAATCATCAAATCAATGTTCCATTAATGCGTAAAAATAATTGTATATGATGACTATCGGTTCAAATGTGCATTTGTATATACATATCTAATTATAATTTCAATATTCTCATTTATCTTTCATATTATTTTTTTTTAACTTATAATTTCATTATTATACAGAATTTTAACAAACCAGAAAAAATGTTACTGGAATAGTAACATTATAGATCTTAGGGGACTTGATATCCCAGAATAAAAATTATTTTCCATTTTCATTTTCTCATTAATAAAGCGATGGTGTTACAATAGTATTTTACGCTTAAAATATAACGTGGCACTAGTTTGCTATACTCGTACACCCCACCACAGAAATATAACTGAAAAAAAATGGAATAATCCCGAAAGCTAGAATTTATTTTTTTATTTATCTTTGATGAATTTATTTTTATTTTTTAAATTTAAATGGACCCCAACTTTGCAATTCATTTAAATGAAAAAAACCAATACAAAGACTCAAGAGTTAAATTAAAACATCACGTTGAAAAAAGTTTCAAATAAAAAAAAATGAAGCACTTGAAAAATAAAATTCCTCAAATCCAACCCAGATTTTTGCTTAAATGACCAAATAAATATCTCCAACAGTCCTATCTTAAATTTATTCCCATCTATAACAGAAAAAACAATTACTCACCGGAATTACTGGAAAAACTCCGACCCCTAAACCGTTTACCTATAAACACCCCACCTTTCTTCCATTGCTAGTTCAGTGCGAGAACAAACTAATACGAACTTTTGATTATCTACGATCTACTTAAACCTTGGTGAGTAAAAACATGTATTTGATTTCTAGTCTTCAATTCATAATTCATAATTGTTTTATGATACTAATTTATATTACATTTGATTCTGTATGTATAATAATACCAAACTGTATTTTGAATTGCTTATTTTTTTTGTGTATTTTTAGAAGATGAATGTATAACATTCGAAACTAGTTTTCAATAAAAACAAAATAATAGAAGTGGCAAATAATTGATCAATCCCTGATCAGTTCAATTTATGTCTGAGTTTCAATTTTGAACGTCTTGAAAGAAGTGAGTGCAATAGTTTTAGTCTTTGGTTTAGAAGTGAAGTCTTTTGTTTGTTCTTGATGAATGGACCCCACGCCATTATTCTGTCAAATATCAACCTAAGTATCGACTTTTGTCTGTCTGCGAAATTACTACATTGTCGAGGTATATTGAAGGGTAGGTTTCTTGTCGAAGAGTAAAAGTAATATGTTGGGATTTGTCTTGGTTAAGCTGAATTTTCCAAAGTTTGCACCAGTCATAAAGTTTTGTTAGATGATGTTGTAAAGTCTGAGAGGCGTTTGTTTTGCTTTGATTTTGATGTTTTGCTAAAATTGTTTTATTGTCTCCATATGCCGATGTCAGAGTTTCGGAGCTATTTGGAATATCGTGTGTATGTATGATGTAGAGGAGTGGAGCAAGTGTTGATCCCTACGGTAATCCTGCTAATGCTAGTCTAATGGTAGAAATTTCTGTGCCTTGGTTGACCGACAAAAATCTTTCAGAAAGAAAGGATTGAAGAATAAGATAATAGGTAGGAGGAAGTATAGTCCTAGGTTTGAAGAGAAGCCAGATTCTATCGAACGCTTGAAGGACATCCAGAAATATTCCTATTGTGTACATTTCTGCTCTAGTGCCGTCGTAATGTAATCCGTCACACTGTGTAATTAATTGTTGAATGGTTGAAATTTGGGTTCGGAATTCAAATTGATGGTCAGGTATTATCTTATTGTTCGTCAGTATGTCAAGAAGTTTTTTGTAGAGTAGTTTCTTAAAAATTTTAGAACATATTGGGAGCAGTCTGATAGGTCTGTATGATGAAGAGGTCTCTGTGTCTTGGTTTGGTTTGTGAATAATATTAAGGTGTGAGTATTTCCATTGTAGAAGTAAATTGGTGGTTCTGAGTATCGCATTGTAAAAAGCGTTCGGTACACTAGAGCTTTTCTCGGCGTTTTCTGGAGCACTTGGGCATATATTAGGTCATCATCATGGGGCTTTTCTTAGGTGGCTTGTGTCAGAGTGAAGCAAGAAGAAGGTCACGCTAGTTGTAGTGGAATTTCTAAAGTGTTGATTATTTGTATTTCGTATCAAGAATTAGTGAAAATATGCGATGTAAAAACAGATTATAGATGATTAACAAATAGCTCAGATTTTTCAATGTCTGACCTGGTCCAGAAACTATCTTCATTATGGAGATGTGCTGACACAACACAACGTTTTACAAGTTTCTTGGTGTGCTATGGTATGTGGTATGATGTGCCCACCATAAGCTTCCATCGTCAGCCGAAAGATTTCTGATGTTGAGCTTCTGAAACTTTGAATTTGTCGTATGAGTTCATTGTCAAATCTATTTAAAGTCCGATGGAAGTTAGTCAGTCTGTCATACCTTGCGAATTCTTCTGTGGCCTTGATCAAATCTCTTATAGAGATGGTCTGGTATTTGCCCAATGCCTCTGGATCTGGGCACAGAAGAAGACCATACAGCCTGTATCATACTGCTTTTAAACTTTTCAACGGCTTCCTCGAGCTCATCCTCAGTCTTAGAGACAGTGTAATAGAGAGCGTTGAATTTAACCAATTGCTATATCAATAATCTCTTCTACAAGAGATTGTTTTTTTATGGCAGTATAAGGCTTGTCCAATAATCCAGAATTGATAAATGAATGATCAGACCAGTCTTTAGTAATGAAAAAAATCAAGTAAGTCTCGTCTTTTCCCTCTTGAGGTCGGCTAATAAGTAGATGTTCCAGCCGAGATTACTATCTAATGAGAGTTCATGGATGGCAAACCTTAGGTTTCTTCCTTTTGGAGTACACAGTAATCTCCAGGACTGACGTTTGGCATTGTAATCACCTCCTGCAATAGTAATATCTTCCAAGACATCTGAAGAAATTGCAAAACACAGCGGAGGTCGGAAAGTACAATAGAGCAGTAGGCTGCAGCGAAGGTAATGGTGTGATATTGGGTGTACAATGTGATGGCTGTGGATTGTATGTCTGGTGTAATGGATAAATGTAAAGGGTAGTGTTGTAGT
This sequence comes from Rhaphigaster nebulosa, assembly GCA_948150685.1. Classification (NCBI taxonomy): domain Eukaryota; kingdom Metazoa; phylum Arthropoda; class Insecta; order Hemiptera; family Pentatomidae; genus Rhaphigaster; species Rhaphigaster nebulosa. The sequence continues at coordinate 82,718,833 of OX411306.1, read as the reverse complement.
TATGTTTTTAATTAATATTGCGATACCTTCGTGTGCAGTATTATCTGAGTGATTAGTTCTGAATATCGTGTTGCAGAAAAGTAAAATTTAAAATGTGGAGTCAAGCGCGTTTCAGTTATTAGAGCAACATCAGTCCGTTTGTCATTTAAGTAAATGTCGAATTCAGTCCTATGTTGATTAATACCATTTGCGTTCCAAAGAAAAACGGACATGGACCCCACAGTCAATTGATTATTGGCCGCATACAGAAAATGAGGCTTAAGTAATCTCTGAAACTTGTTGAAGGAGATTGAAAAGGGATTGGATGAGGTTATTCAAGCCACTAACTGTAGTTTAAGACAATTAGGTATAACATGAAGATAGTAGAAATAAAAAAGTTCAAATAATTTAAGTTCCATTATGAATACCTTTATCCAAATTACTATGCAAGAAAAGAGGTCTCAAAAAAAAAATATATATATATATATTTATGGAGAGAGAGAGAGAGAGAGAGAGAGAGAGAGAGAGAGAGAGAGAGTGAGAGAGAGAGAGAGAGAGTGAGAGAGAGAGAGAGAGATAGAGAGAGAGAGAGAGAGAGAGAGAGAGAAATGATAAAAACATATTACGATAATATATAAATATTACGACTATGAGAAAATAACTTCAAAACTCTCTGGTCACAGGCACTATGTCATTTACCAGTAAATTCCTTGCCGATCATTATAAGTAGGAAGATTGCTGGTATTGAGTGAGCGGTGGGCAGGCCATGATTCCATTGCCAGGCAGAAACCTCTCTCCAGTATGTGGTCTCTTCAGTATGTGCGCTGGAGCGAATGTTCTTAATGACCTTGTTGGTACTTGTTGGGTTCGATTACAGTTCGCCCAATTTTCTACTATATATATGTATATATGATTTCGCAGAAATAGATTTCACTTGATTATGGTCAATCGCTTCATCGTTGTATGCGAATTAGATAATGAATATTGATTTTTGTCACATTGAAGTTTATTTTATAAATATATATATATATATACATATATATGTATATATTAGTCCATATTAGGTCGGTACTGCATTTGCCAATAATCTAACATGAAACATAGTTTTGTATTTTTTTTATGCAATTACTTTTTATAGTTTTGTTAATGTTGATTAACTTTATGGTTTTTTTTTTCAAAAAACATAATATTTGTATATCTACATATTACGTATTTATATCTCTATATGTGATTTTATTTCTTTTTATATATCTTAATATAAAAAGCATTGTGTATGTCCCTCTTTTTTAATTCTCATCACATATGAAATATATTTAACATAATTATTTTAAATTGTTGATGGCTATTCAAACAGATAAAAATATATATGTATTGTTTGATCTTGTATGTATGTGAAAATTAATAAGAAAAATCAATCAGAAACTATTTTCCTATCACAGAATGTATATAACATTATGAAAAATGTACTAAAATAAGTTACAGTTAAATTTCAATATCTTGGGTAAGTAAGTATTTCACTTCTCAGCCATCTCGACCATTGGTTTTAGCGATTTTCGGTCAATCCTTGAAAGTGTGTAAATGTGCAAAAATAGTATATTTTTTTGCTAACCTAATGCACCATAAAAATTAAAAATTTATCATGCATAAAAAGTATTCATTCATTAACAGTTGTAAAATTAACTTGTTAGTATGTTCTCAGCTAATGGTTTTCACTTAATTAATAATCTCTAACTCAAATGCAAACCCACAATGGGCAAAATGATCCGAATTGAACGATAATTCCTCTAAAATGGGTCGTAAATCGAAATGATTAAGTTCTACTTGCAAGGATGAATTGTTTAATTTTTGTTGTTTATTAGCTGTACGGATTTCTAATTTCTTCAACTTGTAAAAATTCATGCGGAATGCTGTTCTTAATCCGCATAAAGAAAATTGACCAATTCATTCTTTTAAGACTGATTTTAATTTACGATCCTTTGTGGGAGAAAAGCACAATGCATCTTTTCTAATAGGATATAATCGTTTCGATTTATGGTCCATTTTGGGGTAATTATCCTCCAATTCCGACAATTTTAGCCCATTTTGGATTTGTGTTTGAGTAAGATATTGTGTATTAAATGAAAAGCGTGATCTGAGAACAAACTAAGTTATTTTCATCACATCTGTCGCAGTATGAATACTTTTTTTACATGATAAATGTTCAATTTTGTTGTTATTTTTGATGTTATAAACCAATTCTCCCAAAACGGGTACGACATTCTTCCAAACCGAAAGTCCAAACTGAATAGATTATTTTTTATTAATTAGGTAGTATGGGCTTTAAATTTCCTTCTTCTTTAAAAATAAATGCGAAATGGTTTTTTATTTAGTTTTTTATCATACCCATCAGTTAATTTATGTTCAATAAATTATTAAACGTATTTTTACTCAGAAAGCTTACGAATACTCAACTTGACCACTGTGTGTGTGTATATATATATATATATATATATATATATATATATATATATATATATATATATATATATATATATATATATATATAACATTTATAATATATATAAAAATGGTCCTATAAACTTTAATCAAATTCTGGTAAGTAGTATTTAGGTTAAAAAAAAATAGAGCAGTAGAAAACATTTAGGGATGACAACTCATATTTTTTCATAATATTAAAAATAAACTTTTATTATGTAATCAGGAGCTACAATGATTATTTTTAGGGTTTACTATTGATTTTTACCAATTATTTCGAGCTTTGTTTTAACATATTAGAAAACATTAGGTAGCTTTTTCGTAACAAAGACATTGGGAGATGAGAAGATTGTTTTTACCAGAGGATATATAAGTCATAATTTGCACGAACTCACAATAAAAATAAAGCCTTTTACCACATACAAAAAGAAAAAATGTATTGAATCTTACTGAATGACTTAATCTTTATACAGAGAATTGGACTTCGGATGAAATTAATGTGATTTTTTTTTTAAATTATTAATGTTCACTCAATTATTTTTTTTTAAATGTATAGAGGCTGGATATTATTACATGAGAAAAATTATAAAAACATCAGGATCTAATTCGCAGTTATAGGACGATGTGACATCTTGAAAAAGGCACTAGAAAACTTGCAATAAGATTTCAAAATCCTGAAAAAGTAAGGTTAACTTTATTCTGAGTTATCTCAACCATAGATTGAATCAATTTTCGGCCAATCCTTGAAAGACTCCCCTTCGCAAAAAGTGGGTAAATTAAGTTTCCTAAAGTTGGGAGAGTATTTCTGTGGGGTTAGAGACCTGGTGTTAATCCTCATCTCCTTATTGGGCACCTTGCCTTGTTTATTTCGTTGAGCCTTATAATTTCTTTATTATTGCTATCCTCAATAAATCTAGTACGCAATAAATTTAAAAAAATGTTAAAGAGACTTATTCTGTGGAACTCGTACTTATTTAATTATAAAACAAATCATACCGTGACAGATTAGAAGAAATCAATAATTTTTATATTATTATAATGAATAATATTCTACGTTTTTTCTAGGAATTCAGCATCTAATAATTAAAAATATTTTTATGTGCAATATAGCAAACTTGGCTTCATTTTTACTCTTTATTTATTTACAATATTTTACATTGGTGTTAGTAAATAAATTATAACAAGAAAGTCAAGTTAGCTACGGGATTTATGTTATAAAATGTTAACTTCGTATTTTGTGACTTTTGATCAAATTTATATTTGATCACTATAAATTTTATACAGCGGTACGCTGCGCGTGTGTATATTTAACTTTTTAGATCCACATTTCTCGGGAAGACAATGTAAATTTTTTTTTTTTTTTTCTTCTTCATGAATAATTTTACAGTACACTTCTGTATTTTTTTTCCCCCTTTCCCTTCTGACTTACTGCAGTCCTACTCACATGTACTGTATTTCATCTCTTACACCCTATAACTGCGGTAATTAATTCGTCTGAGTATAAAAATACTGTTTCAATATCGATTAATTGAAAAATACAAATTTTTAAATAATGCTCAAATATTTTTGTAAATAATTTTATTTAATTTATTCTTAAATTGTACTTAAATTTCCAAATTGAATTTATCATATACTGATGTACAATCCATATCCATATCTCATGTCCTCCTCCTCATGTAATACCGGTAACGTTGTCGGGTATAGACTTTTTAGCAAAAAGGTTCTTCCGAAGAACTTCACCAATGAAAGTAAAAGTAATAATTTCCTGAAGTTATTCAAAATCATCAAAAAGATATTTAGGTATCAGTTCTTCAGTCTAAATCGAAATGTCATACATCAGAAGATTGGTTGATCAAAACCGTCATGCAATGGCGCTACCTACAATCGTCAGAAGATAGACTATAAAGCTGAGTTCGACGAAAAGAAGGCATGTAACATAACCAAACTGTAAAATCAGACACCACATTATACGAGAATTAAGGAATTATTAAGAGATAGGAAGCAGAGATATGCTTCAAATATTTATATTCGAATAGAGTAATTAATAAGAAAATAATTTTTTTCTGAAAAACAACATACAAGAGATAATGTTAGCAGTTTCAGATTTTTCCTACACGATATCGATCAATAGATAAATACACTTTGGATATTATACAATATTATATTCCTCTTAGGTCTAAAGAAGGCGTAAACCCATTTGTTTGAGTTTCTCGGAACCCAATTTTATTTCATTGGAACCCATCATGAAAAGAATTTTATTTGAATTCAATAATAATATTTTAGAATTCATTCTGATCAGAGATTTTTCTAATGCCTTGTTTTTTACATGATATCTTTCGCATGCATTCATTGCTGTTTTGTATTTTTTTTATTCATTTAAATCATTACTTCATAATGGTATTTGTCAGATTTTTTTCATTGTGATTTATAGTTTTTTGATTTCAGTGATTTTGGTTCTTGTATTGTTTATTTTTTTGTATTCTGTATAAACCTATTTTATTTCTCTATAATATTGTATTATAATTAAGTTTAATTATAATTACAATTATTTATGAAAATCAGGTTGTTTTGGCCCAATTAAATCCAGAAAAAATTGCAAAAATCACCAACACTTTAGCTTGGTCCCGAAAATACTCCTGGATGGGTAAAAGGCGTTAAACCGAATTCGTGAATTTCTCAATCAATAATCGCAGGGTACAGTTTTTTAAAAAATTTTTTTATTAAACAGTTGTCATTGAGAATATGAGAATCCTCTTTACCTTCTCGCTGCTGAGAAGAGTTCGATTTCAGTTTTTCCACGGGTTCGGACGGATACCGGGCTGATATGAATTCTAAATCACGGCTGGGAATAAGAAGAATGACTCTCACGTGTCTACATTCAGCCCCTGCCATCTGCTCTGCTCCCTGTGGGAAAATAAATTATGCTTTTACATCATGGCTGCCTCTGTCCGGGAAACGAGATACAATTACATCCCTCTGGGTCGTTTCAATCGCCAGGGATTCAGAATCAGATTATGAGTATGGGACGAAAACGATTCGTCTTAATCTGAAAACAGTAATTAATATTTTCCTGAAGTTCCAAAAATATATTTCATCTTGAAAGAAATGCTACAGTATTAAAACTTCTGATACTCGTTTGTTTAATATCCTAAAAATCCAGATGAATCAGAAGTGAGCAAGAGCTAGTTTGATGAAAGACATTATTAGTTATTATGTTTTAATGATTTATTGATATCTCTGAAGGTGGTGTTGCACAGTGAGTCAGACACTGGAATCTTAACTCTCGTCCTCTAGTTTGCTGCCGTTGATTGATCCTGGAATCGACTTACCGTCCTGGGGCTCTTCCAACCTTTAAAATGGGGATGCCTACCTATCCATTCATTTGGATGGGCAATAAATCTGGCAGTCGAGTGTGGATGCTGACCAGATCACCTAGTATAATCGTTGGTCACGCAGTAAAGCGTCCCTCTTAACCAACTATTGAACCCAAGATCAGTGGTAGGTTAAATGGTTAAAGTTTTATGTCATTGATATCACTAAAGCTATTAGACCGAGCTATAATTAACATATATATAATTATATAACTAAAAATATAATTTAAAAAACCTGATTATTTTTAAAATTAAATCTGATAAAATTTGTTTGAACTCGAATACAAACACGCTCTTTTATTGTTATGAACATTGGTTCCTTTCCTGAAAAGGTGTCAGCATTCGTAGTTTGGAATGACTGGAATGATTTTGGTGATTCAAGATGAATGCCTCTATCATTTGAGTTATTTATTTATTTATTGAGGCTGAGAGGGAAACATTAGCATAGGGATGACGTGACATATTTACTATTTGTATGTGTACCAAGTTTTATCTAAATTTTGAAACTTCACGAGAAAAAAATTCCAATTATTAATGTTCTACAACTTTATAAATTTTGGAGATATAAAAAAATAATTGTATTTGGTAGGCTTTGTAGCATATTTTATCAGCTTCAATTTTTTGTATATGGTAAAGTTTTTACTCTTATCAATAGTTTTAGAGATATAAATATTAGGCAAAAGCCTAAAAAATTTACGCCCATCAAGACTTCTAGGACATTCGTTAATAGTATGTGAAGTTTCAAACGTAAAGGAGTCTATTTCAACCCAAATATTTTTCTTGACTTGACTAAATATCTTTTATTTCTAAATTGTTTTCTAGTGTAATTTCAATCTCTTTAATTCAATTCATTCAGCAAGCTCTACTGTATATTCCGAGAAATTCATGTGCTCTCGTTTCTTGAACCGTCTTTTTCTTCGAACTTAGAGTGTTATACTGGTTACGTGAGGGAAGAAGCTAAGTACTGCAAAGCGCTTATCACTCTTGTAATGGTGACTTAAGAACAGAACGACCCTTAGGAATTGAAGAACTGCCATTTCTTGAGGACTTTGGTATACTTTATTGATTTACTAAATCGATACAGAATACACCGTCCTTAAAAGGATCTGTAGTTTTATTGCATTTATCGATTGGTACTAAATTATATATAAAGGAAAGGAACCAATGTTCATAACAATAAAAGAGCATGTTTGTATTCGAGTTCAAACAAATTTTATCAGATTTAATTTTAAAAATAATCAGGTTTTTTAAATTATATTTTTAGTTATATAATTATATATATGTTAATTATAGCTCGGTCTAATAGCTTTAGTGATATCAATGACATAAAACTTTAACCATTTAACCTACCACTGATCTTGGGTTCAATAGTTGGTTAAGAGGGACGCTTTACTGCGTGACCAACGATTATACTAGGTGATCTGGTCAGCATCCACACTCGACTGCCAGATTTATTGCCCATCCAAATGAATGGATAAGTAGGCATCCCCATTTTAAAGGTTGGAAGAGCCCCAGGACGGTAAGTCGATTCCAGGATCAATCAACGGCAGCAAACTAGAGGACGAGAGTTAAGATTCCAGTGTCTGACTCACTGTGCAACACCACCTTCAGAGATATCAATAAATCATTAAAACATAATAACTAATAATGTCTTTCATCAAACTAGCTCTTGCTCACTTCTGATTCATCTGGATTTTTAGGATATTAAACAAACGAGTATCAGAAGTTTTAATACTGTAGCATTTCTTTCAAGATGAAATATATTTTTGGAACTTCAGGAAAATATTAATTACTGTTTTCGGATTAAGACGAATCGTTTTCGTCCCATACTCATAATCTGATTCTGAATCCCTGGCGATTGAAACGACCCAGAGGGATGTAATTGTATCTCGTTTCCCGGACAGAGGCAGCCATGATGTAAAAGCATAATTTATTTTCCCACAGGGAGCAGAGCAGATGGCAGGGGCTGAATGTAGACACGTGAGAGTCATTCTTCTTATTCCCAGCCGTGATTTAGAATTCATATCAGCCCGGTATCCGTCCGAACCCGTGGAAAAACTGAAATCGAACTCTTCTCAGCAGCGAGAAGGTAAAGAGGATTCTCATATTCTCAATGACAACTGTTTAATAAAAAAAATTTTTAAAAAACTGTACCCTGCGATTATTGATTGAGAAATTCACGAATTCGGTTTAACGCGTGAGCGGTTGAGGAAAATAAATAAACAGATTCGACTGAAAGGATAACCGAATTTTTTTACATTCTGATCATCACAACACTTATAATAGCTATGTACTTTTAGTTGATTTTATTGAAATAAATACAACGGTCGCAGTTAAACTTGTTGCATCGATCAGATAAGAGTCTAAGCATTAATTTCATATAAGACAGAAAGCTGCGGAAGATGCCCCACATTAGTTATGCATTTGATTATTTGATTGTTTTTTTCAAAATGTTATGATGGCTTCAAAATCAAAAAATAAGAGGTATGATAGCGCTTATATTTTCCTAGATTCTTTGTAAAAACATAAAAAAAAAAAAAAAAAATTACTTTGTTGTATTAATGATTTTTTTTGTGGAATATACGATGCTTGGCTAAACTCAAAAAATGAATGGGTATGTAAGTGGCGAATCTTTTCGTCTTTTAACTAATGTTAGAAGTGTCACTCAAATCTTGTGTAAGCAAAATACGAAGTCCACCTTTAGATTTAAATAGTTCGAAAAAATGATTTTTTTCGCCTCCTGGACCACTGTGCGTCGCGACATACATCTATTGACAAACGTCCAAGCTTTTGTTTCTGGAGATATCATTCCGTAATTATACTTTGCTTTCTTTCAGTAGGTAACAAGTTTCCAAAAAATTTCTTCGTGTTTCGTGACAACGTTTGAACTGTCAATGTAGATGCAGTATTGGAAATCGACGGTTTCGACATTTTAAGCGGAAGAACCCACTTCACTTATTTCTTATTTTCCTGCTGCAGACTTGTTCAGCTCACATATGGGGAGTAAAATAAGTATTTTACACTCAATTTTAACACTTAAAACAAGTAATAAAAATGTTTAATTAGAGTGGAAAAAGAATCGCGTTTGTAACCCTTATTACCGAATTATATGATCTCTGAATTTAAGTTAAATATAATTTTTTATTTATGATTATTATGACCTTCCAGTAAAGTACTCCTTTCGGCTTACCAATTTTAACCAAAATCTATTATATTATTTGTACTGATATAAAAGTCTTATTCACCAAATTTGAGATCTTTTACATTATATTTTAATATAATTTTTTATGTAAAATCAATTATGACCTTCAAGTAATGCACCACTTTCGGCGAACATGCAGTAGCCAAAAAGAGAGGTTCATAACTAGAGTTTACAGCAATCTTAAATTCAAAATTTCAACTTTCTACGGTTAACCGTTTTTGAGTTATAGCTTTTTTTTTTTCTGGATACGCTCGTACGAACGAACGTACGACCGAACGTGCGTACAGATGTCAGGACGAAATTAGTCAAAATGGATTCAGGGATGGTCAACATGGATATTTCCGTTGAAATCGAAAACCCGAAAATTTTCAGGATTACAATACTTCCTTTACTTCGTACAAGGAAATAAAAATTCATTAATGTGCCAAAAGTGTTTTATTTTTTCACGTTTAAGACATGAACATTTTTTTTAAAGAAAAAAAATGTACGTAATAGCGTTTTTAAGAGACGACAAAAATCAGTTATAAACAATTAAAGTCGGTCATCATCTTTTGGCAAAAAAAGATAAAATTAAAAAGCCCGAAATATGGCCATTTTTGCCCGCCATTGTAAAATCACCTGTCTTTACAATTACTCAAATTCCGAGAAAAGTTATTATTTTTTATGCATGCAATTTTTATTGTAGATAGGCACCAACAAAATCCACAATTGAAGCCCAAAAACAAGTTCCAGCGACAGTTAAGAGATCTGTAATAAAAGAGCTCTAGTTAAGAGCTCAGTTAAGAGCCCTGGTCATATTTCGCGCTTCATATCATGTTTTCTATTGCGATTTAATATCAATAATTATTATAGTTTTATAATAATTTCGATACAAATTTTATAATTATCACTAAGTACATTTGTTTTATAATTAGGCGATAGAACGAATCTATACCTAAACTAATTATTACAAGATTTCTGTATACATGTATAAGCACACATACATATACATATATTCCTATATTATAAATTATGCATATATGTAACATTCGTAAACTAATACGTGATTAATGAATTAAAATGTAAACAATTTTGACAAAGTAGTAAACAACATATACCTTTTTAATCATAATAAAAATAAAGCATCTTATACTTAAACCTTAAAATAAAGCATATTATACATAAAATTTGAAAGAATAGTATTTTAGAAAAATCGTTAATTTTCAATTGAAAATTTATATTGAAACTCTATTGTAAAAGCCATTCTTATCAATTTCTATTATTTTTTAAATAAGCTTGTAGCACTAGGCAGGCTGGTAATTGACCGCTCGTTCGGTTCTTCTGCCTGTTGAAATCGGTTCATCTGCCGGTTCCTCGCCCGGCCGGCTGAAATTTCGACTGAAAACGGTTCCAGTGGAGACACAGTACTACAAAGTAGTAAACAACATATACCTTTTTAATCATAATAAAAATAAAGCATCTTATACTTAAAGCTTAAAATAAAGCATATTATACTTAAAATTTGAAAGAATAGTATTTTAGAAAAATCCTTAATTTGCAATTGAAAATTTATATTGAAACTCTATTGTAAAAGCCATTCTCATCAATATCGATTATTTTTTAAATAAGCTTGTAGCACTAGGCAGGCTGGTAATTCATCGCTCGTTCGGTTCCTCTGCCTGTTAAAATCGGTTCATCTGCCGGTTCCTCGCCCGGGCCGCTGAAATTTCGACTGAAAACGGTTCCAGTGTAGGCACAGGCCTAGATAACTGCTTTAGGAAAAAAAAGAGCCAGTTAATCAAACAATCGTGTTTCGCTTCAAACAAAGTGATTAAATTATCTCGTTACTTTGTCAAACAGAAGCGATTTTATTACTTTTAGTTTGGAACTGTGAAAGTTGCTGTTCCTTTGTCAAATTTGTCATTACACATTCACTGTTTATTTCCATCCCTTTTGTGTTAAGTTGCAAATTTTCAAATCCTTCCTAAACAATTTTAACGAAAACACTTCCCGTATACCGGTGTAAATCTTTTGATTATCTTTCTAGGAACAGGAGCGATTCTCACGGAACTTTACTTTCGATCCAATCTTTTAGCCATCCCATATTTCTGAAGGAAAGTGATAATCTTCAAGGGCCAGTTTTATGGTGTGTGAAAAGGTTTGTTATCGCCGCTGCATCTGCAGGCACTTCCAAGTGGAACTTCATTCGGAACTAAACAACACATCCAGCATTCTCATTTAAACTTATAATAAAAATTATTTTTTTCAAAAAATCCAGAATTACCTTTATTATCAATTTTCCAAATTCTCTAATTCCTGATTAGTTTCAACAATTATTGTCAGATGTTTTGCTGCCTGATAGAGGAGTTGAGGGTGAAATTCTGAAAAATGTCGTTTGAGTTATTTCATTACTTAAGTTTTCTTGGTTTATTATTATTGTTTATTCATATTTATAAATATCAATTTTTAGAATATATAGTCCAGCAGCTTAGTCCTTAAGTAATACTGTTACTAAAATAATAATTTATAAAATAAATATTTATCCAATATTTTTTTCTTATCGCCTTCAATCTTCAAAAAGAGATGGAATGTAAATCGGTGTTTTATGCAGCCGCTGTACCAGGTTTAGAATCTCTTAGAAAGAACACTTACTTTTTCTTTTATAAAAACCAGCTGAGGGAGCAGATAGGGTTAGAACGATATTTTCTTCAGAGACGAATGACCCATAATATTTTCCCTTCCTTGACGAGTCATTTTTTTGTCAACCATTTAGAGAGGATCCCCTTTTCTTATATTTAATAAGCGCTTTTATAATAAACCCATTCCACTGGGTATTTCTGAGGGCCTATTGATATTATATTTATTTACGGATATAAATTTGCTTCTGTGAATTACATTTTTTTTTAATGTATAAATGTGATTTTATCAATTGTATAAATCGTGTTTCAAAGTAAATTTCAATTCAATATGGATTCAATTACTAATAAACAATAATGAGAGTCAGACATAATGTGTGCTTTTACAAACACGAATATATTCCAACAAATGAATAATTGTCCTTCAATTTTAGCGACCTCGTCATTCTATTTTCGAAATATAAATTTATCAAAATAGTTTTCAAGATATTGGGCACAAATTGAAGAAATTTTGAATTGGCTTTTAAGCGATAACTAATAAAGTTAAAAGATATTACTAACAAAGTTAATAAAATAGATTATTCACAAAAACTAAAAAAGTTAAGTATGAGAAGTTAACACGAATCGTTAGCAATTGACATAAATAAAAAACATATTTAAAACTTATCTATAAACAAAATGTTTTAGAATTTATGATATTCTTATTGGCGACCCTGAAATCGGTTAAGGTAAAAATTAAAAATAGCTTTTCAGACATAAGTACTGTATATTTATGTTATACTAATACTGCATTTTCAAATACACAAAAAATTAATTTAAAAAAATTATATTCTGAAATTTTTTTAATATTAATTAGTTGCTTTTTCCTATATATATATATATATATGTATATATATATATATATATATATATATATATATATATATATATATATATATATATATATATATGATATTATTAAGATTTTTTTATTTTAATCTTAACTTTTCGGAGAAGTCATAAATCAAAAGATAGTCTTTCTGTCGTCTATTCTTCTAGTTTTAAAGACCCATCCTTCTTCTGAACTAATCAAACATTTTACCGATTCTTGGAGAAGAGAAAATTCTTAGATACGAACTGCTATTCTTGGTGTGTTATATGCGTTTGTTATTTGTATTTGATCATATGTATTTGCAAGTTTTCTAGAAGTAATATTATATCGATCGTGATTAATAACTTTACTGGAATAGTTGTGGTAATATAGAGACAGTAATATATATTATATGTATCTTAAATTATATTATCGCCCTCTCATACACACATTTTTCTCTTGTCTCGGTCTATAAATGTCAAAAGGGCATACTTTTCCGTGTTAGCATTGAGGCACGTTTTTACCAATTACGACACTGACTGTACGATACGTAAATATAAAAAGTAGAAAACTACTGTTCTGTTAATACTTTCCTTTGAAATTATCACACCACGAATAAAAAAACCAACCTATTTTTGTGTGCTTCAGTAATGGCGGTTAACAGAAACTGACGGATAAAAGAGTGACGTTAGCATAAGTTTTGCTGTAATGTAATCGGGTTATATTTTCGATATAGAGCTTCAGAGCCCCTAAAAATGTATTTTTGGCAATTGGCATATCTGCATAAATTTCTGTTTCACAACTATCTCTCTAGCGAGTTTACAAATTCTATTTTGAACTGTAATTAATTCGATATTTTAATTTCAATGTACATTAAAATAATAGCAGAAAATAATTCTACAAAATCTTCTATAAAGTCTTCTACTCACTTTAATTGGATAAATAAATTACAAAACTGATATGATATTGTATTTTTGGTCGAATCTCGACCGCTGGGCGATCCTGATCGCTATAAATTTATGGAATTAAAGGAGTTATATAAAATAACTATAATATTTCTGTTTCATTCATCATTATTATAATTTCCATGACCTCATAAAATCCGTACATGGGGATTTATGGCACATTTAGTTTGTAAGGACAGCTGCCATCCATGGGAATTTGCCCAATTAATTCATGTTTACTTCAAATTCCCATAGAAGGCAGCTTACCCGAAAAAATAGATTTGAAATAAATCCCCATATGTGGACTTGCCCCGAGTATGCACTTATCCGATTTACCTTTTGAGATTGTGCTTCTGATATTTTCCATTTCAAATGTCTATTTAATTTAATATTGTAACTATATTAATAGTTGTATCGACTGTACGGTCAGAAACAGAGTACTGATACAGATCTGATACAGAGTACTATGTATGAGTATGTAGTTTGGAAATTAGTACTCTAAGAGAAAGTTGAAGAGTATTAAATTCTGCGTTCACTGAGTATCAAGTTGTTGAATTCGGTCAAGTACAGCTCTGGAATCCGATCTTCAGCAATTGGTATATTAGATAGTGGACTGGAAACTGAAAATATCATTCGCTATTCAAATTAGCTTTCCTGAATATAATATTATCATTTATCCATTACGTATCTGTGAACTAGCGTACATATTACATGCACAATGGATTATTGACGATATTACATTCTGGAATACTAATTTGAATGGTGGATGATATTTTCATTTTCCTGTCCACTATCTCAAACATTGTATGAATTTTGTAGGAAATTTAATCCTCTACAAGATTGGATGATCACTGAACTGCACTAAAAAACGGACCGACTACAAACGATTTTACGATCACTTACACAGACATCCTAACACACTCATATAAAACATGGCCACAAGCAGCATGCCTGACATCACACGAAGAAGGATGAAGAGAAGCTAGATGATGTATCTCCTACCCTAACTTTATACAATAGTCACGAAAGGAAGAGGTGCCGCTAGAAATTACTCCCTATCAAGCCTTTCATGCCATGGTAACAAATTTTTGGCCAGCAAATTCACTGGTTGTCAACATTGACAGGCGTGAATATAAAAAATAAAGCAAAAAATATATATATATATATACATTTGCAACAATATATTGTCAAAACAAAAATTAAGAATCCATAATATTATTTACATTGATATAAAAGTCTTACATACCAAATTTGAGAAGTTTTGCATTATATTTTAATATAACTTTTGATGAAAATCTATTATGAACTACATAATAGATTAATACATGTAAAGTACTAACTCCCTTTTACCAATTTTAACTAAAATCTATTATATGTCTTACTCGTATACAGCAAATTCAAGAAGTTTTTCATTAGATTTTAATATAATTTTTGATGAAAGTTTATTAAAGCCAACAAAGAAAGTACCACTTCTGGTTGGCTAATTTTAATCAAAATCAATTATTACTTCCTTGTACGCAGTAAAGGAAGTATTGTAATCACGACAATTAGTTTTCAGATTTTAGCGGAAATACCCATTTTGATCATCTCTGAATTCATTTAGGCTAGTTTTGTCGTGACGTCTGTTCATATGTCCGTTCATTTCGCAGAACTCAAAAATTCTTAGCCATAGAATGTTGAAACGTGCCGAAAAGTGATTTTTTTTCACGTTTAAGATACGATTTAAGATTAAGTTTAAGATTAAATTTAAAAAAAAATTAAAATAGTACGTAATAGTGATTAAAGATACGGAATAAATGAACTTCAAACAACTAAAATCGGCAAATAAATTTTCGCAAAAAAAAAATAATAAAAAGCGCGAAATATGGCCCTTTTATTACAGGGGTCTTAACTGTTGCTGGAACTTGTTTTTGAGTTCAATTGTGGATTTTGTTGGTGCTTATCTACAATAAAAATTGTATGCATAAAAGATAATAACTTTTCTCGGAAAAATGGCCATATTTCGGGCTTTTTAATTTTATCTTTTTTTGGCAAAATATGATGGCCGTCGTTAATTGTTTAAAACTGATTTTTATCGTCTCTTTAAACGCTATTACGTACATTTCTTTTCCTTTAAAAAAAAATTGTTCATGTCTTAAACGTGAAAAAATAAAACACTTTTGGCACATTAATGAATTTTTACTTCTTTGTACGAAGTAAAGGAAGTATTGTAATCCCGAAAATTTTCGGGTTTTCGATTTCAACGGAAATATCCATTTTGTCTAATTTCGTCCTGACAACTGTACTTACGTTCGATCGTACGTTCGTTCGTTCGTACGAGCGTATCTAGAATAAAAAAGCTAGAACTCAAAAACGGTTAATCGCAGAAAGTTGAAATTTTGAATTAAGGATTGCTGTAAAATCTAGTTGTGCACCTCTCTTTTTGGCCACTACATTATCACCGAACTTTTTGAAGGGCATAATGGATTTTCATAAAAAAATATATTAAAATATAAGACAAAACTTATAAAATTTGGTATTTCTGATTTATATACATACTATATTTCGGTCTTAATTGGCAAACTGGAAGCGGTAATTTATTTCTAGGCCATAATGAATTTTCATAAAAAAATTATATTAAAATATAATGTATTACATCATAAATTTGGTAAATAAAACGTTTATATCAATATAATTAATATAATAGATTTTGGTTGAAATTGGGGAGCTGGAAGGGGTTGAATGCTTGAATGTCATAATAAAGTAACATCAAAAATTGAAATTAAAATTAAATACAGAGATCATATCGACGTCGTTTTTTGAAAAAGTCTTAAGCGCCAAAAATTCTAAATTCATGTTTTAATTGATTTTGGGACGTAAACATCACCCTATCGATTCCCACTCAAGATTTATCGAGAAAAAAAATTGAAAATGGTCAAAAAATCGAATACTGATGACATAAGCACCAAATACTAACGAATCTCAGTCGTCACTCTGGCCTTAACCATTGCTAGAATCCTTTAAAATATATTGTAATATAAAAGTTTTGCCAGGTTAATAAACTACTACTTTATCCAATAAAGAATAAAATTTAAAAAAATATATTGTTATTTGAAGAAAAATCGTTACATGTGTTTCTTGTAAGTTTGGTAAATGGCACTTACGCCTTTTTCAAAAAACGACGTTGATATGGTTCGGTGATAAAGGTTACAAACGTGATATTTTTTGCCACTCTAATTAAACAATTTTATTACTTGTTTTAAGATTTAAAATTGAGTGTAAAATATTTGTTTTCTTCACTATTTGTGAGCTGAACATATTGAAACCGTCGATTTCCACTGCTTTATCTAGTGACACACACAGTTGTAATGTTGTCAGGGAACACGAAAAGAAATCTCTTGAGAACTTCTTACTTACTGGAAGAAAACGAGACCCCAGGGAAACATCTGAAGGTTAGAGATACCCTTAGTACTCAAAACAGATTCGGACTCAAAACCTCATAGACTAATAAACTAACAAATGAGAAGCATGTTATTTAAGCGATGGAAAAGAATATGTAGCACTAGTTACAATCTTTCGTTTTGAACGGTTCTAATGGCTTCAGACTGAAAGCCTCTATCAGAGGAGTTATCGAGTATCCCGAAAATGCCGATGTATATCGCTGAGTTAACAAAATCGAGGAGTGTAAGTTTTAAAAATAACTTTATTAAACAGTTTACAAGTTACATGATATATATATATATATATATATATATATATATATATATATATATATATATATATATATATATAAATAACTTTATTAAACAGTTTACAAGTTACATGATATATATATATATATATATATATATATATATATATATATATATATATATATATATATATATATATATATATATATATCATGTAACTTGTAAACTGTTTAATAAAGTTATTTTTAAAACTTACACTCCTCGACTATATGTAACTCAGTACACTTGTTACAATCTTTCGTTGCTCATTATATATATAAGCCTCATTATATATATATATATATATATATATATATATATATATATATATATATATATATAGGCTTATATATATAATGAGCAACGAAAGATTGTAACAAGTGTACTGAGTTAATTATAAGCTCATTATATATATATATATATATATATATATATATATATATATATATATATATATATATATATATATATATATATATATAATGAGGCTACTGCGTGACAGATAGACTCTAAAGATATTATAATTAGATTTAATACTAAACATAGTGAGAGAGTCTCACATTACCTAATTCTACCTAACATTCTAATACTTATTCTAGATACTTATTCTAATACTGATTCTTACTTTCTAATTAACATTATGATACTGCTTCTAAGACTACATTCTAAGACTAATTCTTATTCTAGTCCTATATTCTAAATACTAAATGAGGCTACTGCGTGACAGATAGACTCTAAAGATATTATAATTAGACTTAATACTAAACATAGTGAGAGAGTCTCACATTACCTAATTCTACCTTACATTCTATCTTACATTCTAATACTTATTCTAGGTACTTATTCTAATACTGATTCTTACATTCTAATTAACATTATGATACCGCTTCTAAGACTACATTATAAGACTATTTCTTATTCTAGTCCTATATTCTAAATACTTATTCTAATACTGATTCTTACATTCTAATTAACATTATGATACTGCTTATGCTACTGCTATGTCTGTCCTTTTCAGATAGGCTTTTATACATGCAATAGTAGAAGGGATGATCAAGGAAATAGAACTTGTTTTAATGCTGATAACGAGGAAGGAAAACAGTAACTTCCTGGGTTGTAAACATTATTTAACAACAAATATTTCCAGGGTCAATGGCATTTGTTAACTGCTGGATAGTGGCACGTTTAAGAAGAGGGGGTGCTGACTTCCATACAGATTGGCTAAGCTCACAAGTTGTCTCAAAAATTTGCACTATGCTACATCTGCAGCAACTATAGAACAATATGAGGCAACCAATATAGACAATGTTATCTATATTTCGGTTTTTAAAGCCTCTCTCCTGATGATTTTACTTCCTTGTACGCAGTAGAGGAAGTATTTTAATAGCATATTGTAGATACCTAAAACTGTTTTTTGTTTTGTTTTTTCATCTTGCCTTCTAAGAGGGGAGGAATGTGAATTGTGCTGAAAATCGCAAATCGAGCTTTTCATGGATAATCACGTTTCAAGGTACGGACTAACCGTTTTAACATCTTAATGATTTTGAGTTTTCCAAAATTTGTGTGTGTGTCAATAGATGGAAATCGAGACGCCGAGTATCATTTTTGAGATACTCCTATATTTGGAAACTACTAAATAAATTCAAGATCACTTTTTGGGATTTATAGTTTAATAGGTGTACAAGGAAGTCATGCGGTTTCCACATCTGATATTTTTGGTTCGATAATTTACCTCTGTATATTAATTTATTATAATTATAGATATAACAACTATAAAGATTTACAATTTCCTTGATCTTCCGTTTTGTTTCATGTAAATAATATACTCAAAAGTCTTGTTGAATAAAGAGTTAAAGAGAGTACCTGAGATAAAAATAGGCATGAACTGTTACAACCTCCTTCGTCAGTTGGCTACTTAACAATTCCCTATGTAGGAACGATGTCCCAAACAGATGTATTTAAATGATTCTTTACCTCTCGGGCATAAATGATTCATGAAAGAGCAATGCCCCACGTCCCAGTTGCCTTTAAGGTAGACCGGTTTAATATAACCCTTTAAATTTCAGGATGAAAATTGTTTTATTCTCGACTTGAATGTTAATCTAAATGAATCCCTAACTCCTGGACGATAAAGTGTCTGGATCTGACACTGCTATTTATCATTGTTAAATATTGCGTATGTGACGAAGGAAAAAAAAAAATGAAATATTTGTAAATGTTGAAGGCCATATAAAATTTTGTTCTGTCATTCTAACAGTGAAAAATGACTGCTTTCGGTAAGCTGTATCAGTATGTCGTAACTTTTTAATTCGAGGTTTTAACCAATTATGATCTCCCTTCCAACTTTCACCCCTTTAGGAAGATGGTTCGGGCATAAATATTTTATATTAGTAGATTTATGCAAAATTATGTTTTATTTAATTATACAAACATTTTAACGTAATGCCACACCTGAGCAGTCCAATTCAAAGCATTGCTTTTTGGAAGATTGGCTTTTTTTCTATGAATTTCATTTAAAAAACAAAGAAAGGTCGTTTTATGTACCTATCATGATCTCAAATTATCAAGCGTTATTTTTTTTAATGGATATATCAAGGAGTTAATATCTTAAATGACTAATGAATTCTGCTTCAATTTGCGTTTTTAATCATTCCAAAGTCGTTATTACAAAGATTTTAAATTTTGAGCTTATATATATATATATATATATATATATATATATATATATATATATATATATATATATATATATATATATATATATATATATATATATATTACCGAAATATACGGAAATATAATCACTGATATCATATTTATATATAAGCTCAAAATTTAAAATCTTTGTAATAACGACTTTGGAATGGTTAAAACGCATGTATATATATATATATATATATATATATATATATATATATATATATATATATATATATATATATATTTCGTATACAACCGTAAGTCTGATTTTGCTAATTTTGATTCGATTGTCGTATTTGCATTACTCTGGTCATATTTTTCGAGTAAAGTATTGTAAAAAGGCTAAAAAAAATATGATATATATAATACTTAAAATATAAAGATTGGCAACTGCCCACACAAGCAACACAGTGCGATCTGAAACTTGCCGAAAAACTTTGAAAATGTTGCTCATGGCCACTGGCGGTTATTTCATGTTTGCACATGAGCTTGTCTTCCACATAGCTTTATATAAAATAAATACAATTATTTTATTGTAGTAAAAATAATTAGAAAATTTGACCTTGAGTAAATCTGCAGAATCGGAAAGCCTTCGTTGTAACAGACGCAACCCGCATCACTTGAGCAGTGAACCTCCGGTGTCAACAGCTAGAAGGGGGCGTACAGCCTGCCCATCTTACCAACTTCAGCACATTTATGCTCGCCGCTCGGCTGCTAGCATATTTTACAATAACTAATTGTTAATTTTATTTCCATTTATGTATAATTTATTTATTTTCACTGTATCAATAAACTTATTAAAAAGGAATAAATTATTGCAACGTTTCTTTCCTTTACCCCGTTTCATAATTGTACTCAAACGCCTTAATTTATTCCTTTGCGTAAAAAAAAGCAGTTTTATTGAACTTCGATTAATTTACAAACCAAAAGTATAATAATAATAAAAACAACTATAAACAAATCACAACGAATATACTTACAATCACGTAATTATTTAAAGCACTATTTATAGCCCCACTGTTCGTTTTGTATCTCTTACTTCAAATTTCATCACAATTTCACAAACACTGTCCTATTATACACTGGACTGCCGTGCACTCAGACTTAAGCTTGACACGGACTAATTCGAACTGAACTCGCACTGTCTCGATCATCTGTCTCTATCTATATACGGTTGTATGTAATGTAATGTAATTATTGAAGCTGGGTTTTTTCATTAAATTATAATTAAAATTTGTAAAAGTATTTGCATTGCCGAATGAACACAATATTTTCAGTATTGTGTCATCTTGAATAAATATAAACACAGTAGAAATTATCAATCCCTCGCCTTACTTAAACAAACATTTGTCATTTAGGAGACAGTACGTAAACAAAGGAAGTACTGCGTAGGATGAAAATACATAAATTATCGTTTAATGTATGCATACATAGTGTTTATAATCGGAGGTACAGTTTCATGGATATCACGATATCCCACTAGTGCAGATTAGTTTTCGAATATGCTAATTATGAATTTTCTAGTGATTCAATTAGTTTTACAATTAGTTGATATAAACTATTTTAGTTGATATTTAACA
Source organism: Rhaphigaster nebulosa (assembly GCA_948150685.1). NCBI lineage: Eukaryota > Metazoa > Arthropoda > Insecta > Hemiptera > Pentatomidae > Rhaphigaster > Rhaphigaster nebulosa. The sequence goes on along the minus strand of OX411306.1, from coordinate 82,697,407 downwards.
TTGTGACATTATATGTTCTTGTAAATAAATCAATATATGTTCTGAAGATGGGGATAAATAACCCGAGACGTAAGGATAATAAAAGTTACCATTTTGGGACTATAATTGCCAAAGTTTCCAACTAGATTAGTTATTACTTTTACAGAATTTTTCAAAATAGTGGTCGTTTATCAGATTTTTAAGTAAGCAAATTGCTAATTTATTGTTTTTTCACGCATGCGTATTTCGATTTACTGTAAACATTGCTCAATGCGTATGTACACCATAAAAAATGGTAAAAAATAATTTTCTAACCAAAAGCTTATCATATATAAATTAATAATACCGAATATATCTAAAAAGTTTTCATAGTTATTAATACTACATAGTATTTTCATAAAAAGGGTCTCCGATTTCCAAATAATGGACCGAATATCGAGGATATTCGAAATGTCAATAGAAATCGATACGCGAGCGCGCGATCTTAAAATCGATTGTATTTATATTTATATTTATATACTATTTATTTATTGAGCAATAAATCTCTCTCAGCTGAGACAATAGTAATAATGATAAAATAGACAATTCATACAATATTTACAAAAAATGAAATAATAACAAGAAATAAAAAATAAACTTAATAAAATAAATAATAAATTAACTTATAAAAAATAAAATAAACAACATCATAAACACAGGCACACTATTTGATATCAGCCTGTGGTTCCCCGAGCCAGGCTTGTCCCTCCGCGTATGGATGGAAAAGCATGACTCCAGATATCCCAGCGCTTCTCACTCAGTCGCGTCACTGGCATTGAAAGCCAATGGACACTGAGCGAGAGCGCCATAGCCGCAGACACACAGAACTTGAGTGGAGAATCTGGCCATTGCCAGAACTCCAATATACATAGTTACAACAGATCTCGGGACCACTGCCGTTTTAACCTTCGAGGAGGATTGTAGGGCGGGGGGATTGTGCTAAGGGATTAGGATGATGAGCAAAGTTCCGGTGAAATTTGGAGAATTTGGATGAAATAAGGTTTAAGACAAACGGGATATTGAGGTCATGATGTAGGGTATTGTTCGTTACATACTACGGAGCATTGACTATTGTTCGAAGGACTTTGGACTGAAAGGATTGGATGCGTTTGATGTGCGAAAATTTGGCTGTCCCCAGAGTCCGAGTCCATAGGTCCAGACAGGTTTCAGAATTGTCTTGTAAATTAGCAGTTTGTTGTAAGCAGAAACCTGAAATTTTCTGTTTACTATATAATTGGCCAAATCATCGATTCAGTTATTGTCTTTTAAGTCTAGTATGTGGGTTCCAAGTTCGCCTTTTATTAAGTAAGAAGCCAAGATACTGGACTGTGCGGAAACGAAGCGGTATGGAATTAAAATGAATAGGCGGATAAGATCTGCTTCGGAGAGTAAATGTGACGTGTTTGCATTTAGATTCGTTTACTTTGATACGACAATGATTGCACCAGTGTCCGATCTGGGAAAAGTGCCTTTGCAAAATTAAGGATGCTTTTTCAGGATCTGTGTTGGATGATAGGATGGCGGTGTCATCAGCAAATGTTGCCGGAAAGGTTTCGGGATGGATGGGAATGCCAGCGGTTTATAAAATGTAGAGGATGGGTCCCAAGACGCTTCCTTAAGGAGCACCGGCATCAACTGGATAATGGTTGGAAAATTCTGTTCCACAGCAGACTCGGAAGGAGCGGTTAGAGAGGTAGATTCGGAGGACTAGGTATAAAGTTTGAGGTAAATGGACTTTAAGTTTGAAGAGCAATCCGGCGTGCCATACCCGGTTAAAAGCTTGTGATATGTCCAGAAATGCACCGGAACAAACTGTTTCTGAGGAAATATGGTCAACAACTCTGAATCCTTGCTGAACAGTGGAATGTTGCGAACAAAATCCAAAATGATGGTAAGGAAGATTTTGAGCTTCTATTATGGGTAGTATTCGTTTCAGAAGGATTTATTCGAAGATTTTTGAAAGGATTGGGAATATACTAATTGGTCTTTAAGATGTCATTCTGTTGGGAGGTTTGCCTGGTTTTAGAAAAAGGATGATAGTGGAATGTTTCCATAAGAGAGAAATGTGGGTAGTAAGTAGGATGAAACTGTAGATGTATGTAAGGAACATGACTGCTTTGGGTGGAAGTTGTCGAAGGATCTGAAGGGTAAGAGATTCGTATCCAGGGGATTTACGGAGGGTAAGTCTTTGTTGGAGATATTTGACCTCAGAGGAATTAAAAGCTTTAGGAGGTAAGGAGAGTGGGATTGGTTACATAAGGAATTCTTCTACTGATATGGTGTGGGTGGGATGGGATTCTCGATGAGGAATGAATGTTTTGGAAAGGTTTTGAGCGAATTTCTCGCCTTGTCTTCATCAGATGCTACCCAGGAACCATCACTTCGCTGGAGCGGATGGTAAATATGGTGAGATTTTAGAATTCTTTTGGTGATATTCCACAGGAAATTGTCACGAGCAGAGAGGGAGGAAAGGTGGGAATTAAAGGATTGAGAACGAACGGTTGCCAGCTCCCGCTTTAATTGTTTAGAATAATAGTTATAGGAGATGTGGATTAGGTCTATGAGGTGTTGCGGTAAATGGTTTTGTTAGGAATTCTTGGGGAGTGATTGGGAGAAGAGGCAATCCAGACAACTTGTTGTAGTGTGATGGTAAAGGAATACATGGCATCATCAAGGTCTTTTGAGTTTACTCTGAGGTGAATTTCATTGTTCACGATTTGACGAAAGAAATTAAATGGGCCTCTGATGAAAGATGGTGGAGAGGATTTCGGAATGGGAGCTATTGATACTTTTAGTATTAATGGACTATGATCAGTAGGTCCATCAAGGCGAGTAATGGAGCAATTGAGAGGGCCTAATCCGCTGTGGATGAAGAAATCAAGGATATCAGGATTACGGTTAGGATCAGTAGGACAGTAAGTAGGGGAGTTGGGGGGAAGAAGGTTAAAACGTTGGGAACTGAGTGCAGACAGCAATGTACGTCCAATAGACAATGGGAGTAAGTGATGAGAGAGGAACTGGATGGACAATAGAGGAGTATGGGCTTTACCGTCTGGGTGGTCAGTACGATATGTCAGGTATTGAGGTATTTCGAAAAGCTGTTTACTCGTCAGTCTAGATTCAGTAATTAGTGCAATATCAACGTTTTTGTCAAACAATAATGAAGTTAGTTCGTCGGTGTGATATCGATTCGATACCATTAGCATTCCAAAGGAGAATGGATATGGGTTTTTTAGAACTCATTTAAGGATTTCTTAAGGGAGAGATGAGTAGGATACTAGATTGGTAAGGAGTGATATCAGAGGGGTAACAACAGATTTGAATCTGAAAGGAAGGATGTTAGCATTTGATGGAGGAGGGATATGTGAAATAGTATGCTGATAGGGTTTTTGCGAATTGGATAAATTTTGTGGAATAGGTTGTTGAGGTTGGGGATGTTCCGGCAGGGCCTCACATTCATTGCTCTTGTTTCCACTTCCAAGTAGTTGAGCGAATGATATTGCTGATTCCACGATTTTGGAAGCATTAATTTCAATCATATGATTTGTAAGTCGATTAGAAATAGTCATATTCTACAAATTTGTATTTGAACTGTTATCACTTGATTCATTATTATTATAATACTTTATTATTTATGTGCTAATTACACATGTATTACCTTAATCTAACTCTATCTACGGTTATAATTAAAATATTGCGTAATCTTAATACTGAAATGGTACTATTAAAAGAAGGGTAATGAATTATGGGAAGCCACCGAAATCTAAAGGTCTTTTGATGCTTAGGATGCTCTTTGTTATTTATCAGTAATTTATCAGTGATGAATAAGCTCTTTACGGTGAATTAATCGAGTTCAGGAGGACTTTCGGTCCTTTGAAGGGATAAAATTTAAAAATGGAATATCACAATTATCGTGTTATAAATACATTGCACATTAATGATATATTTTATCTATATTTCGTGCATAAAAATATTTTACGTTTATATATTGCAATATTTACTTAAACTGTAGGTATTTTAAACAACTTTCTAAGGATAGTACCTAAGACAAGCTCTGTGGGTCAGAATTTACAACACAAAATGAAATTTAATATATTCAATGTCATTCCGTATTTAGGAAATAGTTAAAGCCATATTATATTATATTCTGGTGTCATCCTATGAGTTTGAATGTTCCGATAATTACTTAATGTTGTACATCAAGTGTCCAATGGAAAGAACAGGTTATCTTAAATCTCTTTAGGATCACTTCTTTACAATGTTTCAGTTAGAAGGATTCCTAGAGCAGATTTTTTTTTATTTCTTGGTGTTTTCAGTATATATTGTCATAGTATATACTAATTATCGTAATTAATAATGTGTTTATGCGTGTGATATCGTAATAATTATTATGGTATAATATCTGAAATGGTGCTTTCAGTGAGCAGCTGAGGTAAAGTTCCATAATAATAGTTTCTTCTAATTTGCTCTTTCCCGTTCCGCTGCTTTGTTGCCAACATTACCGCAATTCTAATAAATGAGTCAATTAACAAAAGAATTGTATCCTTTGTCAATTTACTCATTTATTTTCCAGAAGAAGTAATTAATTATTGATTTTCCATACTTTTGATTATCAGATTGTATATCAGAGAACATAGTGACACCGTTGCAAGGCAAAAGTACTTTATTTTTATTTATAATTTATAAGTTCTGTTTAAACAATTCATTCCTCCAAAAAGTAAATCTAAAAAATGGTAATAGTATGGGACATTATTACCTTATCAATGTAATTTTTTATCAGGTTGAAACAACTCTCATTTCGATTCGAGAAAGTTTACTGTCGATTTTAAAACTTAAAATGAATGTTAGTTACAAGCACGTTTTAATCCTTATGATACCTGAAGTTGGTAAGACGTTGAAAGATTTCTAATAAATACACAGGCCAACGATGAAAAAACTTTTGTACTGAAAATACTTTATTCCTATAGTTTTTAGGGTGCTGAATCCAAATATGATATTAAAAAAGCTGTATCATCCACAATTGTTGATCAGGATAAATCTTGGGCCCCGCATAAGGTATGTTATGTGTGTTTCGAAGGTCTAAGAAAATGGTCAAAAAAGGAGAAAAAAAACTTTTAATGTGCTGTTTCTATGATATGGAGGGAGCCAAGAAATCATTCCGATGATTGCTACTTTTGCAGTGTCGATATTACTGGCCATAACTCAAAAAACAAGAAGGTAATAAGCTCCCCTAACCTTCCGTCCGCCATCCGACCAATAGGGCACGATGTAGATTTACCAGTCCCTGGACCACCAGATGATTTAAATTATATTCCAACGGACGTATTTTCTGATGTACAATCGGAGTTAGATGAACAAGATGATGAAGATTCCAATGTTTTACAGAAAATGTAGAGCCTAAACTGATTACTCAAATCGAGCTTAACGACTTGGTTAGGGATCTTGGTTTAACGAAAGAAAAAGCTGAATTGCTTGGCTCTAGGCTAAAAGAAAAGAAATTGTTGGCGGTTGGAATCAGCATTTATGTGTACAGGAAGAGAGAGCAAAAATTGTCCAAGTTTTTTGAACAAAAAGGTTATTTAGTGTACTGCTCTGACGTTCCTGGTGTGATGAATAAATTTGGTATTTAATACAAAAAGGAAGACTGGAGGATTCATAAAATCAGTGACCCCGATTTCAAGGAGTTCTTGGAAAAATATACTGGAAACAAGATTCCTGACGAAACTACATTGAGGAAAAATTATCTTTCTCACATCTACACGGAAACTCTCGGTTAAATTCTTCATGAAATCGGACCTGGACCATGAAACCACGGACTTTGAAGGAAGGTACATTACGAACGTAAATTATGCCCTGATTCATTTACCAAACCATTCTTTCTCGATTGTCAGTTACTGGAAAAATGCAACCACGAAACCGTTGCACGATTTTTCGACTAATCTACGAGGCATTCTTTGGGCAAATGAAGTGCAATATGAAAAAGTGTTGTTTTTATCTGATGCTGCCCCATATATGGTCAAAGCAGGAATGTCACTCAAGGTATTCTATTCAAAAGTGATTCACTTAACCTGCACCACCTATGCTTTTCACCGATTTGCTGAAACTATCAGAGATGAATTCTCGGAAGTTGATTTGTTAATTTCAACCGTGAAAAATGTTTTTCTGAGGCATATCCTGAGTTACGTTTACCAACTCAAACAGTTGTAACTAGATGGGGCACTTGGCTAGAGGCAGATGATTACTACAGCAATACATTTGATGAAATAAAATAAGTTATTTCACATCTGGATGCAGACTCACCTGCAGCTATTCCACAAGCTAAAACATTGCTAGAAAAATCTACATTAAGGTATGATTTTGGCATTCATCTCCAATGACTGCGCTTTTCTGGAAAGAACGATAACTCAACTGAAATCAAGAAGTGTCTTTGACAGACAACATGGGGCATATTTAAGCTGCAGTCCAGAAATTGTAAACCACAAACAAGCAGAAGCGGGAACTAAGATAAAAAACAAAATACGGGACGTTGTAAACAAAAATCCAGGAGGGTATGCTGATTTCTGAGATCTTCAGTGGAAAAAATGTTGCAGGACGGTCGAGCGTCGATATCCCATCTTCTGCAATGCTCCAGTGACGTTAGTTGATATGGAATGTTCGTTCATCAAATATAAATCTATTTTAAGAACTAAATGCCAACGTTTAACTTGAAAATGCACGTTGTGATTATTAATAATTTCAACTTTTTTCTTGCGTTTCAAGTGTTTTTGTAGTTACATTTTTTTGCATTTGATTTCACATATTTTCTGGGAATATTTACATATTTTGACTTTTGTTTAATTACATAAAAATCCTATCCCTAATTATAATTATTATGAAGATGGTTGATTGTAATTTATCACAACAATCATTAGCTTGGTATAATAAATTTTCTTATCTTGATTATAAAGATGTTTATGTTGGAAATGATAAATGTTAAAGCTAAGGTTTTTGTTCCTCTTATATAATAACATCTTATAATATTATATTACTTTTTTTTACACAAAGAAAAAAGAATTATAATACATTAAGTTTGAAACATAGAATAATATTATCCATTTCTTCTGTTTCAGGTCCTGGAATAGAAATGTGGATTTCAAGCTTTCCCTTAAGCGCGTTTTATATTTTTCGTACAACTAAGAAAAGTGTAAAGTGCTCGAGAGATAATTAAAGCGGAGATCATTCACATTCGTGCTGAAATAAGAAGGGAGTGCATTTATTATTATTTCTTTTTTATCGTGTTGTTTGCGATGTAAAGCTTCATAATTGGAAAGATAATGTTGTAGCCGTTAAAGATTAAATTAAATTATAAATCGACGAAGCATATCCTTAGTATAGTGAGTCCTGAGGATGGTGGTATGACGACGAACTAGGGCATGGAGGGTAAGGGAGGGCACTTGATCGCGCCTCTGGTCCACAACTTCAGCTGTTCCAAGACCTTGCCGGCCCATATCAGCGTCGGATCTGTCATTCAGGCCACATTCATACTCCTCTTGTCGGCTGGCATTTTCTTCGCCAACATCCTCGTCATATTGGTCGTCAACAGTCGAAGATACTCCAAGTACATTCATCAGCAGGTGAGTACATCCATATCAACTTTTTCAACATTTACTTCTGTTTAGCATGTATCAATTTCATAATATTATTTTGAAAAGAAAAAATCGTCATTCAACATACCAGAAAGATAGCTATCGGTACAGTTTTCGAAAAGAAGTTATCATTAATCAAGCTTGAGAAATAACGTCACCCAGAGTGAGAACATCCAACATTTGGATTTTTCTGTTGCTCTACACCATTTGAACCAAAAACCTCCCTTTGGGGCGATGTTTTACAGTATCTTTTCATTTATATAACAGATATTTTAGGCTATTTATGTGAGTGAGGGAACATCACATTTCCATTACCACAGTAACTCTTACTTATGAAGTAAGAATGGCCTCGGCTTGTGTTTATGCAACTACACACATTCTGATATTACACTATAATAGAAATATTACACAAAAAACTACAATTAATTTCTTTAAGAAGAGAAATATGATGAGGAGATACTCTGATAGAGCCTCAGCACATCGATAACTTGCTTATCTTACTAGAAATTAAAATTATAATAAGAATAAAAATCATAATTTATAAAATTAATTATCAGGAACTTTACAAAACCAGTTATCTAGCTCTTAGTTCTTCAGCTTGCTACTAAGTTGACCTAAGGAAGCTGAACCCATTACAGAAATATCCCCTTTGAAAAGTATTCTCGTTTTTACTTCCTTGTACGTAGCAAAGGAAGCATTGTTACCACCAATATTTTTGGTTTTCAGATTTCAACGAAAATCTTGACCATCCCTGAATCAATTTTGACTAGTTTCGTATGTAGGTACGTTTGGTCGTATCTCGCATAACTCAAGTAAAACTAGTCGTAGAAGGTTGGAATTTTGTTTTTGGGATTGTTATAAAATATAATTGTGAACATTTCTTTTTGGTTCACTGCATGATCACCGGAAGTGGTATTTTACTTAAAGATGATAGTAGATTTACATAAAAAATTATATTAAAATATAACGCAAAACTTCTCAAATTTGATATATAAGACTAATATACTAATATAAATAACGTACTAGATTTTTGTTGAAATTAGCAAACGGGAAGTGGTACTTTATTTCGTAGATGATAATAGACTTTTATCAAAAATTAAATAAAAATAAAAATTTAACTTAATAAAAAATAAAAACCCCGATTACGGAAATATCTTTTGTATCTTACAGCCCTATTATTTCTAAGGTATGTACGGTAGGTACGGTATGTACTTGCATATCTACTAAAGCGCATTGATGGGTTATTAGTGAAGTTGACGCCCATAAATATTGAATCTCGGTGTTGAAATAGGGTGTCTTCAAAACCCAAACGAAAATTAAGACTCATCTTTATTCAATACATTAGTTTACTTTCTGTATGTTTTCATGCACAGATGCAAGAAGTTACTGTATTTTGACATGTACAGATGAATGGGACGGGATATACCTGTAAAACGCCTTAACGTGTAGTAATTAGAAGAGGCCATAATTATAGTACAGAATTTCTCTACTTCATTTTTATATGTGTGGCAACACTGTTAATGACATACAAATTTTCGTTCGTTTACTGGAATTTTTGTACTTCCCGTGTTTATTGTAGAGTATATAACTTAGTAGTGTGTTCTGCTTGTTCACTTAACTTGAAGTAAATATGTCCGACTACCTCTTAAATTAATAATTGTTAATTTCATAACAAGTGTGAATTTTACATTATATAATATTCAAAATGGATGTCCCTTTATAATCGGACAGTGATTCTGGTAGGTATTTATAAAACAAGCCTTTATTTTGATATATTTCCTTCTAAATTTTAATAAATTATTATTATTACTTTATAGAAATCATCCCATTGAATAGACACAAAACAAACCGAAAGAAAAAAAATTAAAAATGGCACATATTAATATAAATTTATGTTTAAAGTAATTTAAATGGAATTTATTGAGAAAAAAAAATTGAAATGAAGCCTTTTTATTTTATTTTTTGACATGTTTAATAAAACTTTCATAAAAAAATTGGTTTGATTCAATTGAAATCCCATATTTAATATTGAGCTTCATAAACGTATTATTTTCATATTTGAAGTCAGCAAAATTATAAATTTCTTTTAACTAATACTTTAAAACACTCACATTATAAACTTAAATCAATTTAATATTTAAAAAACATAAAATGAGCATCAATATTTAAAACGATGAACTCAAGCACTCCGGGGAGCTAAAGCTCTTCACGGATAACTTAGTTTCGGGGTCTCTGGTCCATGGATGCCTCTGACGATCCGCTGGAGAACGAAGTTATGGTAACTCTTTATAGCCTTAGTGTCGTAGGTTGTTGGTTGTTTTGATGTTTTTAGGCGCAAAATATCGAGGTCATTAGCGCCCGATACGTTTAATTATACTGCTGCAGGAAATAAGGAAGTTTAAAAAATAAATAAAAAATTTCACGCACACACACACACACACACTACGCAACAACACACACACATTACGCAACACACACACACACTATGCAACACCACACACAAACACACATATATATATATATATATATATATATATATATATATATATATATATATATATATATATACATGTGAACAAAATTATTAAAAACTTGTAAATTATTATTGATATTAACGCGTGTTTATTTATTAATTATTTTATTATATTTGCTTCAATATATTTACTTTAATGAGAAAAGAGACTGCTTTGTTGACTCTACTATGATCGTATCCTACTATTTAAATATTTGGCGGTATTTCAATTTCATTTAATTTATGCCTGTAGACATGAATGATGGATGAATGAATGGACGACATTCATGGAAGATGTGGACTTATTGTCAGGATGTTGTTGCAGTGTTGGCATTTTGATGGTAAATCTTTAGTGAGTAGGTGAAGGTGAGTGAGTTTTGAGTGACTAATTCTTAGCCAGGTAAGGACCACTTCCTCTCTTCGGATGCTGCGACTCTCTAGAGTTCCAAGGTTTTGTTTCTCTTTTTATTAGTTTGAGTTTGCTTGTGAGATTCTTGTTCCGCATTTCCTGCCATTCTTTCTGGATATTTTCTTTCAGTGGACTTGAGAGTTCTGATGGTTATAAGTAGCGTCCTACCACGACCTGGGAGAAAGAGTGCCTCTTTTACTGATATATCTGCCATTTCACCCCCCTTTATACCTACATGACCAGGTATCCATATGTAATTTATCGATTTTCCATCATCGTTCATTTCCAGAATTCGCTGGATTCCTAAATGATCGGAATACATGTTTTTAATGCCTTTAAGGCATTCAATGAGTCTGAAGAAATTACTACATTCTTCACAGGCAATATAGAGGAATACTGCAGTGCTCTCAACTTCACCTCAATTCAGCTCAGCAGTATAAACACTACAAGCTGGTGCAGTTGCTGAATCGGATTTTGATCCATGTGTGAAAATTAAGTGATGTTCCGGCTAGGTGTGAATCATTTTTGAAATTGATCTCTCTAATCCGAAGCTGTTGTGCTTTCTTAAGTGATTTATTTTAGATAGTTGAAGATATATTTGAGGTTGTATATAGATCCAGGGAGGTTTATAGTTTTCTATTCTATTTATTGTGATTAGTTTTAGCTGTTGAATTGCCAAGGACACTCTTTCTGCTAAGGATAGGATAGCATTGTTCTTCTGTTGAAATGTAGTGGAAAACTTCGGTCTGAATATATATCTGTGATCGGGGTGAGTGATTTGCAGGAATAATTTCGTGAAATAGTTAATCGCCAATTTGTCACGTCGAAAGGATAGCGGCGGTAGTCCAGATTCAATGCAAAGTCTTAATGACGGGCTAGTTCTGAAGGCTCTCTTTGCAATTCTTATTCCAGTAATATGCACTGTATTGAGTTGAGCAAGGATGTTTTTTCGGGCAGAGCCATAAATAAAACTACCACAATCCATCATAGAGCAGTTTAATACTTGATATATCTTTAGCATTGTACTTCGGTCTGCCCGTCTAACTGGTTCCGCTAAGGACTTTCAATAGTTTGAGTTTCTCTATGCATTTTTCTTTTAAAGATCTCAGGTGGTGTTCCCAGGCCAATCGCCTATCGAATATGAAGCCTAGGAATTTACTGGTACTGAAGGAAGGGTAAAGAGGTTGTTCAGTAGGAGCTCTGGTGGTCGAGGTGTAGAACTTCTGCTAAAATGGACACATTTTGTTTTTTAGTAGAAAATTGGAGTCCTGTTGTATGTGGCCAATGGCTAATGCGATTTAGTGACACCTGTAGTTATACATTTATGGACAAGATGTAAAGTATTGCTAAGTCATCCACAAATAGCATAGCTTTTACTCTATGAGGTAGGTCTCTTCCAAGATCGCTGATAGCTAGCGCTAAAAGCGTTGTGCTTAGTAAACAACCTTAATGAACTCCACTTCTTTGTTCATATTCATCAGATATTGGGCTTCCTATTCGAACCCTTAAGCGACGGTGGGATAAAACCTTTGAAGCCTAATGATGCCGATTTCCTAAGGATGACGGATGTGTTGGTTTTGTCAAAAGATTTATGCATATCGAAGAAAACAGCTACAGCTTCCTCTTCCTGAACAAAGGCATATTGTACCTCGGCCTCCATCCGTACCAATTGTGGATCTACCCTTCCGAAAACCGCATTGAAAATTCTGAAGGAGTTTTTTTTTTCTCTCAAAACCCACACAAGTCTTTTATTCACCATCCGTTCCATGATTTTTCATAGGCAGCTGGTTAAGAAGATCGGTCGATAGCTTGATGGATTTCTTTTGTATTGATCAGTTTTCAAAATTGGGATAACCTCTGATTGAAGCCAACTGCTGGGGAATTCACCACACTGCCAAATCTGATTATAACAGTCCAAGAGCCAGATTAATGTGTCTTGTGACAGGTGCTGTATCATCGCGTAATTGATGTTATCTGGGCCAGGAGAAGAGCCTTCAACGCTCTTGAGCACCGTCTGAAGTTCCCACAAGGTGAACGGAGTATTGTATTCTAGAGATAGATCATCACTTACAAAAACAGTGTGTCCGATGACCGAAGGTCATTTTATATGTTTGAATAAAATTAAGAAAATATGTTTCCTACCATACTTAGTTCATCATACAATTTATCACCATATAACAATGTATATGTAGCGTTAGAAGTTATTCCTTTTATTTTTATACTTATATTTCAAACATTGTTCGCTAGTATAGAGGAATTAATAGACGCCAAAAATGGTGTCCATGATTATAGATCTCTGCCTATAGAACTTTGATTCTTATATTCAATAAAATTGGCTATGTCCATTTTCTTTTAATTTTTAAGAACTTTTCTTCGTTTTTTTATGGTCTCTTTGCAGTCATTATTTAACCAAGAAACAGAAGGTCTTCTGGGAAGTCCAATGGTTTTAGGTATAGCTGATTCGGCAGCGAGGAGTATGGATAGCTTTATTGCTTAACATCCTTCATTAATGTCCAAATTATTTACGGATGTTTGAGGTGGTACAGCGAGGGTGGTAAAAATGTCCAATCGGCTTTTCCAATAATCCATCTTGGTTTTCTATTATTGTTCTATTATGTATCAGAGGTATTAGAGAAGTTATGCTGTAGTGGGAAATGGTCACTTCTGTACAAGTCTCCGTGTACATTCCAGTTTATAGTTTGATAGAGTGAAGGACTACAGAAGGACAGATCTATTGCAGTATATGTGCTATAAGTAGAGCTAAGAAATGTATGCTCTCTGCTGTTCAACAAAAAAAGACCGGATAGATCCAGGAAACATTCTATCATTTGTCCTCTTGCATTTACATCCTTACATCTCCAGATCGGACTGTGACCATTAAGTCCCCGGTATATATTACAGGTTGGAGGAGTTGTTCGTTGTTCGCAGGGGAGGACAGTGTGGGGGTGGATATAGTAGAAGAATAGGGTATGGTGGGAGTGGTGAGGGTGGGGAGGGGAAGAGAAGGGCGGAAGAGTGAGTGGAGAGACAGAAGAGGAAATAGCATTACTCTTGATGATAGACTTTGAGGAAATATTATCGTTGATGATGGATTTTGTAATAGGCATCAAAGCCGTTTGGGTGCTAACCCAATTTCTAGTGTTCGTTGCGATTTCTAGTGTTTCTCCACCTGTAAATAAAATATCAATCTATTTCTTTTATTTCGCCCATTTTAATACTTTTTTAGTGATTTCTGCCAAAGTTTTTTTTAGCCTAGGTTGGGTTCCTTTCTTTATAGATAATGTGTAAGAAGGTTGTTTATATTGCTTAAATCCATAATTTTTAGTATTTTAATTTTATTTTTAAATGATTATTAGTCCATTTCTGCAGAAAGTCTTATCACTTGTACCTCATACCTTTGCTTTGTATGGTGAAAGAAAAAAATCGAAAGAAGATAGCAACTTCATTTTACTAAGGTGAAAAAAAAAAAAAAATTAAAACTTTAGTTTATGATATCTCACGTTTCTAATGCAGAATTGTAAATTTATTTGAAAGCATTGTTAATTGTTGTTAGAACATTTAACAATTCACATAGATTTTTTTTAAGTTGTAAAAAAATTCTTTTCAAAGCCGAGGATTTTTTTTAATTTAAATAAATAACTGTCCGATTTTGCATTTGTATTTCTATTTTCAGAGAACGCAAACCTGTGGGGTTGGTAGGAAATACACGGTCCCATAGCATGTCTTTCCTACAAATGGGAAAGAAGTTGTTTTTTTGGTTGGCATTTACTTTTTATTGGAGCTCTCCCTCTTACTCCCCGAGCCTTAGTATAAAACGGGATCGAATGGTGAGAAAGTAACAAAAAAAAAAAAAGGGAGAAAAAGTAAGATAGGAAAAAATAGAAAAATATTTTCCACTTTTGAATATAATGGCTCTAAGTGTAAATCTTATTCTATTAGCATTACACAATTTGCAGCAAGGTAAAATGAAAAACTTATAATATTGTTTGTAAAGATGGGAATATGAAAACTGGTTAACAATCGTTGTGTCTTATGTATTAGGTATAAGAGTATATATGTATATGTGTCCTATATATATATAGGATCGAATGGTGAGAAAGTAACAAAAAAAAAAAAGGGAGAAAAAGTTAGATAGGAAAAAATAGAAAAATATTTTCCGCTTTTGAATATAATGGCTCTAAGTGTAAATCTTATTCTATTAGCATTACACAATTTGCAGCACGGTAAAATGAAAATATGTATATATGTATATGTGTCCTATATATATATAGGATCGAATGGTGAGAAAGTAACAAAAAAAAAAAAAAGGGAGAAAAAGTTAGATAGGAAAAAATAGAAAAATATTTTCCGCTTTTGAATATAATGGCTCTAAGTGTAAATCTTATTCTATTAGCATTACACAATTTGCAGCACGGTAAAATGAAAATATGTATATATGTATATGTGTCCTATATATATATAGGATCGAATGGTGAGAAAGTAACAAAAAAAAAAAAAAGGGAGAAAAAGTTAGATAGGAAAAAATAGAAAAATATTTTCCACTTTTGAATATAATGGCTCTAAGTGTAAATCTTATTCTATTAGCATTACACAATTTGCAGCAAGGTAAAATGAAAAACTTATAATATTGTTTGTAAAGATGGGAATATGAAAACTGGTTAACAATCGTTGTGTCTTATGTATTAGGTATAAGAGTATATATGTATATGTGTCCTATATATATATAGGATCGAATGGTGAGAAAGTAACAAAAAAAAAAAAGGGAGAAAAAGTTAGATAGGAAAAAATAGAAAAATATTTTCCGCTTTTGAATATAATGGCTCTAAGTGTAAATCTTATTCTATTAGCATTACACAATTTGCAGCACGGTAAAATGAAAATATGTATATATGTATATGTGTCCTATATATATATAGGATCGAATGGTGAGAAAGTAACAAAAAAAAAAAAGGGAGAAAAAGTTAGATAGGAAAAAATAGAAAAATATTTTCCGCTTTTGAATATAATGGCTCTAAGTGTAAATCTTATTCTATTAGCATTACACAATTTGCAGCACGGTAAAATGAAAAACTTATAATATTGTTTGTAAAGATGGGAATATGAAAACTGGTTAACAATCGTTGTGTCTTATGTATTAGGTATAAGAGTATATATGTATATGTGTCCTATATATATATATATATATATATATATATATATATATATATATATATATATATATATATATATATATAGGATCGAATGGTGAGAAAGTAACAAAAAAAAAAAAAGGGAGAAAAAGTTAGATAGGAAAAAATAGAAAAATATTTTCCGCTTTTGAATATAATGGCTCTAAGTGTAAATCTTATTCTATTAGCATTACACAATTTGCAGCACGGTAAAATGAAAAACTTATAATATTGTTTGTAAAGATGGGAATATGAAAACTGGTTAACAATCGTTGTGTCTTATGTATTAGGTATAAGAGTATATATGTATATGTGTCCTATATATATATATATATATATATATATATATATATATATATATATATATATATATATATATATATATAGGATCGAATGGTGAGAAAGTAACAAAAAAAAAAAAAGGGAGAAAAAGTTAGATAGGAAAAAATAGAAAAATATTTTCCGCTTTTGAATATAATGGCTCTAAGTGTAAATCTTATTCTATTAGCATTACACAATTTGCAGCACGGTAAAATGAAAATATGTATATATGTATATGTGTCCTATATATATATAGGATCGAATGGTGAGAAAGTAACAAAAAAAAAAAAAAGGGAGAAAAAGTTAGATAGGAAAAAATAGAAAAATATTTTCCGCTTTTGAATATAATGGCTCTAAGTGTAAATCTTATTCTATTAGCATTACACAATTTGCAGCACGGTAAAATGAAAATATGTATATATGTATATGTGTCCTATATATATATAGGATCGAATGGTGAGAAAGTAACAAAAAAAAAAAAAAGGGAGAAAAAGTTAGATAGGAAAAAATAGAAAAATATTTTCCACTTTTGAATATAATGGCTCTAAGTGTAAATCTTATTCTATTAGCATTACACAATTTGCAGCAAGGTAAAATGAAAAACTTATAATATTGTTTGTAAAGATGGGAATATGAAAACTGGTTAACAATCGTTGTGTCTTATGTATTAGGTATAAGAGTATATATGTATATGTGTCCTATATATATATAGGATCGAATGGTGAGAAAGTAACAAAAAAAAAAAAGGGAGAAAAAGTTAGATAGGAAAAAATAGAAAAATATTTTCCGCTTTTGAATATAATGGCTCTAAGTGTAAATCTTATTCTATTAGCATTACACAATTTGCAGCACGGTAAAATGAAAATATGTATATATGTATATGTGTCCTATATATATATAGGATCGAATGGTGAGAAAGTAACAAAAAAAAAAAAAAAGGGAGAAAAAGTTAGATAGGAAAAAATAGAAAAATATTTTCCGCTTTTGAATATAATGGCTCTAAGTGTAAATCTTATTCTATTAGCATTACACAATTTGCAGCACGGTAAAATGAAAATATGTATATATGTATATGTCTCCTATATATATATATAGGATCAAATGGTGAGAAAGTAACAAAAAAAAAAAAAGGGAGAAAAAGTTAGATAGGAAAAAATAGAAAAATATTTTCCGCTTTTGAATATAATGGCTCTAAGTGTAAATCTTATTCTATTAGCATTACACAATTTGCAGCACGGTAAAATGAAAAACTTATAATATTGTTTGTAAAGATGGGAATATGAAAACTGGTTAACAATCGTTGTGTCTTATGTATTAGGTATAAGAGTATATATGTATATGTGTCCTATATATATATATATATATATATATATATATATATATATATATATATAGGATCGAATGGTGAGAAAGTAACAAAAAAAAAAAAAGGGAGAAAAAGTTAGATAGGAAAAAATAGAAAAATATTTTCCGCTTTTGAATATAATGGCTCTAAGTGTAAATCTTATTCTATTAGCATTACACAATTTGCAGCACGGTAAAATGAAAATATGTATATATGTATATGTGTCCTATATATATATAGGATCGAATGGTGAGAAAGTAACAAAAAAAAAAAAAAGGGAGAAAAAGTTAGATAGGAAAAAATAGAAAAATATTTTCCGCTTTTGAATATAATGGCTCTAAGTGTAAATCTTATTCTATTAGCATTACACAATTTGCAGCACGGTAAAATGAAAATATGTATATATGTATATGTGTCCTATATATATATAGGATCGAATGGTGAGAAAGTAACAAAAAAAAAAAAAAGGGAGAAAAAGTTAGATAGGAAAAAATAGAAAAATATTTTCCACTTTTGAATATAATGGCTCTAAGTGTAAATCTTATTCTATTAGCATTACACAATTTGCAGCAAGGTAAAATGAAAAACTTATAATATTGTTTGTAAAGATGGGAATATGAAAACTGGTTAACAATCGTTGTGTCTTATGTATTAGGTATAAGAGTATATATGTATATGTGTCCTATATATATATAGGATCGAATGGTGAGAAAGTAACAAAAAAAAAAAAGGGAGAAAAAGTTAGATAGGAAAAAATAGAAAAATATTTTCCGCTTTTGAATATAATGGCTCTAAGTGTAAATCTTATTCTATTAGCATTACACAATTTGCAGCACGGTAAAATGAAAATATGTATATATGTATATGTGTCCTATATATATATAGGATCGAATGGTGAGAAAGTAACAAAAAAAAAAAAAAAGGGAGAAAAAGTTAGATAGGAAAAAATAGAAAAATATTTTCCGCTTTTGAATATAATGGCTCTAAGTGTAAATCTTATTCTATTAGCATTACACAATTTGCAGCACGGTAAAATGAAAATATGTATATATGTATATGTCTCCTATATATATATATAGGATCAAATGGTGAGAAAGTAACAAAAAAAAAAAAAGGGAGAAAAAGTTAGATAGGAAAAAATAGAAAAATATTTTCCGCTTTTGAATATAATGGCTCTAAGTGTAAATCTTATTCTATTAGCATTACACAATTTGCAGCACGGTAAAATGAAAAACTTATAATATTGTTTGTAAAGATGGGAATATGAAAACTGGTTAACAATCGTTGTGTCTTATGTATTAGGTATAAGAGTATATATGTATATGTGTCCTATATATATATATATATATATATATATATATATATATATATATATATATATATATATAGGATCGAATGGTGAGAAAGTAACAAAAAAAAAAAAAGGGAGAAAAAGTTAGATAGGAAAAAATAGAAAAATATTTTCCGCTTTTGAATATAATGGCTCTAAGTGTAAATCTTATTCTATTA
>OX411306.1:82478500-82671000 GCA_948150685.1 Rhaphigaster nebulosa | reverse complement strand
TGGCGGCTATGTAGGTATTGTTATAATTTTTTTTCTTTATTTTTTAGCTTTAATTTAGTAAATAGTATAAGGAAAAAAAAACCTTTGAAGTGCATAGAAAGTTAATTAATTGATTTAAGCATACTTTCATTTACTTATATAAACAAGTAAATAAGCATTGTCTCTATTTTATAACCACTCATTCAAATAACTACTTATTTATCTTGGATGCTTTTATACTAATAACTATTTCCATATTCATCTTCAAAATAACTTAGGCTTT
The DNA here is from genome assembly GCA_948150685.1 of Rhaphigaster nebulosa. Classification (NCBI taxonomy): domain Eukaryota; kingdom Metazoa; phylum Arthropoda; class Insecta; order Hemiptera; family Pentatomidae; genus Rhaphigaster; species Rhaphigaster nebulosa. The sequence goes on along the minus strand of OX411306.1, from coordinate 82,670,738 downwards.
TATATATTGAAAACATGAAAACTTTTATTGTGATGCATTGCTGTTGGTGGAACCCTTGTTCCCATTCAGAGCCAACAACACTCTCCACTATTTTTCTAACTTTAATCATAACATCCAGTCTGTAGGACCTGAGCTATAGAAAGAGTCTCATTTTAATGTCGTTCATTAGTTGGAACCTCGTTGGGGATTTTAGAATCAAAACAACGTCTTATATCTATACAAAAACAAAATTATTCCCTGGTTTACCAAACAAAAATTATAAATATATACATATTATTTTATATCCACGTATATATTCAGTGAATCAAAAACGATTTCAGCAATATTTGCAGTTTTGTTTTTTTGGTATGAAGATAAATATCAATAATTTTTGTTGCATCCTTCAGACTTTCGCTGGTACTGCCCACCAAAGCAGCAGGCAGAGACTGAACGGAGAATAATTCGTTGGCACTGCTCGGCATTCCAGGTATGACGTAATATCTGTACAAATACTTCCTGACCACTCCAGAAGGAGTAGTAGTAGTAGTCGGCGGTACGACGATCCTAGGTTTGTTATCTTGACGAAGCAGGGTTTTGCTGATAACGTTCACTTTCCGACGGTTCCTGTGTTACACTTATTTTTTTTCTCGTGACGTAAAACAAAATTCAATGAAAAATTGAAACAAAGGTAATTATATTACTATACATTTATAAACCTTTTTTCCCTGACCGCGAATAGCGATTTTTTCTTCTGACATTGCACGAGCGTTTTAAAAATATAAATAAAGCCAAATTAAGTCACAAGGAATTAAAGGATTAGTCCAAGTAAACTTTGACATAAATAGTAGGAATAAAAACATTCTTGCAGGATAATCATGAGAGTTGGAATTGAGGGTTGTGTTAATGCACCAGGACTTTTGTAACAACCTAGTATATGTAGTACACACTCCTAGCAATTAAAGATATAAAAAACAGTTTTTCTGGTTAAATTAATTGTATTCAATAACAGACAAAATTAATAGTGATAGATCTAGACGATAGAAGTATACGTTTAAAAAAAGAATACCTTGAGAATGGGGGAGTACCCCGAAACGATGGTGGAACTATGTAGCAAAAAATAATAAAGGAATATAGAGACATGAGGAAGAAATTTTTCCACCAATACAACACTAGATTCTCTTTCTTCCCATTATTAATATAAAACATATAGGTACGATTCTTGGTAATGCCAAGTTTCTAAAAATTAATAAAATTATATTATATTATAATTGTAATCAGTTTTTTTTTTGTTGTGTTCCGAAATAGATAAGTCTGAAATAACTCCCAAGTTGAAACAGGTGGTTATGAGATACGAAGTATTGATTTGATTCCATCGATTAAATATTACGAAATAATGTATAATGACACCATGTGAAATTCTCTTCCTCCTTATAATCGGTCCAGGCTTCTTACCTATACTAATTTCAAATCCTCTTATTTCAACAACTCACACTCTTGACATTCGCTCACTAAGCTGATAATAATTAATTGTATTAGTGGTGAATATTTTTTTTATCTAGGGAAAATAATTGTTTCGAAAAAAAATATGTTTTACTGAGAAAAATAATATAATTTTTTTTTTGTTCAGTATCAGGTTCTTATTTTAATTGGACATTTTTTTATTTATTCAGTAGTGCTTGAAGATTAGGTTTATACTTATTGATTTTTTTTTTTAATTACTAAGAAATTGTAAGAAAATGTGTATGCATATATATTTTTTTCATTCGTTATTTATCAAATGTTTCTTGATTAGGAGTGATTTCTGTTTCTTTGCACATTAATGGTTTTCTTACAGTTTAAAGACCCAGAATACTATTTTTTTTTTTATGTTTTTTTATAAGAAAGAAAATAGTTGAAATAACAAAGTAGATACATTTTATTTGTTAAATCAATAATTTCTTTTATTTGAAGTAAGGTAATGGCTGGTGTAATTTTATCAGGATTTCTTGTGGTGATGGAAATATTTAATTTTATCCCTTTCGTTTCTGAGATATCATTGCGATACATTTTTTTTTTTTGTTTGATACCAGATTCGAAGTAATTTTTCCCATTTTATATCATTATTATTATTATTATTTGAGTATAGAAACAACCTTGCTTGTTATTTATTAATTTCTGAGTAATTTGTTTGTTACAAACAGTTGTTTAGTTATATTTAACAAGAAAAATTCCACTTAGCCTGGTGGCATCCAAGTTCTTTTGTCAGAAAAGAGGGTGTACATTATGAGGAATAATATCTCACCTTCATGCATCTGAAAAAAGAATATACTGAGCCCTATTAAGTGGGCAGGGTCAAAAAAAATTTTTTTTTTCGTAACGCTATACGCAGAAAAATTTAGGGTTTAGGCCATTAGGGTTGAAAAGTAAAATGTGTGCAGATTTTTTTTTTTTTTCAAACCTTAGGTAGCGCAATGTTTCTAAACTTATATTTCTACGAAAAATTATATTTATTTTTTTACTAATTTTCAAATAATGTGTAAAATTCTTAAACAGATGCTTAAGGTACGTTTTCCTCGGTGCGACTATTAAGACTATCGTTCAGCGATTATCATTGAAAGATTTTCGTTGAAAACTATGTTTTCCTCGGTGCGACTATCTCAATATTGTATTGGTTAATGTAGCAACACCGTAGAGCACCGTTGCCATAACACCTCTACTCCCGGTTGAGTCTTTAATGACTACCTCACGGCTTGAACAGTCGTACGGGAGAAGGCAGAATATATTTTCAGTCATTAACGATGTTGGCTATTTATTATGAGTAGGGTTAGGATTTTTATGTGGTAAAAAATCCAAAATATTAAAAAAAATGTAAAAGATGTGAAAAATGTTTATTACAAATATATTATAAATGAAGCAACAAAGCATTATATACATGTACTTTACAACATACAAAATAGATTAAAAAAACACATTAGGAACAACGAAAACATAATGTTATAATTTAGGAACAAAATTAGGTAACAAAGGAAATTAAACTGAAGAAAAACAACAATAAACTACAAATTACTCAAGTATTGAGTATTCACCAAATTCAGGCGAAATTGGCACAAATTAGGCATTTTTAGATGTCCTAAGAGAAATTTTCACCGATTGTTATATATATGTATATATATATTATATATATATATATATATCTATATATATATATATATATATATATATATATATATATATGTATATATATATATATATATATATATATATATATATATATATATATATATATATAAGTTAAGATAGGAGATAGGACAATATCACAGGTAATCCTATGTCAGCAATGTCAACAATATTATAATATCCTATGTCAACAATACTATACATAGGAGATTATAAGAGAGTGTGTCATTTCGTCTCCCAATTTCCATTGTTTTTATCTGTTTTCGTCCGCGGGAACATAAGTGGTGCCGAAACCCGGGATCGAGAAGGTCAGTGAAGAAGATTAACATTTTTTTTTCCTCTCTTACCTTTTAGTTTTTATCGAGGTAACTAAGCCAATACGACCAAGAAATGACTGATGGAATAGTAAGAGCGCCAGTTCTGATACTACCGGCAGAAATTCCGCCACTGCCAAACGTTGGCATCGGCGCACGCAAACGCTCTGGAATGGCTGAAGGTGAGGGCGGCGACATCGCAGGACCGGAGGAAGGCCGTGTCGGATCTGGAAAGGTTCGACGGTGGCGTCGGCAAATTGAACCATTTCCTCAAGGGAGGCGACCGCGTGATGGCGCTGATAGAGGTTAAGGCGGCCGAGAATTTAATTGACCCGATGGACGCGAGTGCTTTGAAAGCCGCTCTGGTATGTCGGGTCAAGAGGAATGTTCTGAATCTGATACAGGCGGACGAGTATACGCCATGGGTCATCGTAAAGGATAGATTAAAGAAGGCATTTGGAGGAGGCCGGTGCGCCCTTGAAGAAGACATACTCCAGATGTTTCGAGAGACGAGACAACCCCACCAGACAAACGGGCAATACGCGGGGTCGCTTTTAGCGCGGTTCAACCGCATAACAGAAAAGATGAGAGAGACGGTGAATGCGGCCGAGGTGGAGGGCAGAATGGGGTTCCTGGCAACAATATTAAAAGTGCAGTTAGCACGGGACACAGGAAAGAGAATGGTTTACCCCGGGAGAAGAATTTCGTAGAGTGTGCCCAGGACATAATGGACGCGAGCGCCCGCGACGAAGAGGCCCGGCATGGAGAGAGTGTCGAAGCGGGATGGAATAGGGTAACGTACAGAAGGATTCGAACCAGACCGGAGGCATGGAAGAGAAAAGATATCGAATTTGGTGTTCGATACAGGAAGTTCGAATACGATTATGTGTCGCGGAGCGTTAGAAGCAATTTGTGAAGGAGAAAGAATACCACCATTACAGGTATGTAAATGTAAATTGATCACTTTGGGTGGGCCCTGTAGAGTAGAGGGAGAAGTATATTTAGAACTGAAACGGTGGGTAGCCGGGGAAGAGAGCCTGCGGATACACATAGTGGAAAGCATGCCGAGGGAATACGGGGAGATAATAGGGTTCGATTCATTGGAACAGTTCATGAGATTCCCTTAATACAGGAGAGGGTGACATACGTCAAAGAGAGGCGGTACCCACAGGCGATGCGCCAGCATATACGGGAGGACCTCGATAATCTCAAGGCCCAAGGCATTATCATCAATAGCACGTCACCGTATAACAGCCCCCTATGGACAGTAAAGAAGAAATCCGGAACGAGAAGTACAGGGTGGTCGTCGACTTCAGAAAATTGAACGAAAACACCCTAGACGAAAAGTATCCAATTCCCCGATTTGAAGATATCCTGGACAAATTGAGTGGGGTCACAGTCTTCAGCACTCTGGATTTGAAGGCAGGTTATCACCAGATGTATATATGTATTTACTACGATGTTATAGATTGTTTTTCCCTCCGAACTTCAACCTAATTTGGAGAAACTATATTTTCATTTAATATAGAAATATCAAATTATAGATAGGGAGTGGAAAGACGAAACATTTTAGCCGAAACAAACCTTATTTGTTTTTGAAAACCCAATAAACGACCCCTTTATCACATAAAACTTCAACAGCAACGGAAAACAGAAATGTGCAAGCGCTTCCGAAAATCTGGAAATATCGCCCATGAAAACCGATTGTACCGATGAATTTTGAAAACTAATAATTCAGGAGAAATGCTCGTGGGCGAACAAAGTTTCGGTAGTAAATTTGACATTAGCAACTTCGAAAACCTAATGAACCATCACCAAATCGATGAAATCCACGCCTCCCTTCTCCAAATAAATAAAAAATAGTAAATATTTAATAAAAATAAGCCACAATTTTATTTAAAAATTTTAAACTACTTGAAATCAGCACTTAATATCAATTATCTAATAAAGGAAAAAATGTCGAAAGAATATGCCAAAATTATTTCAAAAGTCGTTATTGTAATTAAAATAGTCATTTTTCAATAATAAAATAAATAATAGAGAATTAATTCATGCTCGAAAATTGATTTGGAAAAGTCAGTCTTTAGAGTCGTTGACGTCGATCGTTAACGACTCAGCAGTCAGTCGCACGGAGGAACACAGCACCTATGAAATAAACTCTAATAGTGCTCTTCGAGCGACTCTAACGACTGACTCGTTGAACGATAGTCGTGATAGTCGCACAGAGGAAAACTTGCCTTTACGAAATTGCTGCAGGCATAAACTGCTTCAAAATGGTATAGGAAATAAAAATGAATTTCTAAATCAACTCATTCTACAAATTTATTGATGGAATAACTTTCTTAAAAACACAATTTTTGACAAAAACTTCAAATTTTCAGTTAAAAATAGAAATGTTTTTCTAATTGTGTAAAAATGCCTTTTTCGACAAGTTAACTGTACATAGTGTCAACCCCTTCGTCCCACGAAAAAGTCAAGAGAAATATGTAGAATATTAAATTTCCTTTTAGGGCATATAGTAGTTTACAATTTTATCTTTAACAGTTCAAATTTTTCAGTATTTTTAACTTTAGGTGTAAATTCCGAAGTTTTGCAATCACCTTCATCTCCCAAAAAAACTGACACTGTTAAAAAAATTATTGAATTCCTTCTTACGGGAGATTGCAATTAATTTTATATCTAGTGCTATTAGTTATAATATATTTGAGAAAAAGAAATAGAAGGTACCTTCAAAGTGAAGCACCACTCCCACTAAATTCTCCACCCAACCTCCATCAGTATGTCATACAGATCACTGCAATGAACAACTGTACCATAATCCAGAACTTTATGATTTTTTTTTTCTAATCGGTGATTTTTGGATTCCATTTCCTGAAGTATGTTATATAATTTATGTTATTAATTTATTTATTCTCACAAATCAAGAACAACAATCAAATTTTGTCTATTCTTACATACTTTGTACGTTTGTGGATGTATCTTTTTAGTGATGTCTTGTTTTGTGTTGTCACCTACTTTCTGTATAGATCGGGTTGTCGGAAATAGGCGTTAGAGAGAAGAAATTTTGTGTCAGTAAGTAGACGTACTGTTTAATTCTCGAGAGGTGTAAACCAGACAACATAACTGAAATTCTAGTATAACGCGAGTAGTTATTTACTATCCTCACACGTATGTTTTGAGCGGACTCTAGTTTCCTGTAGTTAGAGTCGCAGATGTAACTGCCGACTGGAGAGGAATATGTTATTATTTGGCATATGACAGATTTGCTATTGGATAAATTTGTTTTTTGAAGATAGTTTGAAATGTCTACTGAAGTATGGGATCATTTTGCTAATTAAGATTTTAGCTCTATTCTATTTGTTTTGTATACGTTTAGTAAATATTAATGATTTGCCTAAGTAATTGGTAGATTGAGCCCAAGGTATTGTAGAGCCATTAATAATTATGTTTTGGCTTATGGATGGTCATCTTTCATTAAATATGAATGACAGCCTGTGCTTTCAATTCATTAAATTTAATCTTCCATTTTACAAAATAAACGCTGAGTTTTTTTAAGGAGGGTCCTGTAGCCTATTCACTTTTGTATTGATTGTATAAGAGGATGTAATTTATACAGAAATTTTTCTGTGTCATCAGCGTACACTAATCGTTCTACAGACGGATATGAGGGGAGGTTTCAAGTACACAAAGGCTGGAACTGGATACTGAATGTTCACTCAGTATCTTTGATAAAACTAAAATGTACATATATTTAATATAATCCTATCAAGAGGAATACCAATTATTAAAGCATGCATGATGAACTTGTGGCGTTTATAATTTAAGGAATATTAATTTCATAGGGAATTTATTAAAAATATCTATTATATTAATGTATAAATATTGAATGGTCAAACTGTGCGGCCGAACATCAATAGTGATCCTTATATATGATATTTCTATTTCCATTAAATATGTTATGTCATATGTGATATGTTAGTTTCTATAAACCTAACCTTACATAGAAATGATAGATACTTATTAAGATTTTGTTATGATTATGATGCTTCTTTCTCTTGATTTAAATTCTTCAGTCATTATTGCATTTGAAATATATGCTGAACATGTGAAATATAGGCTTGTCTATATTTATCTACATTAATTTGTTTCTGAACCTTTTAGGACAAAGCAAATTCACTTAAGTTCAAGCATTTATCTCCATTAACCATTTTCAACCCTTTTTATTTATTTTTAATAACTTAATGGATACATTTTTTTATTGAATTGTCTGTTTAAACTGACACAATGAATAATATTTATCTTGAAATATAATTTAAATTTTTAATTACCTTAATTTTTACCGGGTTGTTTTATTTCTTCGGAAAAAATCCTCTCAGTTTTTCTTAGTAATTTCCACTGGCCATAAGTTATGGCGTATGTCCTATGGTTTCCATTACATAAGATAATAAAAGACTTTATGAAATATGAGGAACTTTATTAAGTAAAACTATGACTTCAACCCTTGCCATATATCTTTTAGGGCATTAAGATATTCACCAAGCCCAAACCTCCATACTCAACTTTATGGCCTCAGTATGAAAAATAACATTCTTTACTTAGATTAACAACTATTCATTATTAATATTTAACTTTTTAATTTAAACTTTGTCATGGATACATTTTTCGTTTTTGATCTCTACATTTATATAGTTATTTTTTTTTTAGAATATATTTTTTAAAATAACTAAATTGAAATATTCTATAAATTGAATAAATAGTTCAGTTAATGTCTGATGGACTGGGCTAACGTTGACTAGCATATTATTAATAATACCTCCAGATGATTGTTACAATACTATTGTCAATCACTTCTTTGGCGTTTATTTTCTAATCAGATGAGTTATTAGAGTCTTATTTGGCTATTTTCTAAATCAGAAAACGTTTCCAATTCATTGATTGAAAAAAAAAAATTAATTTTAGTTTATTTATTACCAATATTAAATAATAATTATGAAAAGAAAATAATATAGAATAAATAATCTAGAGTTAGGACCAGAAGATAAAAAATACTTAAGAGATATCCAAGTATTGGTAGAACCACGATTTTTTTTTTAAACTATGGAAACTTTTCTATTAATAGGATAGTCTTCGATCATAAGTATAGCATAAATATTCGTTTATTAAAATGGTAGAGATGAAATTAAATAAACAGTTGATAATAATGTCAGCATTACTCGGAGAAAATAAAATTTACCCACTGTTATGTATTGAGAATACTGGGATTGAAGGAAATCATTAAGATTAAATAATAGTAATTAGAATATGGATAAATTAAATAATGATGCCCCCTGGTTGAGTCAATATTAACATAAATTAATTGCATTTTCAAACAAAGAAAAGTGGGTTCGAAATCCTTGAGGTCCCTACCTGGAAGACAGGGGGTGCAGTTCGAGGGTGCCACTTAAACCGTCATAAAGATAAAACTAGAGATAGTCCCGGTCGACCAGGTTTAATTTGATCAACCCAAGGATACAGAAAATAAGAAAAATAGGAAAAATGGTTCAAACATTTCAACAATTATGTCGAATATTATGTGGCACCCGCGATTAATATTTTAAATAAGCAGGTTCTCCCAGTATTCTCAAATACATAGGTTACAGTCCATATATTTTTACAATAAGAGTAATTTAGATTGTAAATTAGTAAACCAATCGTTTAATTAATAACGTAACTTCAATAAAGTAAGATCTTCTATCAAATTCTATTATTCTATTAACCCTGCATGCCATCATATAGTCTAATTAAGAGAAATGGTTAACACGACACCCTTGGAAAGGATCTCCAATGGTATTTATAATATCCCAAACTAGTGACCACAGTAGGGGGGTCTGCGGTCTCTAGCCTTTTATGTTAAAATATAGTTTGATTGATCGGCTCCCTTCCGATGCAAATAGAGAATAAATTAGATAAGTAAATTAAGTGGTTTCTGGAACCCCCACCTGCCTTAGAAAAGCAGTTGAAACATAGCACCACTTTACCAGTTCAGGATTATTTAGTAAAGTGTGATCATCGCATTTTGTTAGATCCTGTTCATAAAGCGTTTAGCAATCACTTACTTTACTAGTTCCCCGTAAAAAGAGAAAATAAATTAGGGCCTTTAAAAATGGGCTGCTAACAAAATGAAGAATTAACGAAAAATACAGAAAAGCATCAAATGTTGGCCAAGAGTAGCCACGGATAGTGATATGTGGACTGAATTATTTAAAAACACATAAGCCAAACAATAACCTAACTGTGGTATGTTATAGTGGTATGTTATTTTTTTTTTTCGATAGAGTTATTCAGACTGTTGCCTGTTCAGGGAGAGGTTTATGTTCTATACGAATAATAATTGAAGCTATTATTGTATCAAATTTGTGAACAATCAGAACATATTCGAAAAATTATATTAAAACAGGGCCATGGTCGTTCTATTTATGATAGTGCAACCGCCTCGACGTTATTTTGTTCCGAAGTAAATTCACTTTAAATACTTTGATTACCGAATTTTTAGCTAATTTTCATTTGATAAAACACTATAATTCTTTTTGGTTATTTCAGAAAAAAATCTGCTTACCGGTAATTCGTGTAAGAATCAATATTTTATATATTTCCCATTATTTTTAATTGATATTAGATACGTTTAAGAAAATATAGGGTTATATATCATAGCTTGATGATTTTTAACGATTTTTCAAAAAATGTCGTCAAAATTATAATTTTTTTAACATATCTCAATACATTCACAACATATTGATGTGCAAAGTGTGCGTAAAATTTTAGTTTTGTTTCTACTTTTTACTATGAAAATTCTAAAACTATGTATCTATTTTTTACGCTTTTGACGAAGCGTAACGCGTATTTCGCTGTAGAAATTTTATCAATGAGTATACAAAAAAAATTGTCATAGAAAAATAGTTTAATGTTTCAATTAAGGTATTCAGTAGAAAAAAACATAATGAAGTTCTGCCCTCAAGCGAGATTAGCTAAAAATGTGTGTTTTTTTTTTTTTGTATTTGTTTTTATTTGATAGCTTCTGTAAAATGATGAACAATGTCAGATAAGATTGAATTAATATTAAAAATAAGGAAAAATTCTGCCCCGAAACACGAAAAAAGCTTCTTTTTTTAAAATAATTATAACTTAAGTAAACCTTAAATAAATAAATAAATAATAAATTTATTATTTATTTAATTTTTAATTTTTTCTAATTTAATATATCTAATTATCATATGAGATACTATTAAAACGATAAAGTACAATACCTGAATTCTCTGTGTAAAACTACACATCTATCTTCATAGTTTCTTCCACTCTTGGTACTTTCAGGAGGTTTAAACTTCTTTTTCGATGGTTGAAATGAAGGTTTGTCATGTTCAGTTCCTATTCTCAAAATTACTGGATCTAATGTAACGAATAAATTATTTAGAATATCTTTGTTTCTGCATGCTATAAAACATTTCCTGCTATTATATCCTCGGAATCTTTTAATTTCATTATTTCGAGACTCTAGAGATTCCTCAGACATCATTCCAATTGGTAAGGATGCTGATTCCAAAATAATGCGTCAATGTTTTGTGTACTGAAATTAGCATTTAAAACCACGAGTATAGTGAAATAAACAATTCAGCCGTTTCATAACAAATTTATTCAAATTTAGGTGAGGCAAAACTTATTTCACACGAAAGAGCTTGCAGTATTATGTAGAATCTTTTTGAAAGTTGAGGATCAACCTCAATTATTTTGTAAATATAACCCCAATTTCGAAAAAATTGCCTAGCTTTATTTCCATCATTTGAAGAGCCAAACCCTTATTCTTTGGAACATTTAACGTCAGGCCAAGCTCTTTTTTCTTGCCATTTTAAACTGTTTTTTTCCTATCAGCTATTTTTATTTTATCATCTGTTCTAGCACTCTACTTTTTAAAGTCTAGACGGTAAGATACTCCATGAAATAGACTCATGCATGTATAGTTTAAAGTCCACATATAGTTCTATTTGGACATGTTTCTAGTTTTTTTTATTTTTAAATGGGATAAATCGTTATCAGAAGGTTTTTAGTGCAAATTCTACAAGTGACAAACGAAGGAGTATATATATGATATATTATATAAATATTATGTTGTACTTTCCCGTCCAGCATGGTTAAATGGAGCTGATGGCTTAGTTGGTAAAAAACATTACTTACTTCGAAATTGTGAAAGTTTAGCATCGATAGATAGTGCTAATGGTTCTTCTTTATTAAAGTGGTCGTTACTGTTACCTTTAACAGGTTGTTCAGCAATTTTATCAACTTCTGCGATAAGAGTATTTATTTTTTTTGCGACATTACCATCACTGACAAAGATTTTATTCACGAGCTAATTAAATTACATCTATTGAAAACGTGAATTTTATTTCTTGTGCTCTTCTTTGCTGTTGTTTTTTTTTTTTTTTTTTGCAGTAACCAAAGAAAAAAATTTGCCGCCTATCTTCATGTTCACTACCTTTTGGTGTAGATTCAGATGAACCTGCAATTGATTTATTGTATCTATCTGCATATATATGTATCTATCCAAAACAACTATTTTTGAATCAATTAACATTATTTACGAAAAAAAAACTATCCAGCATTCTATCCGAATCTAACCTTCTGGCTTCGGATTTTTTTTTTATGTTAAGTTCTTCAGATAGACTTTGAAAATGTTTTCGACAGATCCCGTATTTATTAGAAAAGTGGCTCAATAAGGATTCCAATTTATTCCCGCCTGATGATAAACAGATATTAACGAGCTCTTCGGACTGTCGTTCCTCCCCTTCAGAGTTCCACTCGTCAAAGGCGCAGTTAAGTGTTTAGTCATAATTATTTAAAAAACAAAAAGAAAAGATATCTGTATTGCGTTACGAGACAGAATTTTTTTTTTATTTTTAATATTAATTCCATCTTATCTGACATTACAGTTTATCATTTTAACTGTAGCTATACACATTACACAATTGCTTATATCAAATCATAGAAAAAAATCATCCCACAAAAACACATTTGTAGCTATATCTCGCTGGGGGAGAGGAGGGGGAGACAGAATTTCAGTTCTACCGAAAACATTAATTTAAGCACTGAACTATTTACTATAACTTTTTTTTTTTTGGTCTACACACTGAAAAAAATTCTATAGCAAAATACGCGTTGCGCGTCAAGAGCGTAAAAATTGATGCATAGTTTTAGAATGTTCATAGTGAAATCTAAAAATAAAACTAAAATTTTACGCACATTTCGCACTTCAATATGTTATGTATATATTGAGATATGTAAAAAAATTATAATTTTGACGTAATTTTTTGAAAAATTGTAAAAAATCATCAAGTTGTGTGACATAAAACCCTATATTTTCTTAAACTTATCTAATATCAATTAAAAACAAGTAGAACAAGTAGAATGTAGATTTTTTTCTGGAATAATCAAAAAGAAATGAAAATGAAATAAAAATTAGCCAAAAATTTGGTAATCTAAACATTTAAAGTGAATTTACTTCGGAGAAAAATGGCGATGAGATCGTTGCTCCATCATAAATAGAACGACCAGGGCGGAGTTTTGACCCGAAAAAGTACGTTTTGAATCACTGTGCGTCGGGTGGTTTGTAGGCGTCCAGGACAAGATTTTGCCAGACTCCCCGTTTTCTCCCTTCCAAATCGGGCAGTGGCCTATTTTCTTATGTTTTTTTTTTTTTGCGAATTGTAACACTTTCCAACGTTCGATACATTTCGAATTTCTAGTCTGCTTGATGTAATTTTTAATTAATTAAAAAATTAATAAAATTAAAATTAAATTAATTCTTACCCCCCGATCCTTGGTGCCACTGTACGCAAAATATAATAACGGGAGCGGAGTATGAAGAAATCAAGGCACGAAGAAACTATTTTTTGAAGCCTTTGTATTCTTGATTTTTCGCAAATAAAATAAAAATCTTTCATCACAAATGATCTTGCAAGCTTTGATCATTGTTAATTGAACAATTCGGCCCGAATTCGGTGTATGTTGGATTTTTGCGAAATCGGGTTTTTGACTGAATAACGGTGTTATATTTTCTTAACGTAAACTAATAACAGTGCCGTAAGAATTTGAAGTAATAATGGTTTATGTTATTTTAAAGAAAAAAAAAATTATTAACCTAATTAGAGGCCAATTTTGATAGATCTGTAAATTTCCTTGTAAAAGACCGTACATTGTAGAGTTCACTTTGTCTTGTAAGTAAAATGACCAGATATTTTATAATGGAATCAAGAATAGGACCAAAAAAAAAAATTTTATATTTTATTATATATTTATTATTTACTATCATATATTATAAACCAAAATGGAACTCGCTATAGAACTTCTACCTTCGGAATCAATCGTAAATTGTAACAGAAAACGTTTGTTTAAATTTTTTTAAGCTCTTAAAAATAAAAAATAAATCTCTTTTTTGTAATTGAAGGGACGAATTTGTTTCTTTCACATAGTTATTTAAAGTAATAAGAGGTGTTGTTGCCCTACCATTAAATAAGAACTTTATTAGTCACAAAAGGTTGATTTAAACGGTTAAATTTACAATACTATAATAGTGAAATAGCTACATATTTTGATATTTCAAAACAAATGCTAACAAAGTATTAAACGCAACACGGACTTTGTAAAAATGCAAATAATTATTAATAATACAAATTTTAGAACCAAATTATTGTCCAATTTTGGACAATTTGTAGGACTGTTTTCGTTGTGGGACAAGAAATTTAAATGTGGGGCGTCTGGTCATTTCTCCTATTGTATACAGTTGGTCATACCAAAAGATCAGCGTGATGTAATATACTCTGTATCCAGGTCGTCATTTACGATTCTTTGTTCATGCTGCATTTTCTCACCATTAAATTATCAGCTTAGAGTTGCGATCGAACAACTGAGTCTAGTAATGGCTAGAATTGTAATTTGTTAGGGAACCGAAGTCATTTAGTGTGGCTTCCACCCTTGGGCCTGTGGTGGTTAGTGGCTGACATACAATTAGGTTTGGAGTAGATGAACGGATAGCCCCATTAGCAAATCAACCAAGCCAGTTCAACATTTTAGATTCTTAAAAATACAGGCAAACTGACCAATAGATATTATTTTTTTATACAGTTCTACCGTCCGAACTTAAAAAGATCCTAACCCCCAATCATTTTTTTTTTTAATACTTTTTTGTATTGTACCCGAATTGCAGTAAAAACTATAATTTTGTATGACATCAGAAAGCCCTAAAACTAATTATTAGGATCTAACCATTGGATTTAGAGCTTTCTAACGTGATAAAATGTTGTAATATTTAGAGCAACTCGGGTACAATAAAGATGTATTTAAAAAATGATTTGGAGTTAGGGCCTTTCGGCTTATCACGGCAGAGTTATGAAACAGCACGAGCTTATTAAGCTGTTTAAGCCGTCGAAAAAAAAAATTCATAGTCCATTAACTTCTGATTCATAACATAGATTGCTTAATGAAAGAGTGAAGAAACTTGAGTGATTCAATTCACAATCCGGTTGAGTCCATTTTTGGGGAAATTAAGATTATATTTGTTTTAAATAACTACGCATGAGTGACTGCTATCCAAAAAAAAAAGTATATCATTCAAATATTTACATCTCATAGAAATAATATAATTTAATATGCCAAAAAGTTATTCATAATTAAAATACTCAATTTAACCCATAGAAAAGAAATATTGAAAAACAGAAAAAAAAAAAGTTCTCCCCAAATAATTCGACAGTTGATAAATTTGGAAATTCTTTTACTCTTCGGCAATATTTTTCCAAACCATCTCAAGTAGATATTTAAAATCGCTGGGGTCAATCCTATATCGTGGTTTCCTTCCAATCTAAGTTTTTTTTAAATAGATAATTAAATTAGGAGGATTGTATGTAATAGATTATTTTAATTGTCATAATTAATTATAAAATTATATTATCTATTTTTTTTTTAAGTTTGGAAGTATCTATATAGCAAGAACATCGTAATTTTTACATCTTAAATTACTTGAAATTTGATCCTAATCTTGATTTTTATTATGTTTATTATTTTTTAGTGAAATTCGGCTTAATGCAATTGCATTATGATTCATTTTAACTTATTCGTTTGAAGTAGGTAATATATAATTTTAATATATAATAGGTAACATGGTTATATATAATTTTTTTTATATATTTATGCAATTAGTTATCTTTTAAATAAAGTAAATAGGGGCATATTCAAGGTGCCTGAGGATGGCTCAAAGGCCGAAAAGTAGTATCCAAATAAATGAATCGGTGGTGAAATATTTTCAGCCTTTATTTATTTGTTCAGATACCATTTCACCTTAAATCAATAAGTCAATCACAGATAAATAGTCTTTAAAAAGCTGTAAGTGCTTCGATTATTAAATGACTTGAAAATCACCGGAGACTGTTCGAGACTGTGAGTAGTATCAGCAAAAAAAAAAGAATCTATTTCCGTAGTCGGGGTTTTTATTTTTTTTTTAGTTAAATTTTATTTTAAGGTTTTTTGTTTTTCTACTATTGGCTATTTATAATTTATTACCATATGACCACGAAGTTACAACTTATATAATAAGAATCATCACAAAAAGCCGAAAATACTTATAATAAAATTAAAAAATTTAAAATATTCACGGGAATTCACTGAGTAATTTGAGCTGTTGAAAATTAAAATTCGTTCGTGCCGTTCGGTAAAAAAATAGGTTGATTCCCTCACATATTTAACACATTTCTTTAGTATTTTGAGCTCAAAACCTTCACGGGATCACAACGAGTAATTTGAACTATGAAACTTGAAAATCAGTTAAGCTATTCGCACAAAAAATCGTTAGATACCTACTAACACTCAATCTTAATACATTAACCTCCTAGTGGCTATGATGTAGTCTGGTAATAACTATAATTATAAATTTACATGCATTTAAAATTTTGTCCTTATAAACAAAACCGTTTTTATTTGGGCATTTAATTATACTCTACAATTTTGTTAATCTTTGTAAATATAAAAATAATTTGGCTGCTTGAACTTTGTCTCTTGAATATGAATATTTTTTCGTTGGGAGAAAAGACTTCTTTATTTGTCCTGTTCACAAAACAGCGGAAAAGCGTTAGGCTTTTGTTTGCTTGAAAAATCAGCCTATTAAAATTCACTGCGTGCAAATACCCTTAAAAGAAAAAGGACAAGATTTGCTAATGATAATTACAATTCTCTTTTACTTAAATTAGGTTTGCTAAATCTTCATTATTTGTTGACTAAGTCTGTAGATTTTTTTTTTTAGCCAACCGAAGGAAATAAGTTTTAAAACAACTAAAATATCTAGTACGAAAACAGAGTTATTTTCTTTTTATGAAATGTTATGATTTATATTGATTTCATATCATTACATTCATTTAGGAAATTATCTGTCTAAACAATCCAAAGAAGTGATATATTTCAAAGTAAATTTATTAAGTCTTGGGAAATGCACATAACATATATGTTATCAGTAAACAGTCGCCCACATAATAATACTGAAGTATCCTTTTTTTTTTCTAAAATGTACACATGATTTTGAGTTTTGATAATTTTGATACACAATTTTTTAAGGATTTATGCGATTCAGATTTATACCATTTTTGCCCATTGGTCTTTCAGTGTGTCTATGCATGACTAAAAATTATCTCGTCGTTTTTATTGCTGTTTTTTTTTGTTTATTATTTTGTTCTCCGATGTCTGTTTTTCAAATCGGGCATGCTTGTACGCAATAGCCAAAAAACGTATTTCAATCGATTTCGATTAAATTTGCCTTAAGTCTTTATAATCTCGTTAAATCCATTCTAAATTTGGTACATAGTATATCCACTAGAAAAAATAAATCAGCAAAAAGTGTTATGATGATAAGAAAAATTAATTTGTGGATTACTCGAAAAATGTTCATTTTAGGGTAGGAAAATTTCACTCCCTACATAATAAAAATAAATGATTGAAATCGAACCATTATCAGCAAAGATACAGCATATTGGACTTTAAGTATGCTGTATATGTTCCTAAGGGAACCTGTTTACTTTATTTTAGTTTTTCAAATTTTCCTGTCTCCCCTGCTTTAAAAAGTATATACATCTTTTGAGAGAGCCGTTTTAAACCATTGATGGAGCGCGGCCTGCAGGAAAAGAAAAGTGCTTTTGGGCCCAACACGCAAACTCAAGATCTTCACCTTGAGAAACGCGATAGAGAAATCCTGAGACCGTATCTATTTGGCATTCTTTGATCTGAAGGCAGCGTTCGGTTCGGTGCCCGGAAAGAAATTTGGGAGTCCATAAAGGAAAAGAATATTCCTATAAGCCTTCTAAAGGCTATAAAATCAAGTTACCAGCAGTCCAAGAGTGTTGTGCGCTTAAATGATCAGGAATCAAAAGTGTTTGGAATGGAGAAAGAAATCAAACAAGGAAACATTCTGTGATCCTTCTCTTTATTGTATAGATGGATGGGATCATCTCCATTTGCAAAAGACGCACAGTACAATTGCACATAGGCCAACGGAACTTACATCTTGTTGTTTATAATTTCTCCTGTTTATAGACGACATCATTTTGCATATTACCGACCCCACTGAGCGACTTCAACAGGCAGTAGCAGAACTCAAGAGAATGTCCTGATTTACTGTGTTGAAGAGATGATGGCAGACTTTACGAACCTTAAAATTAGCGAAAGATACACCAAACATTTTTTGTATTAGACTTTGCACATAAAGCGGTTAGAAAAATCATACCAGCTGATTAAATAAATATCATTACTTACTGAAAAAAATTCTAATTGAAGCTATTACTTACAGAAATAATAATTATAGATTTAAGACATCCGGACAGTAACAAAGAACTTTTTTGTTTCCAGAGGAAATAAAAAAAAAGAAGATATTTAAGAAGATAGAAAATGTTATTCCTCTTTTTACTGACGGAATTATATCAGCCTCATTGTTTAGAATATTTCCAATGATATTGTATTATATCTGAGTTACTACAGGTTATTATAATTAACTTAAAACCGTTATTTAAGCTGAATGATCAAGTATCGCCCAAAACGTAAAAGATGGTTCATTCACCTTCAAATGAGACTGATCTGCATCATATGTTTCAATGAGTGCTTAAAGTCTTATGTGTATTTTGACCCTTCAGTATAACTGAAATGTTATTTAGAATATTTGGATAACAAAAAAATAAAATTATCATTTATCGTATTTTATTTAGATATTATAAGGAGTTCTGTATTTCTGGGAAAAAAAAGTTTGATTTTCACGGGGTTTTTTTAGCATTTATATTACCCTCTCGATCTGTACTTCGCAATTTTCAAATAAAAAATACATATACATGAAAAGTAACTTTTTGAAGTTAATATTTATTAACATGGCATCTGAAACAATATACTAATAAACCATACTAAATTATGATGTCACCTATTTTGAGTCAGAAAAATGCATACATTACATTAGGCTTATTTTCAAGGCAAGGTGAGAATTATTTAATCTAAACTACCAACCTTGGACAAATAGAAGAAATAATTGCTTATTGTGCAATTTAAATGTTCCCGAGGATACGATGCATTTCATCTCGATCTGCCCGGTTCTCACTCAGTTTAGGATGATTTTCTTAGGAAAAAAGGTACCCAATCCAAATGAAACGTTGCAATTACTGAACGGTCTGGATTATGAAAAATTATATTTATATTTTAAACAAGTAAATGCCTACCGAAATGAACTAGTAAAAGAATTTAGTTACTAATTAATTTTTTATATAGAAAAATCTGGCGTTGTTTATAAAATAATCCTAAAATGTGCTGTATTATTTTTTTGTATTCACTGATCAATGTGAAACCTTGACAGGCGAACTCTGTTCATTGTCTAAAATACGTTGTACATAAAAAGCATATCTGTAAATACTTATAAATAAACGTATTCACCTATCTATCTATACTAATAAACTTTGAAGGGTCTTAACACATTAATCACCGAAGCCGTAGCATATGCGCTGCTGAGTTTCTTACCCTGCGTGTTCGGGGACGTAGTGTGTGCGGCTCACGTGATTTCATATTAAAACGGCTCTTCCTGCTCCTGCACTTGTCATCTAGCATAACATTGAGTCCGTTATGGAATAAGCAGACGCAGTCAAGGCGTTTGCCTGACCTGTTGGAGCATACAGACGGGTATTGCTTCAATCTCGTCCCGAATGTGTTGTTTGGGGGCCTGAATAGTTCTGGGTGGAACGGTTGCTTTCTTGTTTAAAAAGTCGTAAGTCGTGAAATCGGAAGAGGAAGATAGCCGAGGAATATCCCAACTTCTACAAATGACGAAGCATTCACAGCATTCATTCACCGTCACCATCATCCCACCTCCACCTCAAATCATTCTAATTAGGGATTGATAAATTATTTACCACTTCTATAATTTTGGGTGGTGTAATATGCGTTATAGCTTGGCTCGCGTCATAATCAATTAACATCCGCATGATACTATAGAAGGATCAATCTAATTAGGGATTAATAAATTATTTGCCACTTCTATAATTTTATAAATTATAGATTTTTATTTGCCACTTATATAAATTTAAAAATTATAGATTATTATTTGCCACTTCTAAAAATAATAAGGACGGAAGCTGCTCTCTGATGCTCTTTTTTTTTTTTTTTTTTATATATTCAGGAAAAATTTTAGGTAACAAAATTGAAAATCGTAAACAGCACCCCAAACATTTTCAGAAATTCTGCAAATCTTTTCAGGTAGAAGTACCATAGAATCTGGACTACAAGCCTAGAACAGGCAGTAAGTCAACTTTACCGTATCGAAAATGCATTGAAAAGAACTTGCAGGTTATAACTTGAAATTTTTATGAAGTACATGTAGATACTCAAAGATATATTTCATCACTAAATAATAATCGCCAATAATATTAATGCACACCTAAAAAGGTAATTTTGGGTAGTTTTTTATTAAATAAATTTCTTCCTCAAATGTTATAATTATGTGACAATGTTATTCAAAGTATGTAAACTCTCTTTATAAGATTTTAAAAAAAAGAGTGACTCTAAAACCAAGACGAAATAAAATTATTGATTTAAGCAATGACAAAAAAGAGTCGGAGAACGATAATTGTAATAGAAGGAATAATTACTTAAGAATTTGTCTTGAAGATGAGGAAATTTCCCGGAATAACGTGATAAATTTTAAAATAAACAGAAGATTCGAGGAAGAAATTTAATTAATAAAAAACTACCCAAAATTTAATTAAAAAATCTTCCATTAAATAATTTAAAAAAAAAACACACATTATTAACAACGTAAATTTCTTTGCCGTTTTCTTTTCAAAAGTCAAAATAAAATACAGTTTGCTAAAAGCAATGGACGCTTCGTTGTTTGTAATACTGATATTTGCTCAACTTTGTAGTTCATCGGTACACATGGGTAACCATGTACTGTTAGTCTTTTATTATTTTGTATTTAGTATAAATATTTTATTGTAATGCTTTGTATGAAATAAAAAACTTTAAGAAAATAAAATAAATAATTTGTCATAGTTTGAAAAGAATTGAAAGCTGAACTCAACAACAACACCAATGCACAAAACAATGAATGCAGGTACGCCATTTCAACTTTCAAAATCATTTATGGCTTTCATTTATACATAGTCTGTTCGGATTAACTTGTATTTTGATCATGTCGTGAAAATGGATCTGCCTATACGGTTTTCAGCAAAATTGAAATTCTGTTGTACGTTGTAGAAGTGCCTATTTTACAAAGGCAGGGGTTGCCCCAAGGGTGTTTTCCCATCCCACAGTTGACCCACGGCTTATTGAACAGAAAATATTTTCTTAGCCAGAATCGAACTTGGGATCAGGAGTTAGGGGACCAGTGCCTTACCGACAGGACCACTCCTTCTAAAAAATAGTGTAAAGAAAATTCAATGTAATTCAAACTATATCGAAATATATGATTATGCTGCAATTTAAATTATACAGAAATCCTACAATTGACACTGATTTCAAAATAAACTCCTTAAATAACCAATAAAAAATGTCAGGATGATGGAGAAGTCCGATTCAAGATTGTGATTATTGCGAACATCATTAGGAATGTAGGCTATGTAATCTGTTGTCTATTTATTCAAAACATAATTCAAAGCAAGCAAAATCAAAATCTTTCGTATTGTAGCACTACTCTTCCAAGCGATATGTAAATAAATATTCATTCCGTTTTTTCATAGAAGCCTCCACTATGCAAGGATGTTGTTTTTTTAACTATCTCCTTTCAAAGGCATAATAGATCTATGATATGTTATATCTATGATAACTACCTATATGAATATAAAAAATATAAATTAATATTTATCATTATTATCAAATAAAAATATTGGTAAACAATATCAATGAGAATGAAAACACAGGATAACAAAAACAAATAAGCAAAATGAAGTTCAGAAAACAAAATATAGATGAATGAGCAATATTAAAAACAGAGGATAACACACAATTATACACGCTAAAAGTTATATCTCCATGCTGTTTTTGTAAAGAGGCAAATCCGGCAGTTTCTCTTTTTTCAAACCTATGAGGCCCTAAAACAACACAAGGAAACGTTTTTGATGGTGTTTCTTTGCTTTCGGTTAAAAAAAAAACCTTTTCGTCATATTAAACAAAATGGTAATGGTAATGGTAAATAGAAAAAATAAGTTTTAGTAAATAATTTCAATACTCTGAAAGATTTTAATCTATTTATGTAAAATATAGGTAATATCTGTATCTTCCAATCAACAATTTTTTATTTAATAAAATTTAAAATTATTATATAAATATATGAATGAATATGTTTAGTTTAAGAAATCGTTTCATAAGGAAAATAAGAACTTTTAAGAAGCATTATTGTGTAAGGAAAAAGTTTTAGATGATGAGAAAACCTCGAAATGTCGAAATACCAAGTTAGACACAAAATGGGTATATCGGATAATATATTTACTTCATCCAAAATGTATATTGTTACATTTAGCCAAGGCACCATGTTTCCTATGTCATTCAACTGAAATTTTATATTCATATAACCCTTAAAATAATTTTTTAGTCATAATTTCAAGAGTTAGTTTAAATTCTCATGCGGCCAACATAAAATTTCAACTGAAGTTATCTCCCAAATGAATAAGTTCAGCTTCGTTCTATTCACTTTATCAATGCTATTAGGATGTTTACCATAAAAATGCATTAGTGGAACCCAAAATAAGGTATTTTCTGGCTTCAGGAATTTGTAATACCAAATTTAGGTAAGAAATAAATCAAATAAAAACATGTTTTTTTCCTTAAAAGACTGCTAAGATCACATCTCAAATTGTACGAGTTATTAATTATAAATGAAAATGAAAGGACAAATGATTTTCATCAGAAATTCCCCTTGAGTATTAAGAAGGCGCACGGTGAACAATCTTAACCCAGCCCTTGGCTATTGTACTCAATAACAATGGAGGCACATCGATTTAAATGTTGTTCTCTGTTCTAGCTAATAAATTCATTGTTACAGGGATCTGATTAAATGAATAAATTACTGCAGGTACTAATGCAAGTTAATTGAGGAACCTGGTAATTCATTTTCCAACTATCTATTAAATCTTCAGTGCTCTGTTGAAGGAATAACAATATAGGAAAATTAATTCGCACAAATCATCTCTGAATAATAATTTATGACACCAGTCTATTTAAAATTTTGTTTTTAAAATGTATTTTATAAAATACATAGAGTTTATTGAAAATATAACTTTTTTTTTCATTCATTTTCTCCTCATTCATTTACTCCTAATGAGGGATTATTACAGCAAACGTGCACAGAAATATTTGTTTTTCAAATAAATAGCAAAAATTGGAAACTTGTTTTCCAAATCGTGGTTACGTACTAAACAAAATTGAACGGATTTCCTTGAAAATAAAGTCCGTTTATTTACGAGAATGCCTCTTAGGAATGATGCCAGTATTTTATTTTATTTGTACTGATTATCTCCGGAAAGTCATGGTGATTCCCACATTTTTTTCATCTTCTTGGAGGATGCACTAAATTTTTTCTTCTCATTTCTCGTTTTTACATGGGTTAGTGAAATATTTCGATTCTTCAAGCAGGTGGCTCAGATTCTAAATAATTAAATCTTCGTGTATTAATATAAAGAATAAGAAAATCTATTTTGCATACAGTACAAAACAAAAAAAAACAATAAAACAATTTCTTACTACTGCGTTTGCCAAGTGGCTTACGTGTATCGGATGTGATACACAATGATTTGAGTATAGATGGATGAATCTAATCAGGGATTGATAAATTATTTGGAGGAAGGAAGACAGCAGCAGAAGGAAGACATCCGCTACTATGGTCATATTTTATCAGCTGTCTCTTAAGCTTCCATAGTCGTATTCTAGGGGTTATAAAACGGATAGGAAATGCAATCCCGCCTCTCACCGCTGACTTTCAACTCTGTGCAGTAGTCTAATTTATTCGGAGAAAATACGACTTTTTTTAGTTGAAATAGCCATTATCTTTGCAAATACAGGTCCGATTTCGATGCAGCTTCTTTTGTTTTACAGGTAATTTAACTTCCTTTCAAATGCAATAGACTTTTAGCCTTCCAACTCAATTAGGAGGGGCTTTAGAACTACGCAAAAACTAAAAAATCGAAAAAAAACGGGGGTGGGAGAAAGAAGTTCGGACCTCCAAAAGGCACTTCCCTGACACAAACTCATTTTAAATGCAAATTTTCAACTCTACAACTTAATTTGGTGAAGTTGCGGAGATGCGCAAAACTTTACTTACGAAATTTCAGGTAAATATACTGCAATTTTGACTGAAACTTTGGTATTGTTCTGCTTTAAGAAACCCTTAGATACAATATTTCAACTCACTTAACCCACAGGGGACCACTGGAGGTGCTTAAATGTAGCGGGGAAAAATATATGCATCAGGCATCTCCAAAACTTCCATCGTGTTCTAGGGGTTATGAAATGGATAGAAAATGCAATCCCGCCCCTCACCAATGACCTTCGATTCAGTGGAATAGTATATTTTATTCTTGGAAAATGCGACTAAAAATTCAAGAATCGAAATTATGAGATGGAATGTTGAAATTAATTTGTAATCAACACCCAAAAAACACAATTGAGCATGTTCTCAGACCTCTAAAATTTTCCATCAATACCTCTGGCTCAAAAATATAATTTCGACGTTTCGCTACATAATTTCGATTCTCTCTTCCTTAAAAACGGAGCTGGCAAACAAAAAAATCAGTAGAATCAAAATTATATGTAATTTACTCTTATTCAATTTTGTATAAAATTAACATTAGAATTTATTTGAATAATGCATGGTTTTCAAGTTACATGCAAAAAGGAAAGAACATTTTTTTTTATATTTCCAGGAAAGTTTGTGGTAAAAAAATTTAAATTCATAATCAGTACCATAAATAACATAAATGAGAATATTTCCAGAACAACTCCAAACCTTTCCTCCAGTAGATTAAGCGCAGATGCTTCAGAACGATAACCAGAACGAAACAAAGTGTAGAGTGCAAAAATGTAAGGAATTTACTCTTGTCTAATTTAATACGTTTAATAAGTTGATGGTACTTAAAAAAAATCATGATTTTCATTCTATTACAAAAAACGAAAAAAGATTAATTTTTGAGAAAAATTTGGGAAAAAAATTTCATGTTTTGGGGAAAAATTTGAAGTAACAAAATTATACGCTATATAATCCCAGCGTTTGGAATCCTGTATGTAAGAGGGACACGTATCTTACATCAGCGTCCCCTCGGAGACACCTGGAACCCATATGATAGGGCTTTGCAAAACCATTCGTCTGTCGGGATCCCCTATAGCTGTCGATGGATGGGAATTGTGGAAGGGATACGAGCCTTCTGGGATGGTCGCACCCCCTTTATGGCTCTTCCGAAACATCAGCTCTGCATTATGCTGATTCTGAAGGAGCATATACCTCGGATGGAGAACCTTATGTCTGCCAGATAAATTTTCTTCCTCGTAAGGTAATTGTTTAAAAAAAAAAAAAAATTGTAAACATATTATTTAATAAAACCCTGATGTGCGTTGAAATAAATCTTCAATAAAAAGTTTTTTTTTTCCTAAATCCCCATATTTTTTTTTCCTTCTGTACCTTTTAGGGGACCTTCGCTTTAACTATATGTTGAATACAACTTTTTTACTAAACCTTTTTTAATTGGCTTGGTATGTTGACGAAGGGACTGGACATTGGATTAGATGATAATTACAGCTGGAGTATCTATTCGCAATATCTTAATCGGCCATTGTATTCTACCAATATTGGGGGATTGGTAAAAGTGAAATTCTATTGAGAAGATTGTTGTAAAGAAATGCCGTTGAGTTAAAGAATCTGATTGTACATCTTTTAGCTTATTATTATAATGAGCCTTTGGAATCGATCTATGTTTTTTTTTTAACTCTCCCCTCAAAATTTTGATTTCGCACCAAAGTCACAGGTCACCCAAGGGTGATCCTCGGAACTCGACATCGCATTCCGCCTTTTCGTTTCAAAACGGTGGGCGATTAGAGTTTTTATACACCCTATATACAAGATAGAGAGAAAATCCAAATTATGTATCCAAATTATTAGCATCAGTATACAAAAAAGCCTTAAAAAAAATTTTAAAAATGGCGGGTGATTGTAGACTGGATTTTTTTGCTATGGTATATCGAATAATATAAAATTCGCAACAAAATAAAAAAAATTAAAATCGGACCATTATTAGCAGAGATATAGCATATTGAACTTTAGTGTAACTATTCAGCGCTGTAAGTCACCGTGACCCTTAGACTTTTGAGATCAATTGCGGGCTCTCAGCTTTCTCACATCCCACTCTACTTCATCCGGTATACTTGGACCGGTTCTTCTTTGTTAAGTTATTTGATACTCAAAAACATTACTTCTTCCGGATCATTTCAGATGCTCATTTGAAAAAAAAAAATAATTGGACTCTAAACAAAAACTATAATCCAATAATTATAATCCAATAATTTAATCTTTCAAGGGGTATGTGAGGAATAAAAATATTTAAACTTCAGCATATTATTTCAGTGAGGGCACGAGCCTTTAAAATGAGTTCAGATCATGTAGCCTTTTGTAGTGTATGACACTAAATTACTCAGAAACATAATCCTTAACTCGTATACCATTCCGAAGGATTAATGGCTAAAACCTGATATCTTAGATAGTGGATTAAAGTTGGTCATTCATTTTAAAGAATTCATGGAAAGAATATATCTAGGAACTTTGGGGAGTGAATGAAGGGTTCCCTTCGTTTTTATTGAATATTTTTATTGAATATTTATAAATATGTGCATCTTTAGCGATCTGGTGATTATAATTGATCATGTTTGTAATATTTAATGTCCATTTAATATGTAATGAGTTTCATTATATTAAAATTATGATATTAGGAATTATATTGATTAGGAATCGATAAATTATTTGTCAACTGATTATGAAGCGAGCTAAGCTATAACGCATATTACACCATCCAAAATTATAGAAGTAGCAAATAATTTATCAATCCCTAATTAGATTGATCCTTCTATACCGTCATGCGGATGTCAACTGATTATAATAGTTTGGGAACTAACATGCAATTAACATTGTGCTGTCGGAAGATTACTAACTTAAAAAAAAAGAAATTCATCTGAATTCATTGTTCCACATTCCTGTCAATCATCTTTATTACAAGTAAATCCCCTGCCATCCTTACCCCTTTTTGATTTGATAAAGCATCTATTTATACCGCTTTATGAACTTTGTGCACAATGACAGTGTAATTTAATCCAATTTAATTTACTTTTTATAAATATAGAACCGTAAGAAGAGTTTTGAACGATATCAATTTGTCATCCACCATCTTAAAACAAAATGGTGTTTGATAAAAAACCTAGATAGTTTGTCCACTTTTTATAGAAAACGGCTTAAACCATTATATATCAAACTTGTCATTGTTATTATTTAGTGCCTTAAAAAAGTTTTAACAACTAAAGGTGCATGTAGACGACCGGACCAGACCAGACCGGAGAAAACGGGTCGTGTATACGCTTACACACTACCAGATATGGGCGTGGCTACTTCCCGTTCAGTTGGCCACGACCATATCTGGTAGAGTGTGAGCGTTTACACGACCCGTTTTCTCCGGTCTTGTCTGGTCTGGTCCGGTCGTCTAAATGCACCTTTAGACTGTTTTCGGCATACTTTTTTTGAATAAGACTTTGTGGGCTTAGAATCGGTTAATTTTATTTTATCTTTGCGTATCGTGCATAACTCAACTGTCTAAAATATTTTTCACATAGCCATTAAGGATTAATTCGCATGGGCAAGTCACGTGGATTCAATAATTTGATTTTCAATGCGCCAGGAGGAATGGGCACAATTTAGGAGGAGGTTCTGGCATATAATATTACGCATAAGAAATCTTTTGCCGAAGACATTTGAAATCATAAGAGAATTATTCTATAATCAGTACATACTTCATTAGTATTTACAACCTGAAATCAATATTATACTAAATAAAAAGGTACAGCTATATAATCGGGTCGCATTATCACTGCCTGCTACCCGAAGGTCGCCGCACTAGGATTCTCTAGCGCCATTTGTGATAATTTACAGTAGTAAATGAAGACCAACGTTATAAATTAATACATAGTAATGTATTCATTTGTAACGTTGGTATTTCGGTGGTCTGGAGAAGTTTTACCTAAAGCAGTAACAATTTAAATTACGGCTAGAGCCTGAAACAATTTAAATTACGGCTAGAGCCTGACCTCATCTGAAAAGAATCATTAGGAGATTCGCATACCTCTTGAGCGATTGTAATAAGCGGAAGTCGACAGCACTAATAATTTTAAATAATATCTAATTAAAGCAGTAATATTTTTAATATCCCCAATGAATACGAATGTTACATTGAATACAAAGCAGTTAGTTAGCACAAACGGCGCTAGAGTGTGCTAGTAAGGCGACCTTCAGGTAACTTCGGCAGAAGGCAATAATAATGCGACCCGATTGCCAAGTTATACCAATAAAAAATATTAAAAAGCGAAGAGTTGTCATATAAACAATAATACATTCTTGTAGTTTATTCGCTAACACTGAGAATAATTCTCAGATATCATGCCTGTCCAGAGAACTGATAAGCAGTTAGTTAACTTAAATTCGAATTAAATCTTGTTCACTTTGAATTTGATTTTAATACGCGAGTTAATTTGAAGCCTTTGCAAACTGATCCTCAACCTAATTTACCTATTCTACCTTCACTTGAAACTCCATTACTTTTCCAAACAATGCCTCAAAGTTAAATTTAGCCACAATGATCGTAACTGTTCGTATATTCATTGACTTTAGGCATGGACAGAACAAAGACTAGAGACGGGAAAGACCGAAATTTTCTGTTTACATTTAAAGAAATGGTTTCTGTACTAGTTAGGATTCAATACTTTTTAAAATTTCAGTTTATTTTCTTTTTATTGCATTAATTACGATGATTTATAAAATATATTAATTTTTCCACAGAACCTGAGGTATGTAAATCCTTATTGACAACATGAAGATTTCTGTATTTTTTTTAAAACACTCCATTTTCTTTAACAGTGTAACATTTTACAGTTATTTACGATTTTGAGAACGATATCGTTATGTCTTCTTTGTTTTAGATTGAAAAGGTTATGTGGCTCACGTGTTCTATTTTAATGAAAAAAATAAAAAATAAACATAATTTAGAATCTCAACATTATTTTTAATTTACGGCATTATTTTACTGTATTTTATTATAACTCTATTTTTATTCTTGAATTAAGAGCATAATTTTCTTTGTATCACTCCCTGCTGCGCTATATTCCGTAACTTTATCCCATTTGGGCCTCTACTGCCCCAGAGTGGCTAAGTGCAGAACTTGCAGAGGCCAAATGAACAGGCTACTTCAGTGGTAGTTATTCGTAGGTGATGGTACACAACTTGGCATACACCTCATCCATGTTCGGCTTAATTAACATTTCCCATTCGCATCTCATGTCATACAACGAAACACGATTCGTTATTTAGGGTATTTTTAGTTTTTATGAACGCCTTGAAGTATTTAGCTTCTTTCTTTTAATATATGATTATTTTCTAAAATAAAAGACAGAATATCGCCAATTCTACATTGTCTTTGTATCTTGGCCCTTCTTATTACCTTTTAATTTATTTCACATCGTTCCGACAATCCACAGGAAGATTGGATGATCTTTTCTTATTTATTCATTCAGAAAAACATAAAATAAATTGATCATTAGAATATCTAGTGAAATAAACTGTGATGATATAGTGGCCAGAATATTCAATGATGATTTAACATGTATACATTTTTAATTTCGTTTTAGAAATTTAGAAAAAATTTACGTTTTAGAAAAAAATCATGTTTTTTAATATAAAAATAAAAATCAAGATTTTTAGATGAAGTTTAAAATTATTAAAATAATCCAAGAGGCTAATATTTGTTTATCCGCTCTTATTATCCACTAAAACGTTTAGGCTCTATCATGCCATCATCAAATACATTATAATTATTTTGGAACTATCCCTTGATCATATAGAGACTGCATCATATTGCATGGTCAAGTATAGGCTCTAAAATCATTAAAATGAACCTGATGAAAGCGTGGTAGAACAGAAATGTTGTAGTGGATAATAAAAGTAATAAATTAGCTTAGTTAGATTCATTTAAGAAAAAAATATATTTAAATACAAATTATATTTCTATTTCATATCGATATAAAGAAACTAATAAAATAAACTGAATGACAATGAAATTAACTCTGTAATGGTAAGGTTTGAGTGTAAAACACAAATGGTAATGCTTGGTCAATCTGGGCTGACAAAAATTAATTTTCATTTTGTGCTATTGAATAGAATTTTGGGAAAATAAAACTCAAAAATTTACTATAAAACATATATTAGTTAAATAATTGTAGTTCATATAAAAAAATGTAAAAATTAGGAAAATATAAATAAAAATAAAACACAAAAACAGGCACACAGGCCACACCTCCTTCATTTATTCCTTGTGGTGATTCTTTAGGAAGTACCTCTTCTGTATTCGTTAGCTTCAATATTGTGGTCCGAAGTTCTCATAGAAGGAGTGGGATACAGAGCTTCGTGAATATTTCGATTGTAAATATTGATATGCCCAAATAGTTTCACAATCTTTTTCCAAATCTAAATTTATGTCGATTTTTGGTGGATATATAGCTTTGATACTCCTTAATCTGTACTTAATAATTATCTTAATTTGGTTAGGGATTGATAAATTATTTATACATAAGTATAAATTATGTCACTTCTATAATTATGTATAATTGTAAGCTATAATTATCTATAATTAGGTTTAATTATAGAAGTGGCAAATAGTTTATCAATCCCTAATTAAATTGATCCTACCGTCATGCGGATGTCAACTGATGATAATTTGGTATTAGTCCATCCTCTATTTCTGAACTCTAATCTTCAAAACAAGTATATCTTTAAGCATTTCTGGAAAACTTTCTCATGAGTAGTATATAGTTATTGTCAGTACATTGTGACTCTAAAAAATATAGAAACAAATAAGCATTTGTTTATGCTTAAGTATATGCACTGCTGAAACAGCAAACTTTTTTCACATAAACGGTAAGGGTGGGTCAAGCTGGCCCGAAGTTTGAATATGTTGTAAGTTCTGCTTACCTAAATAATGCCGTTTTGTCGTTAGATAGGTTAATGCATGAGATAAGGATATCGAAGTCTGGTGGTGGAAATCCTGAAAGCGCGTGTGCACTTCAATAATACTTTTGGTTCGGGTCAATCTGACCATGGCCTTGCCGTTTGAGGGTTATAATTAACTTTGTTATAATTTATTATAGGGTTATAATTTATCAACTTTTAATCCTATATCTTTACCAACATGCGTTCTTTTTATGATTCTTGATTTCCTTTTATCCAGAATCATAAGAAGAACGCATATTGGTAAATATATAGGATTAAAAGTAAATAGGGAGGGAACATTATGGTCTTGTGAAGGATCGATTGGAATTTCATAAGGATGCTGTAAGGACAGACCATTTCCTTTTATCCAGAATCATAAGAAGAAGGCATATTGGTAAAGATATAGGATTAAAAGTAAATAGGGAGGGAACATTATGGTCTTGTGAAGGATCGATTGGAATTTCATAAGGATGCTGTAAAGACAGACCATGGAAGCTTCTGACAGTCAATGCCCGACATACTTAACAGAACTTCACAGACTATTAGAAAATACTGCACACGAACTTATTACAATTTCCTTAAATTGTAAAAATGGCGTTCACACTAAAACTACTACAACTTAGCTTTATTACAAGAAATGTACTTAAGGAACAGGAAAATTATAGGGCACAGAAATAGCTATAGAATATTTTTATGTTGTGATGCAAAAACTGCCACCATACTAAATAACGTCAATATTGATGCGATCTTACTACCACAATTTACGGATGCCAATGTGGTGGAGGTTATATTAGGCAATAAAAAATTTATACTAATTAGTGGTTACTTAAGTCAGATATTGAGAAAGACGTCTTAAAAATAAGAACTATTATGTAAAAATATAGCCGACATGGAATAATGCTAGGTGTAGATTCGAATAGTCGATCAGCTTTACGTTATGACGTAAAAGCCAATACTGGAGGTAGAAAATTGGAAGATTTAATACCAGTTGGCAGAAAATTTAATTATTTTTAATAAACCATCTAGCTTAATCACATTCAACGAAGAACGGGGAAAAAGTAATACAGACTTGACTACTTTTAGTCTTGTACTTTTAGCTAAAAGAGTGACATTATTTTTATTCGTGTGATCACTAATCTTTTTTTTTGGTCTTATTTATACCATATTTTTTTCTAATTATTTAATCATATTTTTTGTCAGTTTCTTTTTTGTAATTTAATTTTAATTTATTTTTTATTTATTTGTGTGCAATTGTATATGTGTGTTTGTGTGTGTGTTTGTGTGTGTGTGTGTTTGTGTGTGTGTGTGTGAATGTGTGTGTGTGTATTTTGTTATTTTCAAAATATTAAATTGGAAATTACCTCTGAAATCTTATCTAATCTATTATTATATATAAATACCATCAATTGGATTATTAAATTTATTTATTAATTATTAACTATTAATTGTATTATTAAAATTTTTATTTTATGTTTAATTTTCATTTTTAATTAATTAATATTTTATAATAAATATCGGTTGGTCCTAACTTAAAACATTGAAGAGAATTAAATTCCGTACAAGAACTTTGTACATGAAATGTTTAAGCTAGGAATAACCGTTTTCGAGATATAAACGAAAAACCGGAAAACTTGACCTTCTCTTTGTTTCTGCTTCTAGATCTGGGGACCTTCAGTATGTTTATCTCTAAACTAGTCCAAACAAAGCCCCGAAGTAAATTTAGGCCGTTCCGTCATTTCTGTCTACAATCCCCTGATTGGCTGGTCTAAAGAAGAACAATCTAAAAACTGTTTAGAATGAGGCAAGTGAAGCCGATAGTTAAGCTCCTAGAATTTTTAATACATAAAAAATAATTTATTAAAACAGTGACATCATGAATATTGGTGTACCGATAAGGTAGTTTAACTTATGTATGAAGGATTTTGAATTTTTGTAAGTGTTAATTGATCTGGATTGATCAACAAATTTAATTGCAGAAAAGAGTTTCTGATGATGGAGGTACAACTTCGAAATGTTAAAATGCTGTAAAAAGAAGATGGTTAATGAATGAAAAATAAATAAGTCCTACTTTTGCTTAATAACTTATTAATATTTTCATGGCGTAGTATGTATGCTCTGAGAATTCGATTTTCTGATATTTAAAATGCACAGTATTGTTAGAAATGAGCAATATTATAGTTAGTCAGGTTAAATTAAATCGGAATAAACGTTAGTTAATACATTTTAATGCAGGTAATAAATATTCCCAGAATCAGAATAATCAGAATTATAGATAACGAGCCGAAACCTGGCCTTGTATAATAAAAATACAGGACTTTAATTAGTATATAAATTTTTGGCATTTTAATTTCCGGACCTGGAGAACCCTTATTGTAAAAAAAAAATTATAATTTAAATTTACAAATTTAGTTGGATTGTAAATATTGAAATGATAGTATTTCATTTTTACAGTAACAACAGCATTACTTCATGAGAACCAGGAGTTGGAATAGTTTTAAAAATATACAGAGAATGAAAATTGGGAATACTTTGGTTTAATTTTATTATTATTAAATATTAAAATATATATGTAAGGCTATTTAATATTAATTTTATTTATGTGATTAAATATGAACAAAATCTAAATTTCTTATAAATATATTTTAAAACGAAACTGTGATAAGATATATCGAGTAAAAGATTATTGAGATTGAGGCCCTTAAACCGTTAAATCATAAATATATCGTTGGATCGTCACGCTTCCAGATTCAGTGAGAAGATGGATGGAGTTCTCCACTGAGTTGCATTATCAGCGTACGTGCAGAAATGATTGATTGAGAGCATGAGATGGGGCTTATTTTGATTCCGCGTCTATGTAAAGTTGTTTCAATTATATTATAGTTTTAGATATTGAATAATTTATAAATTATAAGAAATAAATAATATAATAAAACATGTATGTATATATATATATATATATATATATATATATATATATATATATATATACTAGTATTGAGTATATGTTGTTTTCTTCTAAATTTTTGCAGGTTCATTCCTTCTAATAGCCACATCTATTCATATACTCTTACATTTCTTAAAGATTGATAAACCAATTTTCTTCTTAACTACAGTTCTTGTTCCCCGCCCTTTCTTTTCACTTGGCGCTTTCCAGCCGGCATTTATTTTAAATATCCTAACTAATTTAGGAATTTTTTTCTCATTCTCAATCTTTTGAATAGTGTTTTTATTTTTCGTTGAATGAAAACGCTTTGTAAAGATATTTCGTGAATTATATATTCTATATGGCTACGCATTAAATAGTACGTTAGTTTAGAAAGGATTTAGGGCTAAGGCTGAAAGGTGGAAGCCATGTGAGGTCTCTTTTAGGTACTTGAGCTAAGTGCTATTTTCCATTGGAAAGGCAGAAAACCATATTGATTCCAAGAAGCTTTCAATCACCTAAACATTAGCGTGGGCTGTTTCAACTCTCCGGAACCTTCGTTCCGCGGAGGGAATGATTGATATAGTTACCAAATATTTCAATTTAGTATAATAATGTTCTGCTTTAAGCCACCTTCTTTCAATAAATCGTACAATATATATGTATTAAAATTTGTATTGGTCGAATGTCGTCTTTCTCAAATGTTTCATAGTGTATTATTTTAAACTGTTTTAGTTACTTTTAGTATTAGCTTTTAGTGATTTATTAATTGCCCATAACCATCTTACAATCTTCTTCAATGAATAGGGAACGGCATAAGCAACTGGCACATTTATTGGCTAAATAAAATCCTAACCAATTATATGGAAAAAAAAATTATATTATCATATAAAAGTACATAAAATACCATTTTATTTTATTAATCACTTGATTAACTAACTAATTTTAGTTAGCCTAATTAATTCGTTTTCAAAATAACGCCAGATAATTGAGTGTCATTGCGTATACATTTATGAAGGCGTTCACGAAAGTTGACCATCACTCGGCTGATCATTTCCAGTGGATTGGTAGCCACTTCCTGTCAAATTGCTTGTTTTAGTTGGTCAATAGTGCGAGGTCGATGAGAGTAAACCTTTGATTTGATGAGTAAGGAAAAAAACAAAAGGGTTCAAGTGGAGTGAATCCCACTCGTATCATCGGCAATCACATAACTCAGATTTTCTCGACCTTTTAGTATTTGCGACCCAATTTTCAATCACAATTTTCATCGGGCCCTTTCCTCCCCTCTCCCTCCTCATGCAATAATTTTCACTGAAATCGTGCTAATCGTAATATTAGTTTCTATTTAATTTAGTTAACATAATCACATAATGCATATACCAATTCAATATTCAAAATTTGAATGCATAGATTAGTCTCGAACGTTATAGA
Source organism: Rhaphigaster nebulosa (assembly GCA_948150685.1). NCBI lineage: Eukaryota > Metazoa > Arthropoda > Insecta > Hemiptera > Pentatomidae > Rhaphigaster > Rhaphigaster nebulosa. The sequence continues at coordinate 82,635,127 of OX411306.1, read as the reverse complement.
ACGTCTGCGTGACGTGTATAAATGTTGTATCTCGTTCCCGCCAATTTCAGTCGAGTCGTGAATGTTTATACTGTCGTGACCTCTATCTTGATTGTGTATCTTGTAATTTGCGTGTAATCTGCAACTACAGCAATAGAATTATAAGTGTACGTATACAGAATCATGGATACATTTTTAAGTGGCGTAAGCGTGCATTAAACGATAGTGAAGCATCAGAAGGTGCACAGACTACATTGCTTCCGAAGATAAAATCAAGAAAACATTTTGAAGAATATTTAAATTTTGGATTTACCAGCACTGACGCAAATGGTGAAGAAAGGCTTTTGTGTGTCATTTGCTCAAACCTTTTGACAGCAGACAGCATGAAACCTAATAAACTTAAACGACATTTAGAAACGCTTCATAGTGAGTGCGTTAGCAAACCCCGAGAATTCTTCGAATTAAACTTAAAATCATATGAAATGCAAAAATCACATTTCAAAAAAAATTTACTTGGCTCTTACAAAGCTTCATATCAAATAGCCAGTTGTAAAAAGCCTCTCAACATCGGTGAAGAGCCTATTCTGCCAGCTGCAATTGAGATTGTAAAAACTATGTTTGGAGATAATTTTGCTAAACGATTGCGTTCCATACCTCTATCAAATGTTGTTGTGGTATGTCAGCAGTAGAATTCTAACAGTACAATTCTATATACCAATAGAACCAATAGCACTTGCATTGTTTAGTATATTAATTGATTTTCTACACGAAGCAAATAAAGAGTGAAAAAAAAAAGTATTTTCTTGCTGACTTCAACTTGATAGCAAGTTACGAATGGGTTAGGGACCGATTTCAGAATACTCCGGAAGGTCTGTCAACTGCCGTAGAAGAAATCTACATAGACTTCATGACAAGTGTCGAAATCAAAAAACAATTTAGTAATTGTACAATATTACTTCGAATATTAGGCAGGTTTGGATGATGAGTTCTCTGCACTAAAAAATAAAGCATTTCGTATACTATTACCATTGTCAACAACCTATCTTTGCGAAACCGGATTTTCTGATGTGGCTGCTTTAAAGACAAAATACAGATCTCAGTTAAATATAGAAAAACAGCTTAGAGTGGCAATTTTTAATATCAAACTTTTATTTGAAAAACTTTGCTCTTCAAGACAGGCCTAAAGGAGTCAGTAATAAGTATTAATCTTGTTTTTAATTTAATTTTGATAAGTTAATTATTAAATACATTGTGCAATTAGTGTAAAGTGTATTTTATTTTTTATTATGTCAGAATGTTTCCTGTAAAATAAATTTTTTTTTATTTTTTGTCGATATATTTTTTCTCATTTTTTCTTTATATACTCGCGCCCCCATCCCTTAGGTTTATCAGGTCCCCCAGGTTGAGAACCACTGACATAAGTGAAATTACTTTTAAAACGAATTAATTACTGTAACTAAAATTAACACGCTCAGAATGGAGCCTTCAACTCGTATCAATGCTATAGCCAGCCAAATTGTTTTTTGGAATAAAAATCAGTATATTGATCAAATGCAATAACAAAAAAATCCAATGAAACTTTTCTATGGGAAAAACGTGAGGGACACACCTTTGGTTCGCTCCGTCCAATACGCAAACATGAGCGGCCCTGGCACAAATTGTTATAACAAATTTCATAAGTCTCAAAAAAAAAAGAAGGATTCTGTTCGCAATGTCCTAATGAACGCATTGGAATGTTTAGAGTGATCTACGAACTACGAGTACACAATTAATTTTATTTTTATTTTTAATAATTCATTTACGCTCTTTTTTACAGTAACGTTTTCTGTAAAACTATAATAATTATTTTCTGGATATTACTTTTTCTTTTTTCATTTGCTCTCCTGTTCAAAATAAAAAAGAAATATGTTGATATCAATATTCTTTCCATAGCAAAACATCCGAATGAACGGTTCTCACATATTTTTAATAATTGATAGTTGATATCAATTTCTTGTAAACTAATATAATGTTGATCTAAGTAATGTAGTATTACATAAATATATACATGTTACTCCAATAGATTTTTTATTGTTTTCGAGATATTTTTAATTTAAACTTGAGATAAAATATCAAAACAAATACCGACAACTGGTTTTAATAGATGGCTGACTGGCGAGAGACTGTTTCTAAGACCTTAAAAACAAAGATTAAAGAACAGAAAAGCGTTTATCTAATAGAAAATGCCCGAAACAAAAACAAAATATTATACATAAAAATAATTTTACTAGTTTATTTAATAGTTGGCAGGACTGATGCCCTGGTCTAACATCTGATCCATTAGGTACTCTAGAGAATATATCTTGTCAATCAATTAATTTCGAAAGACTTCTATGAAACAAGAAACATTTTTATGTGAGATATATAGCGACCTACCTCTATGTAGGTCCTGGCCGGTTTGTTCATATACTAAGTTTTTATTTTATTTTACCTAGAAATGTCTCTGTTACTTTTGCAGCACCCCGCAAATAACACCAGAAAATATATTAAATAATATTAAAGTTTACGAGTTTTTGTTCGCAGATTTTGGAATTCGGATTAGTAACCTCGTCTAAAATAATTTGCTTTATTTTGAATAAATTTACTTCTTCTGTTTTTTTTTGTCTTCAGTTTTGAATTCTCACATATTAATAGTGAGTAAAGTAGTCATTTGTTAAAAGAAAATTACACTGGAATCATTTTTTTTTTAAATTTTCATATCAAGAATGGAAGATATTTTCCTTTGAATCCCATTGAATCTGGAAAGATATTGCCTTTTTATTACAGTCTATAGACCATTGTGGACTGAAGATGTAGGAGGCATTGTAATTCTCCTCTTTTTCCTATAATCGAAAGAATTTTAAATATATTAAATTTCTCTTTTCAATATCTCTTTGCCCAAAAATTATAAGCTATGAAATTGAATTATTAATTTTCAAATAACCTTTCCAGAATTCTCTGATGTTATATTCATTAGATTGCATCTCTTCTTAGGATTATTTCAGAAGCTTATGTTGAAAGAAATTTGATAAATTGAAGAAATGCTTTCACCAATAAAGGTCCGAATAAAGGTTAAGTCATGACTTAATTTCCCTTTCTTTAAAATGCATTGTTGCTCGCCGTTTTTGTCGTTGGCATGAATTCAACTTTTAATTCAACTTAATAAACTTCTTTCTTCTAACTGACGTTTTAGCTGAACAGGAAATATTTGCGATTATCCACTAATGGTACTCTTTGATTATTAAAAAATATTTTAGGTACCGTTCTGAGCAGCAAGATTTCATTATTATTGAGATTTTTATGTATGGGATTTCAAAAATTAATAAATTGGTTTGTTGCTAAGAAAAAAAAAACTGTTCAATACACTTTCTAATTAATACTTATTGTTCCTCACCTAATTTTAATTTGATTTCTCACCAGAATGATTAATTTTAAATATATATAAGTGTCAATCAATATGAAGTGGTGCAATGGTGATTTTTTTTTCATATTTTTTATGTTGATTCCTACATGTATCTATAGATAAAAGCAGTTGGAGAAATTTATTTTTCTTTGGCCGTTTAGAAATGGCAACAATTTTTCTTGGTTTCTACCGACCAATTTCAGTTAATGGTATTCAGATATGCAGTTTCTATAGTTAAAGAACTATATAACTTAGAATGTTCAATTAAACATCATTTTAAACGTAATACTCTAAGCTAACAAATTTATTATTAATACATTTAATATACTTCTACTCCTAATATGACAAAAATTTATCTAAGTTTAACACTCAAATTAAAAAAAATCCGTTTTCAAGGCATTTTTTTCTATGAGAAGAAGTCCTATAAAAAATTTACCTCTTTTTCTGGAGCCATTTCTCATAATTTATGATTTTCAAAAATTTGAAGTTTCTAACTTTTTCAAACTTTAAGCTTTAATATCTCCGATTGGACTGGAATTAAAATCTTGAAATCCACAAAAGTAACGAATTTTGAAAAATCATACCAATAATACATTTAGTAGGATTGATATTTATTTTGGCTCACCTACTATTAAGGACCCACCAACGGCAAAAAGAGATAAGTTGTTTATAGCAATACTTATCGTACAAAAATTGTTTGAAAACGGATTTTTTTTTTTTATTTGAGCGTTAAACTTCAGGTAAATTTTTATCAGAATAGGAGTAGGAATAAATTAAATGTAATATTTTTTTTTTATCTTAAAACATTTACTTTAAAATGGTGTTGGTTTGATCTGTCTAAGTCATACAATTTTTGAACTACCGACGAAACCGCAAATGCTTGGATTTCACGTTTTTCCTATTTTCGAACAGCCACCAAACTTTAACAAAGAAAATAAACACGAAAGGTTTTTGTTCACCATAAACCTCTTATAAAGTACTGATACTTTTGCGAATTTCTGATATTTTATTCCAGTCCCATCGGAGAAATTAAAGCTCAAATTTTTAAAAAATTTAAAAATTAAAAGAAAAAGAAAAAATCATTAATTGTAATTATCAAATGACAGATTATAGCGATTCCGATAAACCCATATTTACATACACGGATTTACTGTTCAGCAAAAAAGACGATCTTACAAAAAATACAATCATTTCAAAGCAAACTTTTAGGATTTACAACAGACGCTCATTGGCATGTAAATAACAGAAATGTATCCCAAAATAATAATAGTTCTAAATAATAATAGAACTGTATCCCTAGCCAACTATTTGAATTTTATTTAAGCGTTTTCAATGATGTTTGATCTTATAATTGGACAATCAAACTGGATTTTTGAAATGGTCTGGTGGAAAACAATTATTATTATATACATCAAAGCTAGCAAACTAGCATTTGGGGTCTGAAATTTGAACCGAATTTAAATATAAGTGCTTTCTGTATATATCTATGCATTGTATTATATAATATTTAATGGAAGTTAAGTTTACGTTTTTATAGATAAAAGAATTAATCTCAAAGCCAATAATCATGCATTGAGATACATCATGCATTGAGGGTCAATCCATACCATATGGTCCAAAATAAATTAATTATAGCTGGGTTCACAGAATTAGATACTTGATGAAGGCTGAAGGCGTTATTTGGCGCAGGTTTGCAAGATTCGGATGGGAGGGGATGTCGTACCGACTCTCATCGGGAGAACTGGCAACAGGGCATCTCCACTCTCTTCCCCGCTCCAACAACCTCTCAGAATGAATAGCGATAGTCGATAGTTGGCCACTATCGATAGTATCTCGGTAGTATCGAAGTTCTAGCCATTTACTGCAGAAGGAATAGACGATTTTATCGGCAATTTTATTTTATTAGTTAACTTCTTTAATTATTTAGTTACTTTAAACGTTATGTACGCTTCGTCACAATAACTATTTTTTGTAAATATACAATTGAAAATCTTTATTAACATATAATGATACCTTAGAATATTTTTTGAATTAGGTTTATCAACATACATTTGATAATCCTAGTTTAAATTCGGTGCAAATTTCAGACCACAAATGCTAGCTTTGATGTATATGATAATATCTTTTTTTTTTACAGACCATTTCAAAAATCAATCATTGAAAAGGATTAAATAAAATTCATATAGTTTGGCTAGGTAGTGAGGGATACAATTCTATTATTATACTGGGATTTTTTGGATGCATAAAACAGAATATGGAGTCTGAAATGGATGGTTTATAGTGCTCTGTTTGTATAGTTATGTTATTTACATGCCAATGAGCGTGTGTTATAATTCCTAAAAGATTGCATTGAAATGATTGTATTTTTTTTTTTTTTTTTTTTGCTGAACAGTAAATCTGTGAGATATATGTAAAAATTGGTTTATCGGAATCGCTATAATCTGTCATTTGATAATATAAAATTAATTAAAAACTAAATAGACATAAAAGCCCAACAGTTATTACCTCATGTGTCTGTAATTTTTCTGTCTAATAATCAATTTTTACGATTTGGAAAAAAAGAGAGTAAAGTAATTTCAGTAATTTGTCGAGTGTTTTATTTTATTTTGATGGGTGAATCCCAAGTCATCCTTCGGTTGAAGACCAGTCCTAGATAGTGTTCCTACTGTGTCAGTCTGAGAGTTTTGGTAGCTGCCGATATAAACTGGCGGACTGATATCTAGATGAATTATATCAATGATACATTTGTTTAAATCAAGAAAATATATTTTTTTATTACGAAACTTTAAAATAATTTAAAGGAATTATTTTAATTCCTGTCCTAATACGCTTAAGGCATTTTTTTGTTTAAATTAGGCCAAGATTTGTAGGTTCCGTAATAAATTAAAACTATGATAGTTTTTTTAATAATAGAAATTAAAAACATTAAGGACGAAATGAATATACCTCCGAAACGTGTTTTAATATGGAGGGATTGCTATTATCTCGGATTGAATATTTTTAAATATTTTGAATAACGCGGTAAAGAATAATACTAAAAAATTGTAAAACTTATTTATTAAATTTATTTATTCAAAAATTGTCTACTTTTTGTTTTTAGATTTATTCTTGATTACCAACCTGACTACCTTCTCCTTATTTATCAACACCGTCAATTTTAAATATATAATATAAAACTTTTACTTTAATTTTACGAGCATGGGGGAAGAATTACAAACTAAATATAAAACATAAAATTCACAATTATTATCTCATAAATCTTTATGTTGGATTATCGGTAGTTTTAATATTATTCACAATTTTGTGAAAGGTCTGCCAAGAAATTCACTGGCTTGCCGCGACTTCCACAAGACTAATATTTAGTTGTAAAATTTTAACATTTGACAAATTCCTTGTTTAATGAATATATTGGTGAAATCCTTTGATGTCGTTCGCAAAAATTCTATGAGATGACGATTAGGCAACTGTAAACGACATTTCAATATGATAATTCTCTTAGAGAGTTAAAGCATTTCTTGTTCTGAGGATACAATTCAAAATTCTGAAAAGAACTAACAACTTATAATATTAAACTCTTCTAAAAAAGAGGCTTTTATCGTACCCGTAATTTTCTATTATGTATAAACAGCTGTAAACAATTATGCCGATTGTTTTCCTTCCGTGTGGCTAGGGGTGGTCTTGTACCAACATCGAATAGACTGAATTCTTCCTCCAAACGTCCCTGCACAGCTCCTGTTAGCCCACCAATAGAGCTAGCTAGATAAGAACGCTAAGACCCCTAATCCCTATTCAGCAGCCCTTTCGGGTCCTTGTGCTGGACAGTTTTAATAGCTCACCTCTCGAATTTCCCTGACCCAGTTACAAATCTGGTCTCCAGATTTTTACACAGTAGCTTACAATCTCTAACAGCAGTGTTACGCTTCCTGAAATTCACAATAAAATTCGAGTTGTTTATAAAGGGTTAACCATATTTCAGAAATGCTAACAATAATCTATGTACAATGATTATATAAGATATATACTATATACACATATATGTGTACACAGTTCATACTCACCGTTACATTGAATATTTTGAAAAATTTATCTAAACCTAGCTTATAGCCAGGAAACGATTAATGTTTTTAAATATATCGGGTTCAATATTTTCATTAAAGTATTCCCCTTATGCCTACTCTGTTCCAAGAACTTAGGCAATTATCTGGATTATCATGGGCTTATCAGTAGAAAGCTAACTGTAACACGGATCGCATGCAGTTTTGTACAACACTCACAGGCGCCTATTTCGTAATTTAATACAAAGTTTTGCTCCACATATTTTTATGAAAATCATTCTGATACAAATTAGTTACTTGAATTTAGTTCACACCATCATGATGTATCACTGGAATTATTGGAATTCAAATCATCACTGCTTAAATGCAGTGCCTGTCCCCATATTCTTGAGTGTGTTGCGGGTCTACCATAAAACCAGTCTTTAAGGCTCCTTTAAATGGAATTCTTTGAAACAATATTACAGCCAACACGTCTAAATGAAAAGAAAAAAACTTTAAACGAACGATTGAATTGTTTCTTTTTTTCCAAATCGTCAAAACTGAAAATTAGACGGAAAATAAATACAGGAAAATATATTGCCGGACTTGATATGAAAAAATCAAAAAAAAAAAATCGTTGGTTCTAGTGTAATTTTCTCTTAAGAAATGGCTACTTTACTCAATTCCTTCCGATTCTTTGATACTAAAACTAACTAAATACACATGCCTACTTACACCCAGATGGACTTATGGTTTATAAAAACTGCAATATTTTCGATCCAAAAATTTAAGACTAAAAACAGAAACTCATTAGTATGCAAACAACAAAATTCTAGATACCGACTTACAACAACCAACTATCGACCAGCATATTTGTACTCATAATTTTTATAATAACCTTCAAGGACACCTCAACAGATAGATAGACGATATGGCTACGGCTTACATGACCAATAGAATATTAAAAAAGAGCTGGATAAGGAAAGAACTCATTTTCTGAATTAAGGAACTAATTCAAGACCAGGAAGGGGTGCTGCTGGGTACTATCCTCTCCCATGCCAATTACACCATATGCATCTTTCACCGAGCGTATAAATAGTTGAACGCTAAAAAAAAAAAAAGAAAGCAGCTAAGATGGATTTTTTTTTTAAAATAATTTTGAATGTATTTATGATATTACTTAATAACTTACGCACTTGTATAAATGAAGGTATACTTTCAGAAGACTTCCCATTATTAGCATAATACCAGGGGCTAATTTCAAGCCTCTTCATTTGTTTGTTTATTTGGAGTTTTACAACCTTATGAACTTCAACAAGGTAAGGATGGACGGGTTATCCTGCGTTTTTCCAACCTATTCTATTCAGAATGATTTTGATTTATTGGGTAGTTTCGACATGAAATAAATTTCAAACTTCGCTGGCCGGATGTGAATAACGGCGCACACTGCATCCTTAGTGTACAAAATCAATATATTTTCTAAGGACTTATCTACTACTGGGTGTTTTAAACAATTTCTTATTGTTTTTCCATTTTTTCCTTCCATTATCCTCTTATTTACACTTCTATGAGAGTTAAAACTATGGCCAAAGTTTAAAAAAAATTCCTTTTGTGGTAAATTAGCGGCCGATTCAGGCTCCACTTCTTTCTTTCATTAAAATCGCCTGTAACATAGCCGAACGATGCGAGTCGGCCGTTAATGTTCCAATTTGTATAAATAAATAAGTATTTATTTTTAAAGTAAATCATCCTCCTAACTCTCTTTTTAGTAATTGCTGTGGGAGAGGGATTAATCAATACAGACGAACGACGCGGCCGATTTTTAAGTAACTTGGAACTAATATTTCTCAATGCCCTACCAACGATTTCTTAGGTATAACAGTTTATATTTAAGTTTAAATTGAAAATATCTTAAAATATACCCGAACTGAAGGATCAAAGAGAAAAGTAAGCCAGATAATGGTATAATCTTTTCCGTTCGAAGACAATCTAATAAAGGACAACAAAATTTCCAGAACACGTAAACCTGACAACTATTAAAACAGTCAATAAAAATAGCCACTAACTATAGTGTGGCAGTTACTGGAATCGGAAGATATAAAAAGTGAAATATAAGTGGTTGCCGACAGTGCGGGGGCGTAAATTTACCAATAGCCATGGCTGGCGAAATACAATTTCTTTTAGGTGATGAGTTACGAGAGTCGGAAAATGTATTGATTTCTGCGCCTTAATACAACAATTTATTTATTAAAAGTTTTATGTTGGTAATTTCTACAGAGCTAAAAACAAAATTAATTATTATTTCTTTCATTTGCAGGGCTGTCTATGGGAGATTTAGGGCAACCGATGTACAAACTGTTGTTTAACGAGATTTCATAATCTATCTAATTCCATTTTGGGTTTGATTTGTTTTGGTATTTACTTATTCTATTTTAGTTGTCTCATCTTCGCTGGTTCGGGATCACAGCCATCAGGAGCTCACAACTCGATAAAAATATCAAAACTAGCTCCTATGTGGATTGTATAATTCATTTTTAATTTTCGGTTTATTATTTTCGTTTATAAACCTTTAAGCCTATAAGCCTGAGGAAAAATTGTTATTAAAAATTGAATTTTTCCGTTTCAAGAGATGTAGAAGCCAAAAATTCTGGAAAGAAAATTTTGAAGAAGTTTTGAAAATTTGTTCACTTATATTTTGTAGGATACTAATAACGAATTTTTATCTTTCTTACCTAGAATTAGTCTCGAAACTATGAAAAACACAAAAACAAATTATTTTGTATGTGTTTTTTTTAGCTCTTACCTGGAAACCGTCATTATTCAAACAAATTCTAATATTAATTTTATACCAAACTAAAGAAGATTAAATTATCTATTATCTCGATTCTTAAGATTTTTAATTTAGTTACTTCGTTATGAAGGGAACGCGAGTCGAAAGGAGAAGTTCTGAAATCTTGTTTATTTATGTTTTTGAAGGGTCCTGATTACGAATTTTAACTTTGTTACCTCGAATTTGTCTCGGAAATATAAAAAAAAAAAAAAAAAAAAAAAGAAATTGTTTTTGTGGTTTTTTTTTGCTCAGACCTGACATAATTTTCAAAATTTCTGAGCGCAAGTTGAAATTGTGAGGCAGAATGTCGAAATTAACTTTTCAGCAAGGGCGGAAAGTTTGTAGAAGTTCTGAAACTTTGTTCATTTATTTTTTTATAGTACTGATTTGAACTTTGTTACCTCTAATGTTTCTCGGAAATATAACTAAAAAACGGCACAAAATATTAATTTCAACATTACACCTCATTATTTTGAATTATGCTCACTTAAAAACAAAGCAGCCAACCTAAAAATACCTTAGAATTGAAATTTTATGTAATTTAATCGTATTTAATTTAGTTTAAAATATTTGAATTTATTCGAATAATATATGGTTTTCAAAGTCTGAGCAAAAAAAAAATAATAATTTTTTTTGTTTTTTTTTAATACTTCCGGAAAAAATCGAAGTAATAAATTTAAAATTCGTAGCGAAAAGTTTCTTCCGAGAGCTCTTGCTCAAAGATTAATTTAGACATTCCGCTTTATAGTTTCAACTCGCTTTCCCATCAAAACAAAACGCCAAAACAAAAAAATCGTCAGAATCGAAATTGTCACAAATTTTCTCTTATTTAATTCAGTATATTATAACTTGTTTGACTAATGCATGATTTCCATGTAAGAACTCAAAAAAAGCACAAAAAACAAAATTTTTTTTTGCTTTTTTTTATACTTCCGGGAAAAATTCGAGGTAAGAAAGTTAAAATTTGTAATCAGTATCCTGAAAAATATAAATGAACAAATTTTCAAAACTTTTCCAATATTTCCCTCCGAGGTCAATATTCAGTTTTCAACTGATGTTTTTCGATTTTCGATTTTGATTCTATTTTCAAACTGAATCCAACGTTTAAGGTACTCATTTTACGCAGAATTTGATGTTCTTTAATTTATAAAAAAATAAAATTTTCTCTACGGTGCACCGTTTAAATGTTATAGGCCAAAAACTGAAAAAAATCCAAAGATTTGTGGGTTTCCCAAGCCTTGGCTCACCACTCAGAACGGGAAAAACTTAGGAAAACTATTATCTGACGTCTAATAAACAGATTAAAACTATTTCCAGCTTTCCAACACTTACTTCCAGCCAGAGTCCCAGATTAACTGGCCTACTGTAGATCATGCAAATCTTTGGCCGTGCGATTTTTTCGCACTAATCTTCTTACAGATATTTTATCGCTTGCGAGAGCTCAGATTGCCTGGAAGGGGTAGCCCAATCTCACGTTGCTGTCCGTGACTCGTCCGCTCCACCCCGGCCCCCCTCACACATACACACACAGATATATATATATATATATATATATATATATATATATATATATTTATTTATTTATAACGATCTTCACTTAATCCTATCCCAGAGCCGCTTCCCGCTGGAAATGAAAGTACTTTTGCTATCAGTGAAAATTCACACTTCTTCAGAAATTTTAACTATTCCTAATAGTGCTTCTTTAATGGTGATCAGTTCAGTTTTAAAATTGGATGAGTTATCTGCGTTTTCTGTTCTAATATGCCTATGATATTGAAACTTTTCAAGAACTATCCCACTCCCTGTTCTCCCATTCTCCAATTTGCTACCCTCCGTAAATATTTTTAGTGCTGAGTTAGATATACTTCCGTTCTTATCCTTGACCAGACCCTTCAATAATTCTGGTGAATGTAATTTTTTATTAGGCACGGCTGAGTCAAGATCAGGATAAAACTTTACATTCTTAAAAGGTTTAATTGGTTTGGGGATAGGTTTTAGGTGGTATATTTCAATTGAATATTCCATTATATAGTTTAATTTAGCAGTTGATCTCTATTTGTTGTTGAATGAATCTGTGATAGAGTAAAAGGAGATGGATAAAAAAATATTATAGTTAAATCTATCATAAAATATGGATGATGAAATAAAAAATACAATTTATAAATCATGTTAATCAGATAATACCCATACATTTACTTTTTTATGTTTCCCACTTGAGGAAAACAAATTACCTTAGCAATGTTATAATGAGGTACTTCGAATAGGCGAACTTTCCTTTTTTCCAGTTTGTAGACCTATTCAGTCCTTTCAAGGAACTTCCACCCAAGGATCAAGAAGGAATTTTTACAAAGGTTCTCATGGTTCTTTTCACTATCCTGCAATGCGTGTTGTATATTTGAACATTTAAGTGCAGAAATTTTAAGTTTAATTAAAGGCGTTTCCGATAATAAGCCTCAATGAATTCCTTTCAGAATTTCAAAAGAGCTGTGGAAGAAGCCTATGAATTGGTAAAGCTGATCATACCGAGAATTTTAGCCTCTTTTCCATAAAGACCCTCGTTATATCGTTCATCCAACCGGGAAAGAGACCCCTACGAAGAAAATGATAGTGGATTCTCCAAAGCATTCTAAGTGCTTTGTTGCTTTGTAGCTGTAGTTGGCATACGATAGTTATTATTGTCAGTGGGATCAACCTACCCATATCCCATTCAGTGAAAAATATTTTTTAAACAGATTCTTTGGGGATATACTTCCACATCACACGATATCACCTGCTAGTCTTCATTGATCTCTTTAAAAAAAATAACACATAAATCATTAATTAACCATCTTATTATATTGATATAATTTTTTTATAGGAGACAAAAGGCAATGGAAGCCTAAATGTGAAAGGAGCTCTTCGAGGACGATATAAAAAAAATCAAACCCGGGGATCTTTACTGTTTGCATAGCCTCTCCCTGGCCCGGTAAGAGCTTATGCTACAGAAATAATAAATCGTCCTCATGTTTGCTTTAGAGGATGGGACTCCAACAACCTTGAAAAGAACCGTTCTTATGCTAATGGATTTGGAAAGTAAATATAACTTCCCTTTTGCATGCTCTGTTTTATTCGTGATATTTCTTCAAAATAAAAATTTTCTGAATCACTTGGGTACATGGTCACACGTCCTCAACATATGCGATGTTGAATTATTCATGTGAATGGTAATTTTGAAAAAATTTATATTGAACATGTTTTGAATAGTCATCAATACGTATGGGTATGTCGAATTTTACATGGCTTTGAATTTTACGTATACATATCGGATTGAAAATAAGACCCACTTATAAAAACTTCAAATTTCCCAATCATGAATATAACTAAAACCATCTTGGTACTTGACTAACAAAACTCGACGTATTGACACTCCTACTAACACATATGTATTGATTTCAAAATAAACTAGTTAAGGAGATGGCTAAAACTTGCCTTCCCAGTAATACGAAGAGTAAAGAAAAATGGTACTGAATGAAAGATATTCTTCAGTAACTAATGACGTAGCTGATCCAAACCCGAAAGAGGAGCTGCTGTCTACGTCATAATTTTCTGAGAAGTCAAAAAATTTGCTGCTTTGAAATTCCTTATATAAAAAGTGTGAATTAATACAGGGAAGACAAACAAGAGATAAGGAAGATGAGAGATTGTTTCTGAAAGTTAATTCAAGCCTCGAACCATTTTGACGTAAAAACGTCTGTTTTTTTTTTCTTTCTTTTTTTTTTTTTTTCCAATCCCTCAAACAAAAAAGAACATTAATAAAACAAATAATTAGATAAATTATAAACTTGATGTACTTTACCTTTTACTACCTGTTGGTATTTGAAGGTCTGATGACTATTTACAATTGGAATGATATTTCCCAGTCAGGGAATTTTCTCATTATTTAGAGGTGAGGGTCCTCTTCTAGTTGTTTGTTAATAAAATACCTACTACTAAGAACTATATACAAGATTAATAATGATAATATTTACAATATTTACATGGTTATATTTACAAAGGATGGATATAAGAGAGTGGTGCTGGGGTGGGACCAGGGAGTAGGCAGGACGGGGCGATGGGATAGGATACTGGGAGTGGGGGTGCTTTAGAAGCGGATTAAAGTATAGTGTTGACCGGGTTGAGTGGTCCCTTTCGGCCCTGCCATCTGGCAGGAAGGGAGGATGGGGTGATGGCCCGGAAGAGTGGGTTAAATGAGGCAGGGATGTTGTCAAAGAACTTTATATGCCTCCTTGTGATGTGCTGTTGAACCGTGTCGAGTTGTAATTCATTGTGAATGTGTGCCATGTTCCGTCTTTCGAGAGATGTTCGTTTTGTGATTTTTTGTAGGACGCTGTTTTGGTATGTTTGGAGAGACTTCAGGGCTGAGGAGTATAGGAAGTGCAGGATGGGGGCACCGTGAAGCAATGTAGGCCTAAGGATGGCTTTGTAAATCAGGATCTTGAGTCTGAGTGACAGCCCTGGTGAATAGACTAAGTGATTTAGTTGGCGTGTAGTGGCTTTGGCTATCTGTATCCTGTGTTTTGTGTGAGCTGTAAATGATAGGTGTGATTCCAATTTCATACCGAGGTATGTTAGCTGTCTTTTATTCTGTATGGTTTGTCCATTCAGTTTTGGCTGTTGTTTGAGTGTTTTCTTGTATGAAAATGTGATTGCATCAGTTTTTTGTGTGTTTATGTGGATATTAATGTTTTTAAGTTGGTCTGTGATTTTTTGGGTTACTGTTTCGGCCTTGCGCATGGCGTGATCTGCATTCATGCTTGCTGTATATATAGCAATGTCGTCATCATATGCAGCGATTTGTACATCATCAATCTTTTGCCCTACTATATGGGCTGTGTATATGTTGAAAAGGACTGGCGCAAGGACCGAGCCCTGGGGAACACCACAGGTAACTGGGCGCGGGGTGGAGATCTCAGTTTTGACACGGACAGAAAATGTCCGGCCACTGAGGTAGGAGCCAATAATGTCGACCAGTTGGTCCGGGAATCGGTGAAGCCGGAGTTGATCAATTAAGGTGGAGTGGGATACAGAATCAAATGCCTGTGTGCAATCTAATGAGATCATTGCTGTAGCAAGATTTTTATTGAGGTTTTTAGCTGTATCATACTGTAGTTTTGCTACGTGATGATAGCAGCTAACGCGGCGAGAGAACCCGGTTTGTTCCGGGGGGATGATGTCATGTGTGTCGCAGTGTTTTCGGATGTGGATAAGAATAAGTTTCTCATATATTTTTGAGATGTGGTTGAGGAGACTGATAGGTCGGTATTCTTCCGGTGCCGCTCCTCGTTTTTTGGGTTTGAGAAGTGGAACAACTATAGCATGTTTCCACTGAGTAGGGTAGTATCTCAGGCGTGAGCATGAGTTGAAAATGTTGAGGAGAAACATATAGGCTTTCCTGGGGAGTTGTTTGAGTAGGACATAGGGTATACTGTCCTCTCCTGTTGATTTGTTTCCCCTCGTGTTTCTCAGAGTTGCAGTCAGTTCTTAATAGGAGGAAAAAATAGTTTGGGTTGTATCAGTCAGTGGACTGTGGTTGTAAATGGTAGTGGTACGTGCTGAGTCTCTATCGACGTAGTAATCAGCAAGTATGGTAGCCTGATCTGCGGGAGTGAGAAGCTCATCGCCTCGTTGTATTCTCACCGATTTTGATTTGGTGTTATGGCTTCTGACTAGTTTCCAGAAGTTTTTGGGGTCGTAATGGGTCCGGCGTAATTGATCGTGCCAAAGGGATGTTTTCCACTGCGACATTAGAGAGGTGATTTGTCTAGTGAGACTGTTTATGATAGGTCTGTATGTTGGGTCTTTAGTCCTATACCAGCAGTTTTTTATGTTGTTTCTCTGTTTGATTAGTGCGAGTATGTGTTTAGGTGGCTGGCGTAGGTGAATGGGAGTGGGGTTAAACGTGGGTATCGAGGTGTATGCGGCATCGCGTATGATGTTTTGGAGGGTGTTTATGGCATTGTTTATGTCTTGAGTGTTTGTGAGAGGTGTGATGTTGGGCGTGTTACTGTAGACTGTGTTCTTGTATAGTTTCCAGTCTGCCTGTGTAAAGTTGTATTTGTGTTCTGTTGGTGGGATTCTTGTTGTGTCACGGCCGAGGTGATTGATAACGGGGATGTGGTCGTTGTCACTGAATTCTATTGTTGTGCAATCTGTGAATCTGTGTGATTGTTGTGTGAGTAACAGATCTAGTGTAGATGTATACGCTGGATTTGAGTGATGTCTGTATGTGTAGGCGTTGGGGTGTATGACTGTGTATTTTGTTTTAGTGAGGTGAGTACCTAGCGCATTTGGCTTTGTGCAGTTCCAAGTGTGATGTTTAGCGTTTAGGTCCCCTACGATGATGTGTTGTCTGTCTGTTTCGGTTTCCCGTAAGAGTGTTTTGAAAGTGTCGAGTTGTGCTCCCGGTCTTCTGTATATACATGTGTGTTTAAGTTTTACTTGTACAGTGACGGCTGTGTGTTTTTCATCATTGAGTGTGTTGTTGTTTATAAGTTTAGAGGGGACGTCAGAACGCACCAGAAGTGCGACGCCTCCTTCTGCGGCGGTTTGTGAGTCTAGTCTGTAAGTGTGATAACCGTGAAAGTTTATTCGCGTTTGCTTGTTAAGTTTTGTGTCTGTGAGTGCGACAACTGATGGCCTATGAGAGGCCAGGAGGGATTCCAGCTCGAGCTTACGCTTTACGAGCCCTGTTATGTTATAGTTAAGGATAGAATGTCTATCCATTAACTTTAGCTGCGAAAGCTTGTTGGAGCACGATGTTAAGCGTGCTCATGACGGTATGGAACATGGCCTTCATGTCACTAATCATACTGAGTAAGCCCTCAACCCATGCGGGTGTATCCGTGGACGGCTGGGGGGTTGGGGGTGGGGGTGTGGGTGCGGGTGCGGGGGTTGGTGTGGGGGTGGGTGGTCCGTGGAATAGAACTCCAGTGTAAGAGTTCGGGGCAGAGGTGGTGGTGGGAGCAGGAGATGCAGTCTCCTGGGTGTTGGTAGTAGGTCTTATAGTGACCTTTGTGACCTTTGTTTTCCTTTGTTGAGAAGGATTTGTCTGTTGGGGCAGTCGCGGTATGAGGCCACATGAGGGCCACCGCAGTTTGCACATTTGGGTGATGTGTTACGTGGACATTCATGCGTTTTCGCCACATCTGACGCATTTTATTATACGCCCACAAAAGTTTTTTGTGTGGCCGAACTCCTGGCAGTTGTGACACTGCTTAGAGCCGCTTATATTTTTCAGTTTTTCAACTGAGTAGCCCACGTGGTCGATTGGACCAACTTTTTCCATGTCTTGGATAGTTGTTTTTTCGTCGGTGGTGACGATGATGTGTGGGAGGTTCCTCTTATTCCCACTCTCGTCTGTTTTTTGCATCCGCCAGATGCTTTTGAATCCGGGTAAGCGGGCCTTTAGTGCAACCTCAATAGAGGCCACTGAGTGGTTGATATCAAACCCTTTTAAGATGTATTTCTTTAAGGGTTTGGTGCCTCGGGGTGCATAAGAGTGGAAGTCGATATCAACCGACTGGTGGAGAAGGGCCCAGGTGGCGTCATAATCTGCCTTTGTTGTGGTGAAAATTTTATTTTCGTTCTTATTTGAACGAATAATAAATGAGGTGATATTAGCCTCTAAGAGGCCCTTTCTTAGTTCCACCGATGACATCGGTGGACTAATCACAATCGGGGCCGGTTTGTACGGCTTTTGATTGGTTGGTGGGGTAGCTGGGGTGGAGGTAGCTGGGTTGGGTGTGTCTGGCTGAGAGGCGGATGGGCCGTTAAATGCCCCAAATCTATTAGAGGTGTGTGTGGTTGCCTCCTCATTGGCCGGCCTGGGGACAAACGTCAGTTTTCTTTTTAGGTTTTTAAAACCTTCGTTGTCTGTAAATGGAATATACTTCCGTTTTAGTTTCTTGGGGGGCATGGTTGGTGCTGATGAAGTTGAAGCAACTTCATCCTGGACCATAGGTGTAGGCTGGGGCTGAGTCATTTTAAAAATAAAAGTCCAACTAAACTAAAAACAAGCACTTCACTTATAAAAGGAGAGAGTACTCACGTGACTCCGGGAGCACCAGAACGGACCGTAATGGAGTCACCACTGGAGCACCAATCACAGGCCGCGTCGAGAGCACCAGTAGTCACCAAGGGCTGCTTGCCAGCGCAACGCTGCCCTTTACCCTATAGGGTGATTTACTGAGGTTAGGCCCAAGGGATAAGCATGGACCTTAGTAAATATCGGGCGCTAAGCTAAGCAAGGGTTGAGAGTCTTGAGAAGAGTAAGTCTTCAGCTTGCAAGAGAGGTCTTCAGGATAGGTCCTTCTGCTAAGGCTGCTAGCTGTAGAATGCTCCGTGAAAAAAAAAAAAAAAAAAAAACGTCTATGAATTTGCAACCGTGGTATAAGTACCTAATCCTAAAATCCAATGATAACCATATAGTTTGGTATTACAGCTCCGAATTTATTGCCTATCTCTGATTGATCTACTAATGCAATGAACTATTCGTTAGCCAGAGGATCAAAGACTTTTTACACGGAAGCCCAGACTACAGCGGGCGCGCTTAGCTGCGCCGAAACTAACAGAACAATCATCGTTGGAAGAAAGTGATCAAAACTGCACTGTTTAGAACTAGCCATTTCTAATGGGAGCGGCTCTTGTTCAAGATGTTCTGTTGTGCTCGCGCGCTCCCCGTTTCTATTCTGGTTAGATTTTATATTTAATTTGATTAACTCCCTATATTTAAAAAGTCGATGCTTAATTTCAAGTGTTGAATACATTGTAATCGTTTTTCCTGACGACCTTTTTTAATGTCGACATCAGTAATATAATTCTCAAAGTAATAAAATCGCCAGTATTATAGCTAGAGATATAAATAAAATTCGCAGATAATCACAAAACCCATTATACATTGAACTTTTTTTTAATTCAATGTTTAATTAAATCTCTTCACAATTATTGTAATTATCTTTTGTCAATCACAATTCTGTTTTTATGATACGGGTCTATTAAAAAGACCACCATCCTGAATCGGAATTAAAAAATAAACCTCCCTACTGCTATGTTTCTGGCAAACTACTTTTCTAAGGCAGGTGGGGGATTCAGAAACCGCATTTACTTAATTTACTGATCTAATTTATTCTCTATTAGCAACGGTTCCAGAAGGGAGCCGATCAATCAAACTATATTTAAGCATAATAGGCTAGAGATCACAGACATCCCTGCTCTGGTCACTAGGTTGGGATATTGTAAATACCATTGGAGATCCTTTCCAAGCGTTTACCATTTCACTTAATTAAACTATATGATGGAATGCAGGGTAAATAGAATAATATAATTTGATAGAAGATCTTACTTTATTTAAGTTACCTTATTAATTAAACTGTTGGCTTACTAATTTGCAACTTAAATTACTCTAATTATAAAATCCTATTGACTTTAGTATATGTATTTGAGAATAATGTGAGAACTTGCTTATTTAAAATGTTACTCGGGTGCCACATAATATTAGACATTAATGTACACATTTGAATGAAAGGACTTTCACTTATCTCAGTGTCGCCTTTGCTGGCTCGGAGAATGGTCGCTTCGCCACTTCGCCGCTCCATGGTCTGGGTTTTTCTCCCGCAGCGGTCTTCTTCTCAAACCCACGGACTTCGTCTCGGATGGACTGCTCAGCTGGATCCTCTGCTTCTGCTCTTAAAACCTCACACTTCTACCTTCTAGCTAGAACTCCCTCAAACCTCACTCTTCTGCCTTCTCCCTATAGCTCTGCTTACTTCTGTCTCCTATACCTGTTCTTTCTCTTTTCCCTTCTCTTTCTTGAATGCTACATTTTGTCCCCACTCTCCTTTTGGGCCATCTTATTGGTTGACGCTATAGGAATTTTTGAAAAGGCCTTTGAAAATGTTTGAACTATTTTCTCTATTTTTCATCTATCCTAGGGCTGCGAGTTATATTATATCTTGTCGACCGGGCCTATCTCTAGTTTTTATGGTACTTTCACTTTTGCTTATCTTTATGATTCCTTTAGCGGCCCGTCGATAATCTCGAGCTGCTCCCCGAGCTCAGGTATAGGCCAAGGACCAATAGGCCCGCTGCTCTTTGTCCGAAAAAGAATCCGATTAATATTATTAATCTGCGTGGCATCTCTTTAATTTATCCCATATCTGATTACTATTATTTAATCATAATTATTTCCTTCAATCCCTGTATTCTCAATGCATAGCTCTACACATCCGTCATTTTTCCTAACTTCAAAGAATATTTGTGCCAAATTTTTAGGAAATCGAATGACGCGTTTGTTCGTAATCGCGTAACAGACAAACAAAAAAACCATCGCCATCTAGGATCGGAATTAAAAAATAAAAATCACTACACACACTTCCTTTTTCATGACTTTAACGAACATTTGTGGCAAATTTGAAGAAAATCTAACGGTGTGTTTGGTCGTAATCGCCTAACAAAAAGACAGACAAAGAAACGAAATGCTAAACGTTGGAGTTGAAACAGGACCTCGCTCATGCTGTCAATTAATATATGTTATATTAAATTAATATTCTGTATTAATGTTGCCTATTAAAGCCAAATTATTAATAGTGTCAAATTAAAGCCTTACACAGTATTTTACTAGTTAAAAGTCAACATTATATGTCGGGCCTCAAGCGATCTTTCTATCAGCTGTATTTATAGCATTTCCAAGTCAATTGTAACCTTTTCCAAATCAATTTTCTCATCTTTTCCATTTCAATTGTAGCTTTTTCCATTTCAAATGTATCCTTTTCCATTTCAATTGTAACCCAACCGGACACGAATTAATTCAATTTTTTTTATTTTATTATTGAAAATAAATCATTTTAATTACAATAATGACTTTTGAAATAATTTCGTCATATTCTTCCGATATTTTTTTCGTTTATTAGATAATTGATAATATGTGCTAATTTCAAGGAATTTTAATTTTTTAAAATAAAATTGTTATTTATTTATTTGGTAGGTGAGAAGGGGGGAGGGGTGGATATCATAGCTTTGGTGATGGTTCACTATGTTTATGAAGTTGTTAATGTCAAATTTACTACCGAATTTTTTTTCGGCCTCGAACATTCTACTTAATTATTAGTTTTCAAAATTCTTTGCTATAGGTATCGTTTACTAGATTTTCAAGGGCGCTATTTCCGAATTCACTATCAGATTTCCAATCGCGTGTACTCATTTCGATTTTCTTTTGCTATTGAAGGCTTATGTGATAAAGAGATCGTTTATTAGATTTTCGAGGGTTCTGATTCCATTTTTCGAATTGGACTTTTGATCGCGCATGCGTGGAAATGCAAAATGCGCATGCGCGATACAAAATCCAATTCAAGAAATGGAATCAGAACCTTCGAAAACCTTTTAAGCGATCCCTTAATCACAGAAAACTTCAATATCAACGGAAAATCGAAATGTGCATGAGCTATCAGAAATTCGATAGTAAATTCCCTTGAAAACCTAGTAAACGATTCCTATACAGACGAATTTCGAAAAGTAATAATTAAGTAGAAATGCTTTTGGCCGATCAAAATTTCGGTTGTAAATTTGGCATTAGCAACTTCAAAAACCTAATGAACCATCACCAAAGCGATGATATTCACCTCCCCCTCTTCCCTCCTCACCTAGAAAATAAATAAAAAATAATAAATATTTAGAAATAAATATACAACAATTTAATTTAAACTATTTGAAATTAGCACTTAATATCAATTATCTAATCAACGAAAAAATATCGGAAGAATATGCTGAAATTATTTCAAAAGTCATTTTTATATTTAAAATAATTATTTTTCAATAATAAGATTGAATTAATTCATGTCCGGTTAGGTTACAATTAAAATTGAAAAAGTTACAATTGAAATGGAAAAAGTGACAATTGAATTGGAAAAGGTGACAATTGATTTGGAAAGGGTTACATTTGAAAAGGAAAAAAGTTACAATTGGAATGGAAAAGGTGAAAATTGATTTGGAAAAGGTTACAATTGACGTGGAAATGCTATACTATATAATAAAATTTGAATGAATTTTATTTATAAGCTGTTACTCTCTGCCTAAGTATTGTGTTAGTTCCTGATCTTCCATTGTCATAGATATTTCTTCCTTTCACAAACTATGATTCATATTAAAAATGAATCAATAGTTGGTTACGCATAAGTTTCATCTTATCGAAAAGTTTCTTACTTTAATACTACTTGGAATCTATAACACCACTATAACACCACACACTAAAGATAATAACAGTTTTTCATTATATATTTGTGCTATCTATTATTTATTTATGCTATATAATCTTTCAGTACATTTATATTAAGTACCAAATTAAAGTATATAGAAATAAGGATGTTATTTAGATTAATTCATTATTAGTATTATCAACCCCCTTTTTTATCAAGGTCGGAAATCGACCTAGATAAAAAAGGTTGAGAATATAATTAAAAGATAATTATGTTACTTAGTTGATTTGTTCCATTCATATTTATCTATTATTCCTAGTTCAGTAGATTATTAGCATTGAAATCGAGTAATTTTATATGTAACCGAGAGGAAAAAATCGAAAGTAATCTCAGGCCATGATTGAAGAGCGAATATGCGACTCAATGACTGAGGTTCTCAAGCCAGGAATAAATCTTCTACCTTCACCCAAGATAGCTTCTGATCTTCTTAGCGAACTCTCTCAGGGAGCTACTTGGCATTCAGGAGTAGGATATTAGCAGAGCATTTAACTATTTTTCGTTAAGTTCCTGAAATCTTTTATAAGAATACAATAGATTCGTTGCAGACACGAATAGTACTTCATTGATTATAATAATAATAATTTAAATTATATTACTCTTTGGTTAATGAAAAATTAAATCAACTCAATTTAGAGATGGCAGATAGTCTTTATATAAATAAAAAATAAAGCCCTTCTTACTTATATAATGTTAAATATCATAATAAAAAACTGACTAGGATTTTAAAAAATATATTGTACTGTAAATATATCGATTTTAATTTTCAAAATAAACAATAACTTTGTTAATTACTCCTAACAACAAAAAAAAAAGATAGTCGATTTCTATTACTTCTATTATTATCGGGCGCTAGAAACTTTTCATATATTACTAAAATCTTAGCTAAAGGATTAAAATCATTATTCATCGGGCATTTTTACTACAAAGCCTTTGTGTACGGGTGGAAGACGGCAGTTGGCCCAGCCCACTTCAATCTGTGGAGAAGAGGACCTGTTCCTGGGAGGCCGCCGGAAGATGAAAACTACATCGCAGTGTCCTAATTCAACCGAAGAAAGACTATTTTATATAAACTGAGAGTCCACATTTATATGTTTCCTAACAGGAGTGGGTATATGCATTGTACTTATGTTATATACCGCCACTGCCAAACCCGTCTAGCCGAAAGGCGCGGTAGGGATAAATAAGGTTTTCAAGAAGAAAATCCCAAATATTTGGTGAACACCTTTTCAAATTTTTTAATCCTCATCCTGACATCCTAAACCCTACCCACCTCGAGCATGTTGAAGCGGAATTAACTATCCCTCTACAAATGTCCCTTCCTCCTAAAGCGTTTCACTCTTCTGAAATAATCAATATCATCCACAAATTGCCTTCCAAAAAAGCTCCTGGCCATGATCTCATCGCATACCATACCCTAAAACAGCTCCCTCGAAAAGCTGTACTACTTCTGACCTATGTATATAATGCTGCACTCCGATCAACCTATTTTCCCGATCCTTGGAAACTGTCTATAATAAAAATGGAACCAAAACCCAAAAAGCCACCAGAATACTCATCCTCCTATCGCCCTATCTCCCTTTTACCTATCATGGGAAAAATCCTAGAAAAACTCATGCTAAAACGCATTTACCCAATCCTAGATTCATTTCACGTGATTCCTGACCACCAGTTTGGATTTCGAACATCTCATTCTGGTATCCAGCAGTGTCATCGTGTTATGGATGTAATATCTTCTACATTGGAGCGAGAATGTACTGCGCCGGAGTCTTTCTCGACGTTGAACAAGCTTTTGATCGAGTCTGGCACCCGGGACTGCTTTACAAACTCCGTCAATTCCTCTCCCCTACATATTACCTTTTAATCCGTTCCTACCTAACTGACAGAACCTTCAAAGTAAATCACAACTTTGCTTACTCTTTCCTCTTTTCCCAGTCCGCTGGTGTCCCTCAAGGTAGTATCCTAGTTCCTATTCTCTACTCGGTGTGTATACAGCTATATCTGTATAGCTGATATCCCAACCCTAGCACTGTCCTCACTGCATACGCAGATGACACATGTGTGTTATCTCTGAATAATGACCCAACTCTTGCATCGCAAACCCTGCAGTCACACATAATTTCCATTGAAGAATGGTGTCAGAACTGGAGAATTAAAATAAATCCCAATAAATCCCGACAGATCACTTTTACCCTTCGTCGCAAACCCACTACTTCCTGTCCTACTGTTTCTTTTAATAATGTTCCACTTATCCCTGTTGAACAGATCCGCTACCTAGGACCATCTTGATAAACGCCTTGCATGGAATCCTCACACCAGACTGAAACGACAAGAAACTGCTCGTAGATACCGTTTACTACAACACTTACTTGACAAACGCTCTAAACTTCCGATTTACTATAAAAAGCTCATATACATGACCATTATCAGGCCTATTTGGACATATGGGATTGAGCGTTGGGGCTCCACGAAACCATCAAATTCTTCTCGTATCCAATCCTTACAATCCAAAACCCTTCGAAAAATCCTTAATGCTCCTTATTATGTTACAAATAAAATTATCCATAAAGACCTAAATATTCCCTTTGTTGCAGACTTGGCCCGAAATAGATAACCTCTTTTAATTACAAACTCCTTGCCCACACTAACCCACTAGTGCGTAACCTTTCATCCCAAACTATTCCCGATAATCCTCCGAGACGTCCTAAAAGAAGATGGCCGCGGGACCTCCTAACATAGAAATCATCGAAGTGCTATCAATGGGTAGCTCCTTCTCACGCCATTATCAAGTTTCATGTACTTATTATCACATTTACTTGTTGTATATTCTTATACAGTTGTAAATTTCTGTAAATAAAAAAAAAAATCTTTTTTCGTAATATGCTTTTATTTTTATTATTAATCGCTTATCTTAGTCCACGAGGTCTCTTCCTCTCTTTATATTTAATTTTCTCTGTAGCAAATTTTATTATTCATGTTAAAAGTAGTGGTTTCTTTTCTTCTTGTTTTCCTTTTCTCTTTTGTTTTTATGCAATTCTATTACAAATATCAACGCTTGTGCCTTTCCGCTCCAACCCAAACTCTGCTCTCTGATGAAATTCCTTCTTCCTTTTGTGACTAGGATCCTATTGTCCTGCCACGTTAACTCCCAATCCCTTCCAGCCCATTTCGATGAATTCCTTGACTATTTCCTTCACGATTTCTATCACATAATTGCCGTCACAGAATCCTGGTTCAAACCAAATATTCTCTCTTCCTCTATATCCATCCTCAATTACACACTCATTCGTCACGATCGGGAGGACCGAACTGGTGGAAGTGTTGGTATCTACAGAACGTTCATGATAGTTTGAGGGTAAAAATCCTTTCCAAATCCCCTTCTCCTGACACACCTCATTTAGAATATATTTTCTTGGAAATTTTCTTTAATTCATCCTCCCTCCTCTATGTGACAGTATACCGCCTTTCTCATGTCCGATTTGATCCTACATTAGAATCCTCCCTCTTCACCTATGTGCCTTTATATAACAAAATGATAATTACCGGCGACTTCAACACCAATCTGTGCTCCGCCTCTAATGACAAAACATATCTTATAGACCTCATTCACTCCTTAGCCCTCTTCATAATATCTCTTCAACCCACCCACTACACATTGTCTACAAGTACATGGCTAGACCTTTTTGTAATAGATTCCTTCCAAAACTTATTATCTTCCTCACAGAATCTAGTGCCCTTCCTTTCATATCACGATCTCCAATAATATTCCAACTCCTAAGCTCATTCCAAAACAAATTTCCTGGCGGAAACTCGACTCATTAACATCTGAAAAACAAAAACCTTTCCTCGATTCACTTTCCCAATCTCTAGAACCTATCAATTCTTCTTCCTCCATTGATGAAATGGTGGAATTTTCCTCGAATCTCTTTATTTTCCTAAATCACCACGCACCCCTAAAGACCTCCACCTTCAAACCTGCTGCGGCTTCTTGGACAAATGCAGAATTTAGAGAGTTGACGAGGAGACGCTTACAACGAGCACGTGCTACCGATGATTACTCCTCTTTTAAGTCCCTACGAAACCTCACCCATTCTTAATTACAATATTTCCACATTACCTTATTACAAGCCACCGATCCTAAGTCCAGATGGAAAATCCTTAAAAACCTATCCGTAGTAAACTCCAAAGCCTGCACTTATTACCCAGATGCTCTTGACAAATTTAATTCCTATTTTTCTTATCCTGTTCCTTTATAGCACTCTCCTTTTTTTATTTTTTTTTTATCTCCTTCCCGACCTTTCGGTCATAAGGTGTTCGGGAGCAGTGGGGTAGTGCGCTGGGAGAACGCATGCCCCTGCTCCCATAAATCAACACTTCATTTTAACATTCTTATTTTACAGATAATTTTGAGGACTATTTAATTGAGGAAACAATAGTAATCATGATACTGTGGCGCAACCCAGTGCGCGGTTAGAGCTGCATCTTAGAGCTGCACCTAATCCTCTGACGGGATTGCATCCTTCCGGTTCCCATCATCAGCTCCATCCGTCCGGAAACTGGTCCAGCCTTCCTGGTCCACTGAATTCGTCCGTATCACATTTCCTCCAGGGTGTATCAAATATAAGACTCGCCGACGTCGGGTGGTCTGGCCCTTCCCAGGGTAAAGTGCTGTGGGGCAACCACCTCCTTCCACCAGTACACGAAATCCTTGAAGAAGGGATACGCCTCCTCCTCCATCAGACGGGAGAAGTCCGACTCGGCGAGGGCGAATATCCCGGTTTTTATCGACAACTTGGCTCGGTGTCCAATACTGAGGTGCAGGATACGATGACGTGCTCTACCGTCTCAGAGACTCCACAGGTGGGGCAGGGGGGATCTATGTCCTTTCCGTGTTCCTGTAGTTTCCCTCGGAAACCTCCATGGCCTGTCAGCTTCTGTGAGACCCCTTTATCAGGGAGGACCCATCTCGCCCTCAGTCTTTCTTGGACGGTGGGGAAGAACATCCTCAGGGCAGCCCATTTCTGACTCCGTACCCACCGTCCGTTCCACTTCTCGATAGTATCCTTCCTCAATATCTTCTTCCATTGGTTGGGGGTCTCGCCAACTCTGGTCTAGAGTCCCTCCGGTAGCGCCTCTAGCCCCTGTCTCTTCACCTTGTATTTTATCCTGTCCTGCTTGAGGACGAGGTCCAGGGGCATCGCTCCGGCTAGCACCTGCACCGCCTCATGCGACACCGTTCTAAGGCTTTAGTGACCCTAAGCAGAGCCAGTCTCTGAATTGTGGCCAGTCTCCTCCTCTGCACCTGCGTGAGATGTTGGCTCCAAGCTTAGGATGCGCACCTCAGGATACCCATGACCACGCCTTTGTAAATGGTCATCGTAGTGGAATACCTGATGCCTCAGAATGCACCCCCAATCCTGTATAAGCCATTTATACACCGGATCACCCTATCCTTCAGGTAGTCTAGGTGAGGGGTGACGTCGAATCTTCTCCTCATCTTCATTCCTGAGTATGTCACCTCCTCACCCATCCTCACTCTTTGGCCATCTATGTCCAGTATGATAGAGTGAGCCATGTCAGTGGAGCCTCTTATGAGCATGGCCTGGGTCTTGGATGCGGCCATGCTCAGCTTCCTCCTTGCGCACCATTCCGACACGAGACTGGCACACCACTCTGCCTGTATCTTCAATCTGGCTCTGCTTTCTTCGGCCACTATAACCGCCAGGTCGTCAACGTAGTTCGTAGCAAGGAACCCTCTCTCCTCTGATTCTCCGAGCAGCTGGTCAAAGACAAGTTTCCACAGGACCGGACCCAGGACAGAGCCCTGCGAACAAGCTCTTTCAATCCTTCGCTCCACCTCGTAGTAGCTACCTTTGATCTTCACACTCATGTTACTGAGATAACTATTAACGAGGAAGTACTGATTGCTGGGGAGTGTCGAACTCCTGCAGCACTGTCGAAGGCGAAGAATGTCGAATAGCACCAACATGACATATTTCTCCGCCCTCTCCTCCACGTCCCTAAGCACTCTCAGCAGCGCATCTGTGGTTCCCTTGCCATGGGTCGAGCAGAATTGCCCTGGGTGAAAAGCTGCACAGAGGATCGGGCGAAGACGCGTGACGATCAGATGCTCCAGAACTTTGCTGACGACATATATGACGAGGAGGCATATCGGCCTGTACGCCTTAGGCGATTCTTTGTCCTTCCCTCCTCCCTTGTAGAGCAGTCTCAAGTCTGCGATCCTCCACTTGGTTGGAAAGTGCCCCCTCTCCAAACAGTCATTGAAAATCCGGAGGAGCTCCTCCTCTACGTACGGGGCAATATTTCTGAGGACCGCAGCGTCTATTCCGTCCAAACCTGTAACTCTTCCGATCCTCTGCTTCTCCACGGCCAGACCAATGTCCCATATATCCCATGGTGAGTATAGGTCGGTACCAGATGGGTATTCCGTGGTGCGTCTCACCATGGCGTCCACTTCGCTGTCATGGAACGGGTCGTCCTTGGGGTACGTAAAACCTCGTAGCCGCATCCTTCAGGGTGGTTGCCTGGGCTCCTCCTATTCTAAGGGAAGCCACCATCGTGAGGGGCTTCACCTTGTCTAGCGCCACCCTGTATGGTATTCCCCAGAGGTCCTTCTCCGTTTTTTCGACAATAAATTCGTCCCAGGACCTCTTCTTCTGTTGACGCACGCCGTTTCGGTACACCCTACACCTACGCTTGGTTTCTTTGCGGATAGCAGGTCTCCTCTCGTCGTCTCTGCACTCCTGGTGCATAAGCCTGGTCCTGTAATACTCCCTCTTCAGTTGGGTTAGGGTCGGCGTCCACCATGGGACCGGACGTACTCTCGCTCTTCGGGGTCGGAGGGATATACTCGCCGCTTCTGTGATGGTGCCTGTCAGCATTGCCACCCAGTGGTAACTCCTCCTCTATTGACTCCTCCTCTATCGGCGCCATCTCCTCCCATCTTCTATCCGCGAGTACATCCCCCAGTACATCCTCCTTAACTATCAATCTTCCGCATTTATTTAAGCACTATAGTTATATATATATATATATATATATATATATATATATATATATATATATATATATATATATAGTATATGTTCATTTTAACTGCTTATAGTTTCATGTTTATTATGAATATTGTTTGTTAGTGTAAATAGGTGTACATATATATTTAATTATGATTTAAATGTCTGTAATTATTATTATCTCTTTTATTATTTAATTTTTCTTAATTATTTACTGTATGTTAGCTAGATAAATAGTACAAGTACTGAATTTTTCTGTTAATCTAAAGGGACTAAAAGTCCCGTAGTAAAATTTCTTTTCATTCATTCATTCATTCATTACCAATCGATTTTCATTCTTTCTCCGAAACATCTCAACATCCTGTAACATAGGCATAACTATACTAAAAATGGTTATTTTATTATTCATATTTATCTGATTAACTGTATATATGTTGGTTACATTGCTATATAAAATTGTGATAATTAATTAAAAATTAAACAAATAAATTAGATTTTATTTTTAGATTCCAATTAATTAGGTTTAAGTTAATTATAACTTAACCGATTAGATTTTGATTAACTGGCTTTTATTTTAGTCATTTAGTTAATTGATTTTAAATTAATTATTAATTGATAATTAATTATTAATCACTAATTACTGGTATACAAGTAATTAGTGTAGCAGAAATTGGCTCAGACCATCTTCTGTTGATAGAGGATACCCAAATACTGCATCCAAGAAACAAACGTCCTAGAAGCTATAAGAAAATTGATATTGTGAAGCTTCAATCTTGGAAGAAGAGGCTTGGAAGAAGTACTACACACATAAGACCTCTGAAAATTGGGAAGTTTTTGTCCGAAGAAGAAATGAGTCAAAGCTGGTAGAGAGAGTGACCAAAAGAAAGAGCAGGAAAGAATTCGGTCAAAGCTTATAAAATGACTGTAAAAAAACGTCAACGTTTTTTGGAAAAAGGTGAAGACAATGAAAGAAAAGAAAGGCGAACCAATAAGAAATGTTAAAGATGAAAGAGGCAGAATGGTCACTAAAGATAAACACATAAGATAAACACAGGAGAGATGGAGACACCAGTACACCGAGACTTTTTCTGGAAATGCTGAGGAGATAATAACAAGAGGAACAGGGATGCAAATTAACAGGAGATGTACAGGAGGAACACAATGAGGTGATCTGGGAAGAAGAGATAGAATCCGCAATGGAAAAGTTAAGACTTGGCAAGGCAGCTTGCAGAGACGGTATAGCTCCCGAATTCGTCAAATTAAGTGAAGCGGAATTGTTAAAAGCACTACAGCGTCTTTTACAGAAAATATATACCGATAAAGCTATCCAAAAAGAATGAGAATATAATAAATACTATTATCCCTATTCATAAAAAAGGAAGTGAAAGCGAATGTGGGAACTATAGACCTATCTGCCTATCTCAGATTGTATATAAGCTATACACTTTAATAGTAGAAAAGAAACTGAGGCTGCTTGTCGAGAAGGATTTGGAAAAGGAGTAATTTGCATTCCGACCACAAGGCCAAACCCGATATCTCATTTACTCTCTGAGAACTGTCATAGATAAGTCTTGGGATCGAGATAAGAGTGTCTTCCTGGCATTCCTAGACCTGAAGGCTGCCTTTGACTCTGTTCCTGTTGGATTAATAGATGCTGTCAAGTCCACATATCATAACTCCTAAGATATAATTAGAATCAATGGAAGAGAGTCGAATATCATCAAGAAAGGTGTGAAGCAAGGAGATAGCTTAAGTACGACATATATGGACGAAATTTTGAAGATTTGCAAACGAAGGATAACTCGCACTGTTGTAGGCAAATGGAATATGAGGACAATTCTGACGCAAGTGATGGTGTGTGCAGATGTTATTGTTCTCATAGCAGATTCAGAAGCGCAGTTGCTGCAGACAGTAATGAAATGGGAGGTGGAGCAATGTCGGACATCAATGTCGGAAAGAGCAAAGCAATGTATAAAGGCAGAGAAAAGAGAGTTGTTGAAATACGCTGTAAAGATGAAGTAATGGAAATGGTGGATGACTGCATTTAACTAAGGACAGTGATCTGCAGGAATGGGATATTCGACCAGGAGATCTCCAATAGAAGAAAGAAGGCAAATTCCACCTCATACCACCTCTGAAACACATTGATAGGTAAAAGGGAGGTAGAGAAAAATGTTAAAATATACATTTTAAAGCCGTTTATCTTCCTACCCTATTATATGAAAATGAAACCTTTAGACCTAAGCAGAATAGCAGCTGCTGAAATGAAATATCTCCGAAGAGTAGCTGGTCCAACAAGGAGAGATAGCATTAAAAACAAGCGGACAAGAGAAGATCTCGGGGTTACTTCCTTTAAGGATACTATTGAAAAAAGACAACTTCGATGGGTTGCATACCTTTGCCGGATGGATGAGAACCGTGACCCCCGAAAATTCTTTGAAGCCATACCCATGGGAAAATGCCCTAGAGGGCGACCTTGAATGCAATGGACTGAACACATTTCTAGAATAGGCCAGAAGAGAGACAAGCAGATAAATGCCATGAAAGCGCTGGCACAGGATCGGGAGGTCTGGCATACTTATACTGAGGCACCTCCTGGCTGAGAGGCACTATGGAGGAAGAAAAAGAAGAACTGTAAATTAATTAGTTATTTTATATAAGTTGTAAATTGAATATTTAAAAAATCAATATTTTGATTATTTTTTTACAAAAAGTGTCAACATTTCCATTAATTGTATTAAAAATTCATGTAATGAATCAGTTATCAAAGAGTTTCTATTTCATTATTCTAATATTGCTATCTACCCATTTTTTTTTGTTTTAATTCTTTATGGCTTTAATTGATCCAGCGCAAAGGTAACTAGATAAATGTGATCGTCATTTAATTGATTTATTATAGGCTCAAAAGAGATTTATTTTTCATTTGAACTTCACAGAAAAAGTGAAGATTTTTCTACCCTCTGTAAGCAATTAACTGTCGATTTATTTTTTTTATGAAATTGAATAGATAACTTTTTGTTATTGTGAAATCTACCAGCCCAATAACTGTAGGAAGAATTTATCCATTAATGGAATGGTTTCACATTTTTGTTTATTTTATGTTTTCATTGTTAATCATAGAAAAAAAAAAATACAAGAACGCACCGTTCTCCACTGAATCTGCTGTCAGAAATATCAGAGTAGGAATTTTTGGAAAAGTTTGAACTGTTCTGGGAAATTCTCTTCCAACTTTGATTACTGTAGCTTTTCTAAGTTTATCTTCACAGACTGTTCGTTTGATTGACTACTACGATAACTTTATTTGGTTGACTCAGAGAATATAATCAAGCACGAAGAATTTATTTGCGTCGAGTAATTGAATGTAAATATTTTTTGTATAACATCTATAGTTAGTGAAATGGCTCTGAAAATCAGTGATGGTGTATAATATTCTATGGCATCTAATGAGGATAATGGGAGACCACCTCTGGAAAGCACCAGAGATGTAAAGATAAATACTGTCACTTTGACTACATCCCTATGTAGCAAGAATATATCCAAAGTGATATAAAGGGAAACTGCATCTGAGTTCCAAATCGTGCCCTTCTTTTTCTTTGTTTTTGTACCAAATTCACAGAAATCTTCTAAAATTATAATCGCACTAATAGCCTAACTTGTAATTAACCGTACTATTAATTTAATTGTTACCGAAAAGTGTTGATGGAGTGTTATTTTGATGAAAAGTGTTAAATTTTCTCCCAGCTCGAAAATAATTTAATATGACCCTTGCCCATGATAACTTGCTATTAGAGTTCAAATTAACAAAAAAGTTGGTTTTTATTGTCAATTGCGACCAAATTCTTAATTTTTTTTTCCGAAAACTTTTTTGTCCATTGTTGGCACATTGCAGTTCGTAACTGTGTTTGCGATGGCACTAAGGTAATAGTTGTGCAGATTTTTCTTTTCCAACATCCAACATTTCCAAATATCCTTATTTTATGTTTAGAAAGATTTGCCTATCAGATCGGACCGAAAAGGGTTTTTTTTCTATATTCAATGAAAAATATTAATCGAGAAATCTCTGAGCCATTATTTTGAATCATTGCTCTTGTAGAGAAGATTCCATATGGCTTATAAAGAACCCGTTGTATAATTGAGATAATTCTGATAGTGACTATTTTGGCTTGGCAGAGAAAGATTTTTGTGACTGTTATTTAATTGTCCGTGCCCTAAGGCGATGAAAATGGTCCACTAGTTTAGTGGTTAGCAATCTTAGCAAAAGTGACCTGTTTCGTATCTCGGATTCACCAAAGTTGAGACAATCAAAATGTTGCTCATTCCCAAGTTTCCCTGGGGAGTCTCTAACTTGGTGCTATGCCGCAACTACAACCTTAGCAAATGAAACTTGGTCAGAGCAAACCTAAACATTTACAATATTAACAACCGATGCTACTAAATTCACTAACACAGCTACACAGCCTATTACCCGCATCCAACATAAAATTTCTCTTTTCCCTCCTAATTTGAATCCCACAGATCTCATTTATATTCTTTCTTAGTCCAGTTCCCTAGCCCCCTTTTAAACATCGCTTCTTAGGATTCTCGTATCACTTCATTCTCCTCATAAAAACCGTTGTTAATTGATAACAACTCAATGTTGAAGCACCAACAGGATCCGAGAGTAGAAAAGGTAGTAGATAATATTTCAATAATTTTGGCTGGACTAAAAAGTAGGTTTTACAATACTCTACTGCGTACAAGGAAGTAAATAATATATTTAAAGTAATTCGATCAGTAGGCCTAACTGATTGTATGTTGATGACTGTAGGCGTTTCTAAAGAATAATTCATCAACTATCATATTAATATTTTGATTCAGAATTCTTCATGGAATTATAAGATATTCTTATAATTCTTATCTGTGGATATAAAGGTCGATATAAATCTCCATAAAAATTTAACAAAATAAGAAAACCTTTACAAGGACAGCTCGGTTATTTAATGATCCTTGGATAGAAGATAGAGCGGACTGGTTTTGACTTAATGTTGCCAGATCAGATGATGTCAAAGCTTCTTCTGATTTGCTTCATTAGCTCCCCCACGTCAGCCTTTCTCTGTCAACCTTCCAGATTAGGGTCTGTCTGTGGAAATGTTTCCTAGGGCTTCTTTGAGGTTACGTTTGTATTTTTGCTTTTCAATTGTAAAAATATTATTAACAAATTAATTTAATCTATTGATTAATTTAATTTAATTTAAATTGTATATAATCATATACAAATTGTATAATAATCATATAAAAGTAAAAAATAGTTTAATTAAAAAAAAAACAAGGGACTACGGAAATACCTCTATCCAATCTAAAAGACACGAAGTACTTGCATATCTACTTAAACACTTTGGTGGCTTGTTAGTAAAGTTGACGTCTATGCATATTGAAACTTGTGTAGTAGTCGTGGGACACCCTCAATCGAAACTTAAAACTCTAATGGCAATATATTGATTTACTTTCTGTAAGATATTTAAAATAAAATATTTTTTCAGTATTTTTTGTCTCTACTTTCACAATTATTTCAAAACATTGACGGGATTTTGTTGGGCAATTTTTACCTTCAAACTTAATGATCGGTTGAGCCATTAGCTCAAAAAATCGCTACAGAAGTACATACATCTCACTGAAAAATTTGAATCATCAAATTTGAAAATCTATTGTCGTTCGCTTAAAAAAATATTGCATGCGAACTAGCTGTATAGCTATACTGATTCGATAGCCTGTTAAATGAAGGAAAATATATTAAATAATAGTTTTACATTACTCCGACAAGTTTGAAGGAATTATTGAGTGTTGCCCACCTAAAGCGGTGATAATGCCCACTATGAGCCTTGGAAGGGTAAAAATGCTGTCACTATCCAAACTGCAGAAGATTATTTTAAAAATTGAAGGACTTTGATTATCCAATCACCAAGAACACTGTGTTCTTGAGCTAGAATAGAAAAACCAACTTTGATTGGAAGACTATATGCATTCAAGCAAGAAACAATAAATATAGAAATATTCAACAAAATTTAGCTAAACAAATTTTTCTTTAATCATTTTTAAATAATCATATTGTTTTATGTTTAATTTGATGTGATTTTACAACTAATTTTTATAGTTGCCTAACTCTGGTTAATCTTTTCCATGTTTGTAGGTTCTTAAAATCATCAGATATGAAATATGCAATTAATTTATGCAATTAATTATCTTATTTCTTTCTTTCTTTTCTTTCTTTCTTATTTCTTGATTTCTTTTTCATTGACACGTTTAGTTGTAAACTGGATATTTAATATACATAACGGATAAAATAGATCCGCGTACTAAACACTTACAACTTTAAGGAGTAAAGTGGTGACGGCCGATAAACAAATATTTTCTGTACCAAGTAAGATCTACACTGGATCTACTAATTGGATGATCCTTTTGCAACGTCTTCAGCTATTGTAAAGTGAATGCGAGTGTAAAGTGACCATGCGCTTCAATTGGCTAAGGAAAAAACCTTCGTTATCCTTGTTGCATCAACTCCTAACCTTTAATTTGCTGCTGTGCATTTATACTTTAAGAGATTGTAACAATACTTCATGGGCACTGTTCTGTCCTCTAAATCTGCTTCAATATTTTTGTATCATTGCCTACAACCTCCCTCAACTACCTAAAATGGAGGAAGTAAGCAGAATGATCGGTCGAGAATATTTTTTTTCGTCTTCTCAATGATTCTCTATATTCCTCTGAGTCCATTCAAAAATAAATCTGTAAAAATATTGTGTTGTTGTTGCTGACGAAATCTTGTACTCTTAAATTGCCATTTCAGGTGGAACATATATTTTGGCTAGTTCCTTAAGAAATACGGTGTAAATCTTTATTCTCATAAAAAATCTTCTAACATTGAACTAATGCAAGATAAATTGATCGTAAACGCATGACGATAAAATCGAAACTAATTTTAAAATATTTTGAAGTTCTCAATCTTTTGCATAGAAATTATTAAATGTATAATTTTTTTTATGATTTTACAAGAAAGAATAGCAATTTTTAACAAACAAAAAACAAACACATTTTTATTTAGTTTTAGTGAAACATTTAGGTATTTTAATATATTAGGGACATATTTTCTATTGGGATAGAATAATGTGATAGTAATATCATTTCATTAACGTAATCATAAAAACATACTGATTCCACATTCAGCACCGCTCTAAATTCTTCTAGTTCATTTATGTATTTGTAATACACCTAAGGATAATTTATAGTCGCCAATGATAAAGTATATTTTTTACTGAAATAACTTATTTATTTGTCAAGTATTATGAAATTAAAATTGGTTTCGGCCAAGAGCTAATTCACCTACCGTAAAAGTAGGAATTTAAATAGCCATTTCTGGTCCTTCAAAGACAGTTGTTGTTCCCAATGGCCGTGTGATCCCAAATATGGCAAGATGTACCTGAGGATAGTGTAAGCTTACCAACTTAATTTGGCCTAGGCTGTTGTCACTAATCACTGCCGGCCGCAGGTATCCGAACCACGGCGCCCCTCCCCTCTCCTCCCCCCATACTTCACTCCTGACTACAATGGCGGTCTCTGGACAGAACATTATTCATGCCTTACGTTCTCACCATTTGGGGTGCAGAGGTGGTACGAGAACTGCCTTTACGTTCTCCGACGAAATCATTTATTACTTCTAAACACTCTATAACCACAATTCTCAGTTTATAACTATGTATAACTGTTTTATCATTGAACTTAGTTCTTAACTTCAATAGCACATTATCTAATAAAATAATAAAAATACCAATAATAAAGTTTAATAAAAATACCAAGATCAGTCAGTATACCAAAGCTTCTCAACATATATTTGAATCCTACTTATATCCTTATATATCCTAGATATATATATATATATATATATATATATATATATATATATATATATATATATATATATATATATATATATGTATATATTAGTCCAGGCCTTTGGTATTTTTATCTGGAAAGTTTTGGAGAAGTTCAGAAATTTTGCTCATATATGTTTTTCGGGGTGCTAATTAGGAATTTTAACTTTTTTTCATTTCTTTTTCTCCCGGAAATATAAACGAACATTTAAAACCAATATTTTTTCTTTTTTTCTTCTGGCTTGAAAACCAAGTATTATTTAAAAAAAAATCTCATATTTATTGTATACTAAATTAAACAAGAGTAAATTACCTGATATTTTGATTCTATAAATTGAAATTGAGGTTACAAAGCTAAAATTCTTAATCAACACCCCGAAAAACATAAATGAACAAATTATTAGGGCTTCTCCAAAACTTTACACCGAAACCTCTTGTTCCAAAAATTAAATTCGATTCACACTCGCTTAAAAACGGAGCATCCCTGCTTCCCTCTCCCAAAAAACAAAAAAACATTAGAATCAAAATTGTAGATAATTTAGTATAAAATTAATTTTAGAATTTTTTTAATAACACGTGTTTTTTATGTTATAAGCAAAAAAGGAAAAAAAATTCTCTTTGCTTTATTTTCTTATTTCCGGGAAAAATTAAGCTAACAAAGTTGAAATTCTTAAAACTGAACTAGCGAATTTCAGAGCTTCTCCAAAGGTCTCTACCGAATTCTCTTTCTCGTCTGCATTTGAGAGGGCCCCATTAGAATAATAATGGTTTGTACCTAAACGGAAAAAGTATGGAATACGAAAATGTAAGGAATTTATTATTGTTTAATTTACTTTTGTAAAACTTAAAAGACAAAAATGATCACTAAAAAAATATCGGTAAAAGGAAAAAAACTATTGTAAAATTATTTAGAAAAACAAAATTGCGCAAAAATTTTGAATTTATAATTTCACCCAGAATCTTCGTGTGAACGATGAAAAGAGTTTTAAAATTTTGCCCACTTCTCTCGTCTTCGAAAAATCTACAAGTACAAAATATGCATTCAGGATTCGGCTCATCATACTCAGTATCATCATCTTCTGAGTCTGAAGAGGAGGTTCTCCATCGTCAGAACTTTCGTCGTCGCTCGAATCATTTTTAAATGTGTTTTTTTTTTCTTGGTTGCATTATTCTTCTTATTGGTATTGTTCCCTTCTTTTTTTTTTTATCCTCCCTCAAATTAAATAACGAATCGGGTACTTAATATGAGATATTTGGCATCCTATCCTCATTTTAGGCTTAGCAATTTTTTTTTATTACAAGATCATTTAATTATATAAAATTAGAAAGTTTAGGACTAGTGACTAGTAACAAATAAACTACCGAAAGATGTGACAAGAACTTATTTTGTGTGTTTTTTTAATTTCCTGCCAAAACCTAGCAACAAAAATGATACCTTTTTGGTATGGTATGAGCCTCGAGGGTTGCTGAATCTAATGTGACCTTCTCATGGGTGATGGATGGTCTTCCGTCAAATGAAGCGGATAATCTCATTTAAATGTATAACTTCTGCAGTTTATCAAAAACTCTGTAAACTTAATTATGGTATATCTACTGCAATTATCTTGTTGCCATACAAATATTTTTTTGTAGTCTTATAACTATCTGAGATCATAATGCCGCATTATCAGTTTTGAAAAACGTTTTTTAAAGTGAGAAATGAATAAAAATGTAAGAAATGTCCATAAAGAATGGTAACTTTGTGACAAGTGTCAAACTCTTGATATGTTTATCGGTAGCTTATTTTCAAAAGCAATGGCAGCACCTCCACAAAAAAAAAAAAAGAGAGAGAGAACAGGGATGCGAAAACGAAAAGCAAACAGTTAGAGAGAAAACCAGTTGCACTGTGGAATGAATGACCAATCCAAAATGTGGAAAAAATGTGTAATTCTTAGGAATTTCAGTAAATAATGTTTTAATTGCAAATATACCTTGAATAAGGGATCACATATGAATTCAGAGGTTATTGTGAAGTATGGATCAAGTTAGCAGGAGAGAAAGGCTGTTTTTATACTAGAATATTTAAGATTCACTTAATTACTCTGATATTATTTTAAACAAATGTTTGAAAACTCAAATTATTGCTAATTGAAAACTGAACTAAATTAAAGTTAAAATTGAAAAAATTCGTAGTTCAAAACTTTATTTGAAAAATTTCAAGAAACAAAAACTTACCTTCATAAAAATGTAACAAATTTTTGACATTGCACTTATATTGAACATAAAAAAAAAAATTCTACTTAACATACATTTAACAATGATCATTCGGAAAAAAATAAAATATGCAAATAAAGTAAAAAATAATTGTATAATATATTAAGTGCAACATTCGTTTCATAAAAAAACTTACACAAAAGGTGTTTAAATTATTACAGTATTCTAATTTTTAGGAAATTTAAACCCTCTTAAACTTCTTTCTTTTATTCTTCTTTCTATTATAACTGGCATTTTGGGACAATATTTCAAGCCTATCATCTTCTTTTATTTCGGTGGTCACCTATTCATTAAAAAATATAAAAAAATTTTAATTTCTGCATCAAAAAATTCTTAACCAAAGAACATCCGATGTTCAGTTACATTTTTAGTTTTCTTTGGTTAAAATGGAATAAATGTTATGACAAATAAAAATTTTTAGAGAGATTAAAAAAAATAGAGAAATTAAAATTTTTTAATAATTTATTTTTTCAAATAATGACTTGAGGAATATGGAAATGATTAAGTAACTACCAAAATATAGGAAGATGCAGACTTGAAAATGAGCAATTTGGGCCCGAAATGTTGTAAGTTGTAATGAAGGAAAGAAATTTTAAAGGATTTAAATTTCCTAGAAATTATTATACTATAATTCAATGATTCATTGCTTGATTCACCTGAATCAACTTAATTTATATTGTATATACCGAGATCTTTAATATGGATACAGGAGCTTTTAACTGACCTACTACTCCTTTAGGTAAATATTTCCTCATTTTCATAGGCGATTTTCTAAATGAATTTATTATGGGGTCTGATACAATAGCAACTAAAAATTAAAGAAATAAAGGCTTTGTTGGTGTCTATACGTGAAGATATCCTGGTATTGCATTTCCAGAATCTTCGGAAATCTTCATTTCGGACTTCTTGGGTCTCTTCTGATAATATTCCATTAGGAACTAAACAGTTCCTAATTATTTCCGTTCTATGTACTAGAATTTTGTGCACTATTGCCGGCATATAGTAACACGCATAAAGAGATGAGCACAACGAATTTGTTTCTTGAGACTGTGATTTAAAATCGTAAGATCTGTGCTTTGCATTTTGATGGTTGCGCTGTAATAACTATGTCATCACTGATTTCTGAAGGATAGCAATTTTTTTTTGTTATTGATATTTCATAATAGGATGGAAATATATATGTATTTCGAGCTAAATTATACGTGTAGGTATTTAGTTAGCCTACAGTCTATAAAAAATGTTAACGCTAGTCCGTTAGTAAAAGGCTGCGAAAAAGGATCACTCATTCGAATTTTTTTCATTTTTGTGGCTACTTCTGAAGAACTGGCTGCTTCTCTAATAATATTAGCAGCGCCGCGTTTTCATGCTTGCCTAGGAGCGACTTCTGCTGCTAGCACTATTTCATCTACATATCGTGAAGTTAATGTCTTGAATTTTGTTCTTTTTCCCTCGGGCCAGTCTTTAAGTTTTTGATGAGTCGATCAACCGTGGCTACCTCATTACTACTTGAAGCATTTAACATACTCTTTTGGTAAACACACAAAAATGTAAATTTCCCCTCCAGCATTTTAATATTTTTCTGTAGAAAATTATTCTTATAACGCCCATTTTTTTTTCCATTTGATTTTAATTTTGAAGAGAATTAAGTTAAATTTATTTTTTAACGTAACAGCAGAATGTTTTCCACTTCAAATTGAGATAACAGATTTTCATAAATGGTATTGGCTTTGAGACAAGTCTGCCAAAGAATAAATTGTTCCCTTCTCGAGACAGAGATATTTTTATATGGAAATGAATCTTGTGGCACAATTAGCACATATTAGCGTTTCTTTTTTACATAAACATTTTGTATACATTCTAAGCATTAATATACTTGAAAATCATAGGAGTACTTTGCGGTATATTTTTGTAATTTATTTTTGAAGATAAAAACTTCTTAATTAATAAGCCATATATTATATTAAAAAAACTAAATTACCTTTTGAAATTTTAGATTTGATTTGTTACTTACTCGTAAAAGAGCATTTTGATGATCACTAAGATTTTGAACTTAATAGAAAATTTTTAAGGAGCTGAAAATTAACCTGCACTCAGAGAAGTATTGAATTGATTTGGTCAGCAAGTTAAATCAATCACTCAGTTATTCTGACCTTTAAACTCAGCTGACTTCAGCTGATTTTCCGATTATAACTTAGACATTACTATTGAGAGCTATTTATATGATTTTCTATTTTAATTTTTTTCCACCTAGATCGGTCATTCGTCCCACTGTGAGTTGGCACAATCCAGGCCCTGGAACAAGTGTAACAAGTTCCTCTGAAAGAAGATCTGTTCCTGATGAAGATGAATCCAGCAACTACTCTCACTTTTCCATTTTTTGCGAAGAATATGATAAAGATTTCAATCTTCCAATGAAGAGTTGAATGTTGGAGAGGCCATAAATATTACAGAACCTGGAACAAATGACTATTCCAAACACCCTAAAAATCAACTAGAAAGAGATTTTATCCTAACAGAACGTGGTGACCTATTCGCACAATACCTGTAAGATGAATGTTTTGGAGGGTATCTAGATTTTAAAAACGTGGTTAAATGCTGCTGAAGGTGCTTAGGTGTGTAATGCGGGGAAACTTTATGATAAAAGTGAATTCATGTGTATTTTCAATCGAAATTATCTCTGTCACAAAGTTACCCCTCAATGTAAGATAACTTTGTGACAATAAAAAAAAAAATATTGGCTTCTCACTTGTGTAAAATCAAAATTTCTCCATGGAATATATAAAAGCCTAGATGTAGTTCTATTGTTAAAAAATAGCAGAATGTGAAAAATAAATTATCTTGTGCACCAAAAATCGGTAAACAACAAAAATCATTTTTAAAAACAATTTACTTTGAATGCCTAATCATTTGTCAAATATATGTCACATAAATTTCCTTATAGCACGGGTTGAATAATTGGAATGGTCTGGAAGGCTCCAGTTGGGAAAAGTTTTATTTCCCCAGTGCCTCAATGATCACAAGAAAGTAGTTCATGACGCAAATGGTTAGTTACTCAAGTACTAAGAGGAGATATAGGAATATCAAATATTATTAAAGTATCTCATTTTTGGGTACTTTCCCCTGTATAGGTACTACATCAGTCCAAGACATATTCGGTTACTGTAATATTTTTTTTTTAATATGATAAACTCTAAAACAACATGTGTTCCAGACACATAAACAAAAAATTTTTTTAATAATTTTCCAAAAAAAATAAGCATTTAGCACGCATACTAAAAAATCTGTAGAGAATACAGAGCTATATAAAAATCAACCATAAAATTCTTCCCAACCTATCAATAAAGCTCCATGGGGGTTATATGGTACGGTAGTTGTCCATCTTGCATCCATGAACTTCGGGGTTTTAGTTCAGAGATATGGGTGTCAAAATAGAACATATCACCAATGAATCGAATATAGAAAATCGGTGAAGCAGCTGAAATTCGGGTGCCGAAGTTGCCGCGACTGCCCAGAATGTTCTTGAATATTCTAGAGCGTTGTAGAATGTTCAAGTATATTTGAAAATGTTGGGGAGTGTTGTAGAATATTACAGACTGTTCTAGAATGTACTTGAATGTTGGAAAATGTCCAAGAATAATTCAAGATGTTCGAGAATGCACTAGAATGTCACATAAGGTTTTGGGCCTTCGAAGAGATTTCCGGTTTCTAGAACATTCCAGAGCGTTCAGAACGAAGTCCAGAATCTTGTGTGACATTCCCGACTGTCCAATCATTCTGTTGTCTTGGTAATATAACTCTTGCATCAGTTTACTTTTGGAAACAGGTCAGAGAAAATCAACGAAAAGTGAAAGTGAAATAAATTTCGGTGATATTTTTTAAACGTAATAAGCGAAAGTGTATTGCTTAAGATTGTGAGCAGTGTATTAAGTGTAGTTTTATTGTGTTAAGTAATATTATCATTTAATTCGATGCCAAAGCGAAAAAGAGAATGAGATCTTACCAGTGGAGCATAAAAAAGAAAATAAGAAAAAAGAAATTGTAAGAAAAGTAAAGGAATGAAACATGAGGAGCGATTAGATCGTTTCTCTTCACAACGAAAGAAAATGAACAGATGAACAACGAAAAAAAATAGAGAAGAAGATCAAGTGAGACACTCAGCAAACAGAGAAAGAAACTGCTGAAGAAACAAGATTACGAAATAAATAAAGAAGAACCGCAATGAGTAAAGAACGATAACGATCGCGATCGCAGAAACAAATCTTTAGTGTACATGAAGTGCCAATCAGTAGAAGTTCAGATTAGAATTCAGCAGGTGAGGCATTCCGTGATGACCCCACTAAAGAGTAAAACAAAAACAAAAATACGTTTCATTGGCAAAATGGATCGATAGTGTCCGTTTTGCAGTGCCAAGAAATTCATTAGAGAAACAACAGGAATGTGTTGCTTGAATGGAAAAAATCGATTCCACCATTACAGGTGTCTCCTCCATAATTATTTCATTTCATAATTCTTGAGAAACTCCGGAATCAAAAAGATTTCTGTTTTCGATTAAAGAGCCAATTATCATAAAATGAGATGATTGTTATCATTTCCAAACGAAAACCATAAATTTTCCAGTTTATTTCCAGTGATGTATTTAGTAAAATGGCGTTTGCTTTAGAATGGGAAACGCAATTTTACTAAATACATCACTGGAAATAAACTGGAAAATTTATGGTTTTCGTATGGAAATGATAACAATCATCTCATTTTATGATAATTGGCTCTTTAATCGAAAACAGAAATCTTTTTGATTCCGGAGTTTCTCAAGAATTATGAAATGAAATAATTATGGAGGAGACACCTGTAATGGTGGAATCGATTTTTTCCATTCAAGCAACACATTCCTGTTGTTTCTCTAATGAATTTCTTGGCACTGCAAAACGGACACTATCGATCCATTTTGCCAATGAAACGTATTTTTGTTTTTGTTTTACTCTTTAGTGGGGTCATCACGGAATGCCTCACCTGCTGAATTCTAATCTGAACTTCTACTGAT
The DNA here is from genome assembly GCA_948150685.1 of Rhaphigaster nebulosa. Lineage (NCBI taxonomy): Eukaryota > Metazoa > Arthropoda > Insecta > Hemiptera > Pentatomidae > Rhaphigaster > Rhaphigaster nebulosa. Next base: position 82,590,350 of record OX411306.1, on the reverse strand, counting down.
TGGCACTTATATATATATTGTGTCATGTCTACATTGAGAAATCAAAATATTCAATAGAAATATCAAAGGGGCCTGTAGCATTATTGTATCTTCATATCATCAACAGGCTAATTTAATGTAGCTATTGATTTTCTTCACAGGTTAGTTACTATCAGTTATTTATTTCTCCACGGGTTCAATTTTCTTTTTTAATATTTCACCTACAAGTTTTAGTGGATATTTTCCGAAACTTATTCTGGGCACAAAAAAAAATTTTCTCCCTGGAGAAAAGAAGCAGAAGATGAATAACTGATGAAGTTAATTTAAGTTTGCGGTATAGCGCTAAATATTAACGCTTTTTAATATCTCCTAACTGTATAACTTTATCAAACATATTAAAAAAATATTAAATAAACAAATTAATCATTTTTTTCTGGTTCAATGAGGTTTATAAATATAGAAATAAAATATTCGCTTAGAAATTCAAACAAAAACATATCACAAATTATCATTCTTTTTTTTAACTAATATTAACACATAAATGGGTGGCTAAGATTTAAGACAATTAATTTTGACTTAATTCAATATTCATATGCCTTATGAGTCTAATCATTAAGTATTAATAATAACTCATATTTGTAGCCGTTGTCATGTTTGTACTCTTTTTTTTTTTTACTTCTTGAGGTCACCGATATAAAAAAAAAAAACTTGTGTTTTTAATTCATTTGAATACGTAAGTTGCCTTTTAAGTGTAGTAGCCAAACTTAATCGATAAATGAATAAAAAAATAATAAAACACAAAAAAAAATTAAAATTACACAAATTTAAACTCCAACCCGTCCCATCACTGGTCAATATAATAAATTTAAAATATCATTAAAACATTATCGTAATTAATCAATTTAATCTACATTTCGTATATTTTATTTTTATTCTACAATTTTGCTTTAACTATTTTCGTATTTATTTTCTTTATTTATCAATAAGAATTAAAATAAGTACATTGGCATTGTTAAAGAAGATATCGTTTATTTCTGTTGTAACAGCTATCAATTAATGGAAAAAATTAAATAATATTCAATTTTACTCTCTTATTTTCTTTTTTCATTTAAACCAGCTCATATATTTTTTTTTATACTCGTGCCACAGAAGTAAACAATCGTTTCCATACACGGAAAATTTTACAGTTCACGTTTATCTGACACGTGAACGCTTATAAACTATTTATTTATATATTTATTTACTTTTAACAGTAATTAAGTAATTTAAGACCTCAAATTATAGTTGAGATTTTCCATCAAATGATATAGCCTGATGAAAATGAATGCCAGTTCAAAACCTTAAAGATGTAAATACGAAAATTTACCTTAGAGGCACAGAATGGTAAAGTCAATCCCATTTATTCTCTCTCATTTTATATTATTTTATGGTTTTTATTTAAATAAAATAATTAATGGTATAATTTGTTTGCAGCCTAGATACTTGCTGACTTCATTGGCCAGTAACGACCTTGCGATAGGTGTTTTGGTGACACCCTTTGGATTTCTTCCTGCATTGTTCAAGTGTTGGCCATATAGTGAAACCATTTGCCAAATTCAGGTTAGTGATATTTTATTATTTCTAGGCGTTCCATTGCCTAATCGTAAACGGAAAAAATTTGATCACTAAATTATTTACCTCAACTATGTATTTCTTTAGAAAAAAAAATATGCTCTTTTTCAAACTGCAATTCTTATCTTAAAATGTATGTTTTGACAATTCTAGAAAATAAATTTCTAAATTGTTTCATATTTATGCTCAATTAGCCATTACCACATAGGTACTAAATAAATAAACGTTGTTAAAGCAAACAATAATAATTGTAAATTTTAATTGTTCAACAACAATTAAAAGTTCAATAATATGATTGCTACAATATACGATGCTTCATTAATTACAAATTTGTAAATGAAAATATATATGAAAACAAATTTTACAAAGAGAAACAACCGAACGCAAATGGCAATCTTATATATTAATATAATATAAGATAACACAAACTTATATATTTAAAACTAGTATATTGGGTGAATTGGGGTGAGTGCGTAATTATCTCGTTAAATTCACACTCTCAACTGGTAAGAGCTGCCCTTAACGGAGCATGACGCTTAAACACTGATGTATCAGAAATCAGCCACGGTGAAGTATAACGAGATGTAAAAATATTAATTGCGACCTGTTGATAAAATCGAGTCTTTCAACTTTTGTAGTATAGCTGTATCGGTGGTTATCTATCAGTTTTTTTTTCATTGAGCGGGACCTGCAGATGCTGTTCTTCAAAATACTTTGTGATTTGCATTTCTTCTTGACAGTTTTCCATTTTTAAGCATATTTCCGCAGTCACCAAGCAAAACATGATAGTAGGGGTATGTACAGACCTCAGTTGTGTGACTATTGTGCGTGGTATAAACTTCTCCTTTCCATCATGTTTTGTCGAGACAACTACGGAATAGCGAATCAAAACAACAAATAATTTCTCAGTTCATTTATTCAATTATATGCCACATCCCACGTACATAACTCAATGAAGAATGTAAAATGTGCCTCTCAAAAAGGCTGTAAATTTTTTCGATGATAACACCAGTATTATAATCCTCCGGAAACCGAACTATTTTTTACTTACCTCAAAACCGCTCCTGCTTGAATATTGGTCTTCCAGATACCTTGTACTTACCCCTTATATCAGATGGCAAGTACCTACTAAGTACTATTAAATTAAATTATCAAAATGGACGTGGTCGGAAAATAGGGTTGAATGTAATATTTAAACATACACGTCTTAGCAACATTTTTAAGAAAAGCGGTATAATCCAGCTACAAAAATAAAAAACTACCGTTCTGCAAAGTAGAACTTTATATTTGTAAAATTTAGTGTGCTCTTACCCTACATTGTCCTACACAAATATGTTTAAACAAAAAAATCGCATTCTGTTCGGTACTTTATGAGAAACTGCCTTTTCTTGACCAACGGTTTACAAGTAGGAGATGTGATTACTGTCCACAATCAACCACTAGGTTTTATCCAAAAATCTGAACATATATATATTACACGTATGTTAGTATGTGTGTGATATTTTGTGCATGACTCTGTGTGTGTGTGTGTGTGTGTGTTTGTGCGTGCGTGCGTTCGTTCGTACGTGAATGTATGTACCCTCCTGGAAATCTGAAGCTGGCTTCAGGATAATCAGCATTTTAATTCAGATAGGGTAAAGACCATATGCGATATTTTTAGAACTAAAAAATAGGTATGTATGTGAGTTTGGCGCTTAAACCTATGTTACAAAAATTCATATCGTGGCCACTTACAAAAAGGGAAGAACAAAGTCTTAAAGTCTTCTTTCTTTGTCCTCCCCTTATAACTTACGGTGTCGGGGCAGCTTGTCCCCATTTCTTAAAAACTTGTCTAATTGTAGCAAGCTTCTTGACTTCCCCCAGAGATTGAGAAGTCCTCTTCTAGCTAGTTCCACTATCAAGTCTTCCCATATGTTTGTTGGACGTTCTCGAGATCGTTTACCTTCTGCTTTCGCTTCCCATACATTTTTTGGTAAACGATTTATCGGCATTCTTTGTACATGGCCGAACCACATCGTTTCCCTTCTGTGTATGTTTTCTATTAGAGGTTCCTGCCCTATCTCTTCTCTCATCCATTGGTTCCTCATAGGTCAAGTCTTATTGAGAGCTTTTCTCTGGAATTTCATCTCGGTGGTTAGTACACGGTTCTCATATTTCTTAATACTAGGCTGCTTGTTCTTTCTGAAGCACATGTTCGGCAATCCTTAGCCTTCTTTCTAGTATTCTGGAATATAACTTCTGAGTTACGGATGGCAGGCACATAGGCCCATAGTTTTCTACTCATTCTTTCTTATGTATCAGAACTATGATATTATTTTCCCAGTCAGTAGGAATCTCCTTCTTTTGGAATACCTTGTTGAAAATATTCAGTAACCATCTTTGTACTTGATATCTGTCATATTTCAACATTTCAGTCGTGATTCCATCAATGGCAGCTGCCTTGCTGTTTTTAGCTTTGACGTAACAAGTTCTAATTCCCAGTCCTCGATCAGATCATCCTCTTCAACAGGTTGTCCTATCAACGATTCTCCATATTCTTGAGTCCTTCCACTCCCAAACTTCTCATTGAAAAAGTGTGCCCATTCTTTCTTCGGCCTCTTCAGTAATTAGCGGTCCAGAACTATTCTTAATGCTTCTAAACTTCTTTCTATATTTCCGACTTAATCCCTTCACGGTGCTACAAAATTTCCATTTGTTCTCAGCATTGCTTGTTTATATTTCTTCGCCGAATTCAGACCAGCTTTTCTCCTTAGCCAATTTCAATAGTCGTTTTGAAGTATTTGAAAATAAAATTTTGTGTAAAATATTCGGCAAAAAGAGGTGTAAGACAACCGGAGTTCTTAGACTGCAAAACAATGCCAATTGTGGGAACTGCATCCGGCGAGAATAATTGAGCTGATAGCTTCACGTTCCTCGAAATGTAAAGTTCTGGAGCTTTGTAAGCTAGTAAATCTGCAAATTATTACACAATGGTTTTTTATTACCAAATAGTTATCCATAAAATTATTTCGATTTTTTTTTTTTTTTTTAAGGCTTTGATATAATGTTTCTAGAACACTTTATATTTTTCCTTAATCTTCATTAATGGTCGAGGTATAGACCTATGAAACAAATTAATTGGTCGCCATTTTGAAAAGAATTGACGGATGATAATATCGGGTATCGAAGAAAAGAATGTCGTGTGGCTTTGGTCCCAAATCTGAAAAAAAAAATCGTCTCAGCTGTCTCAAAGAAAATCCACGGACGGGCGATTGATTGGCAAATCCAGGTGGAATAAATTCTGGAAGCGACTTGATCATTTTAATATCCATAAGAGGCTACACTTAGGAATAAATTTATAAATAAATGTCAACACAAAGCTTTTTAACAAAATATGTAATTTAGGGATATGAAAAATATATAGAAATTATAATAATATAATAAAATTTATTATAAAAATAAAGTTATTATACAAAAATGAAATAGAGTTATACGGACAAAGTGTATTAATAATTAATATCATATATAAAAGAGGACTCTCTCTGGGGGAAGTCAAGAAGATCGCTACTGACAGAGAAGCTTTTAAGAAAAGGACACAAGCTGCTCTGACACCGTAAGGTATAAGAAAAGGACAAAGAAAGAAGACTTTAAGACATTGTTCTTCCCTTTTTATAAGTGGCCACGATATGCATCTTTGTAACGTAGGTTTAAGCGCCAAACTCACATACATATTTTTTAGTACTAAAAATACTGCATATACTCTTTATCCTCTCTTTATAAACTAAGGTGCAATTTCCTGGTATCACATAAGATATCATAAAAATGTTCAATATCAATATCGTTTCCAGATGACGAATTGTGCTTAGTTCTTGCTTAATGCTTAATGCTTAAAAGTCGACGAAATGTATTTAGAAGATCCTTTTCTAAGACGGTAATGGTGAAACTCAGAACAAAATTTAAAATAAGAAAATCAGGCAGAATTTCCGCCAATCACATTTTATTATCCACTCGGAGCTTTCCATTATGTTTTTTAATGAAAACTGGCACACAATGTTTGTAAAAATGTCTTTCGTATCTCCCTAATTAAAAATATGAACTCTCAATATTGAGCGATTTGCACATAAAAAACAAACCGTACAACCAGATTAGCAAGTACTAGCAATTGTTTCATGAATAACTTATTTCTATTTTATACCTACTATATATAAACTAAATTCACAAAAAAAAACAAATTTATTTACTGATTTTATTGCTTTCACGAAGAGGTGTGGAAATAACCTGACTTCGCATGATGAAGGACTTGTCGTGTTTACAATTGTGTTATTCTGTTGGAATTTGCTTAAAGTGGTTAATAATTTGTAAATACCTTATGTTGGTTGTTGTTTTCATTAGGATGGCATGTGTTATTTATTTTTTAGATGTTAACTATTTCCACCTAGATAGATAGATCGTCTCACTGTGTGGCGAAATGATTTTTATTTGTTCGATTTTTGGATTATACGTTTCATGAAACGCAAAAACTGAATTTTTAGAGGGGCTGGATACATTTTTTTTCTTGATCGATTACAAAGGTTCATTAGTGAAAATAATAAACCAAAAACACGACACATCACAGGATTACTTGGTTTTTGCTAAAACTGAACTCCCTACACTGTTTAATTAATATTTGAACGTGAAATATACGAATAATAAATTATGAATTCTTGAGTAATGGCAGCGTTGGATTAGAAGTTTTGATTATTTAAATATATCTCGTCAGACATGAACATGAAAAATTACTTCGAAATGAAAAATGACTTTTGCCAAGTTGATTTTATGTTTATAATTTACTTTATGTCGACTTTATACTTATAAAAAGAGACTTTAGATTTCGAAGCTCTGTATGGTCATTACATTTGTCCATGTAATCTTGTCTGGGAGAGCCTATTTGCCCTGTAAAATATGTTTATTGGTACCCCATAAAGTCTTGTCTTGAGTTCCAATTATAGTGGAAATTGTGCCCATATGTACATAGTTCGTTTACAGCTTTATCAAAAGGAATGGTCTAACCCTTAGAGAGCACTGGTTAAATTCCGCCTTACTCCTCACTGACCAATCCTTTCCTCTTCTCCGGACTGTAAATATATATTTATTAGACCCTATACGCAAGGATTCCATATCACGTTCCAGGTTTGATAGTTCATTCTATCTCATTAATTTGTGTTTTTCTTATTTTTAAGTGGTCAGAAATAGTGTTATTTATATCTACTTGCTGCTGTTTCGACCATTAGTTACCATTTTCTGGCTGTGATCCTGTTTTCCGGACATACACCATTAGAAACCCACGTAATCGCGCTATACAGATAAATAGTTAAAGAGTTCAAAGTGGAATAAAACTAACCTTGCAGCATTTGCTGCCATCTGCAATAATTAAGGTAAAAACACCTCAGAATTCTGATGGTAATGACATGAAGTTCTACGGCCATCCTTTAGTCCAAATCACCATATTTATTCGTCTTATTATTATTTTTTAGCAAATATTGGCATATTAGAAAGCCTAATCTAATTTTGGTTTATTATTTTCAATAATAATGTAATCGACCAACATTTTTTTTTTTTAACTCTCCTCAAAATTTGAGATTTTACGTTTCAATATATGTAGAATTCAAGTATCGAAATAAAATAAAAAATCCGTTCGTCCGCCGTCTGCGGCTTTTCTCCGGGACAATTGGACAGATTTTCTCGAGATTCGGCAAAAAGGTCTCACCTCACTCCAAACTGATCCTCGGAACTAGAAATTACCATCAGTCTGTTTGTTTAATGGCGACCGATTAGTCCATAACTCGGCTATTTCTAAAGGTAGAGGGGAAATGTAAAGTGTTTTGGAATCAGCATAACAAGGCTTTTTTTGATTTTATGGTAAGTCGAAAGGTGATGAAATTCCCTACGTAAGAAAAAAAAAACATTTAAATCGAACCAGTATTAGTTGAGATATAGCGTAATGACCTTCATGAACAAATTCTTCGGCGCTGCAGGTCATCATGGCCCTAGGCTTCCTGGCATCAATCGGGCTTCTGACTTCCTCGCATCTCTCTACTTTATCCTTCCTTGGATTATTTCTGCACTTCATTTGGCTTCTTAGTCTTTCCTTTTTCATTTTCCATTGAAGTGCACATCTAATATGCTTGCAATGATACAGTTTCTTCTTAACATTCCTAGTTCGGCACTCTCACGGCGATCATCTTGGAACAAGCTTCAAATTTCTGCTCCTTAGGTGTCCACTGCTTTATTTATTTTCTGAACTTGGTAGATATCTTTTATAAACTATTCTGCGCATGTTCTCATGCAGGAATTGAAAATTATGTATGTCCTCAGAATATAAATTTTCCACTAATATTTTACGTTTTAGACATTAAGAAACAAATTTGGGCTCGAGTATGTCTGTCTTTTGTAAAATCCATGTGACAGGCATACCAGCAACTACCGTTAGTCCAATTTTGATGATTTTTTTTAGGGATTGTGTGGTTTGGTGCCCATATCAATTTCCTCAATATCCATTCACCAATTTCGCTCACACATGCGAAAATGTGTTTTGTTTGCACATCTATATTTGTCCAATTTCGTCCAAAATTTGAGGAAGTAGGTTTTTTTTAGGATTATATCGGATTTATCATAGCGTTTGCGCATCTCGATTTACTATTATTTAATATAGCAATCCATTCTCTATTGACTGATGCACCAAAACGGCTTTAATGACTGTGATGAAGCATTCCTAAAAACTTATCCTTAAAAAAGTTTTAATTTTTCTATATAGCATATACCCAAGAAAAAAATATAAAATAATTTTATGAAGAAAATAAAACTTCATTCACGCATAACTCAAAATGTATACATTTTTTGATGAATCATTTAAAAGGCAATTAAGTTCCATACACAACAAAAAAAAATTATCCAAATCAGATCAATATTAGCAAAGATATAGCATTTGAACTTCATGCACATGTTATAAAGCAATGTGTTTAAATTCCTATGGAAACCGGTTCACTTTATTTTAGTTTTTGATATATCTAAAACTATCTATCTCCTGGAAATTTCAGATGCTTATTTGAAAGATAATTAAATTTTAAATTTAAGATAATTTTAATTAATTAAAAAAATATAATTATCTTTATCGGCTATTATATGAATCGGCTATTTATTAAAATTTATTATTTTTTTCGTTTATTTAAAGCGGAACGGAAAGTGGTGTGAGTGGACATACTAAATATTTAAAATCGTTTTTTTTATTACCCATGCACAATTCGATTTACTGTCAATGTTTACGTTTTCTTGCTTGTAGGGATCGTTTATTAGTTAATCGAGATTTCTGGCTCCGTTTTTTTTATTCGGATTTTGATCGCGCTTGCATATTTCGATTTACTCAAATTGCTAAAGTTTTCTTTGATTTAGGGATCGTATATTATTTAAATGATCTAGCATGCATATTAATTAATCAATTCAGCATTAATTTCTATTTCACATTTGATTTTCTTTAAGTAGCTTATGCAAATAATGAGGAAGCTGCACTGATCTACTAGGCAGATTTTTTTTTTTTTATGCTGAATTATTTCTTTCCATCTTAAAAATTATACATAATCAGAAGTGTTTAATTTTAATATTATTTCCATCTTCTAATCATCATGCACTGTTCTATTGTATAAAAATAAACCTACATTTTAGAGTAAACAAGAAGATCTCGAATGAGTAATCATACTTCATAATTCCTTCATACAAAATCATTGGTTCATACAAAATCATACAACCAACAACATTCTTCCGCTGTAAACTTATGTAGTTTTATAAAATATTTTAATATTCCATTGTGTAATTAGTTGTTATTTCAAACAATAAGTTGGCTAGTGTTGCTATGAGCTCTTTTCACTTTTACTCTAAGCAGCTGAAATATAAATTATCTCTATCGTGATTCCTAATGTGAATAGCCATATTTTTATGGTTTTTCATCAAACTACTAGTAATTAAAGTACCACTGATATTTAATCAAAAGATCAAGGTAGGTAAATTTGGATACCTTAAAAGTGGAAAGTCAAATTTTAACTAACTCACTAGATCCCACACGAATAAATCATCTTAATTGGTGATTTAATACAGTGGCAAAATATTATCTTAGGTCCTGTAATACCGGATTAGTCTTTTATTAAGTAGGCACCCGTTTATACAAACTTATGATTAACTAAACTTTTGTACCTTGTTCAAGTTTCTTCGAGCGTAAAAACGTTTGCGTCTTTGTAAAAGACCGTTCTTAATTCTTAATAAAAGGCTAATTTTAAGTTTATTAATTGGGCACCGTCAGAATAAGCAATATAGGATAAGTAATAATTAAAACATAAAACATATCTTAAATTGAGAAAGCATTTTGATAATTAAAAATGAATTTGATTGTTAATTATTTGCCTACAATGATAGTAGTTGTTATATTTTAAGATAAATCTATATTTACATAACTACTTTAATCTTGCAGTATATAGCAGTTATATAACTAAATATTTTTATTGGTTCTTGTTTTTGAATTGGGATTTATTTTTCTCAGCTTACGCAACCTGTTAGGATTTATGAAGACTTGCAGCAGTGGGTTGTTGGGTGCTTGTGTAACAACCCACTATCGCACGTAAAACAAGTTACCATTTTGTCACGAGCTGTGAAAAAATCATAAGGCCTACCTGATACAATTCCTTTCCTCCAACCCAGAAAGATGAAGAGGGATATATATATGCAATCCTCTTCAACCAGTATAAGAAGTTGTTAAAGTGCAGATAGTTCTCTTTGGTTATTAGCTTAGGGAATCCGCTCTCCGTCAGAACGCAGATGTACCCCTCAGCAGAGTAATTGCCAGTGTCTCATAGACGGAGCATATCTCCGATGCCCTGGAACAGGTGGATAGCATATCGCTGCTCTTTATTTGTTTAAAGAGCTATGCTCGGAAGCCTCCATGCCTTTCGTGTAGCTTTGATGCAGTATTTTAGGATTAATGTTGCTTCCAACCGCGAACCGATGAGAAAATATTTCCTGAGGGTGACCCCCTTTCTTGTCATCCACCACCACCACATGTTTCATTGAAGGAGTACTCACTCATGAAGGATTCTCTTCCATCAGCAATTCTCTTCCATCAGGATTCTCTTCTTCATTGATCCTCAACAAGAGATTTTTCAGTAGGCCCGCCGAGCCTCGTCATCTGGTGCCTATAACTGCCTTTTTGCAAGAGAAGAAAACACTGAACCTGTGAGGTCTGGTAACTCGCTGTAGAGCCATCCGCTGGATCTTCTCCAACCTGCTCTTTTGCTGATGCGAGAGCTTCTGATTTTAACCTGGAAACGCATACCTCAGTATACCACAAATTAGTACATACATAATACACCGTTCATATGGAAATTGTAGCTAGGTATCTGAGGTGCCAAAAAGCACCTCCTAGACGTCTGAGTCTGATCATAGATCATAGGTTGTGGTCCGGAGATCTTCTAGCACTCTTAAGGACTCATCAAGACCTGCTTCCAGATGGTCTCTCTGAACAGTATCTTCTATCTCGTAGAAGCTACCACTGATTCCTAATGACCTGTCCTAGAGATAACTTCCCACCAGGGAATATCTCCTTCTGCACTTCCTACTTTCTATACCCTAATCTACGATTTTAATGAAATAACTCCCTCGGGATTACGTGTTGGTCCTATTTTTAAACTGTCTCTCAACCATATGAACAAATTTTAATAGAAAGATAAATCTTTAAAAGATTACCTAAGTAACTTTAAAATATTTTAACTGCGAAGATGTGTAGGCTGATTTAAGAATAAATTTAAATTGCAAAATGTAAAAATTAAATAAATATCTCTCCTTCGAAAGTTCGTAAGATCCCGTCGGCTAGCTATTGTCTTGTTAGAGATTGAGAAACCGATAAACCGAAAAGTTTTAATATCTAGTCTTGTTGGACGAAGAGATAACTAAGTTGGATAGGCCATCTGAATTATTTATTTTACAATTGCTAATTGGAATGGGGTATTAAACATGCATTAGTCGATGAAATTGTTAAATGAATTGAAGCCATATTAGATTAGATGAAGTGAACAATATTAGATTCTTCTTATTTCTTATTACTTATATGGGTGCTTACATCGGCTTTCCAATTGTGTCATAAAATAACGAAAGTAGTATATAGTAATGTTCACTAAAATCTAAAGTTTGAATTTTTTTATATATTCCAAAATTCAGAACAGTGGAGGAAGCAATTGTTTGTAATGACAAGAAAAAATGTTTAAAATCTTAGTTTTCTATGCTTAGCCCAAGCAAAACCCAAGTGAAACTTATTCCGATCGTAAATCTTAATTTTCGACCAAGCAACAAAACATAAGTCAACCTAGGGAACTATAAGGACTTAGGTTTATGAAGATGAAGAAGTTATAATTTTGGGAGCAGATCAAATTGATCTTTACCATATTTGCGGAAATATATATATATATATATATATATATATATATATATATATATATATATATATATATATATATATATATGCATATACAGTCAGTTAGGTCTCGTGCGACGATTTCGCAATCCCGTAGATTTTTTTTTCGCAATCCTTAATATTTTAATACATTAGTAGTTGAGTACAATTTTTATTATTTAAATTCAGTAATATTTGAATCGAAGAAAGGGCAGTTCTCCTCTTGACCAAACGTTTGAGAAATTAAAATATACTGTTTAATTTTGTTCACGGAGTATATTTGGAAACTAAAAATGTTGTTTATATTTTCAGCTTTGCAAAATAATATTAAAAATGTTAAACTTGGATTTTTTAATCCATCCACCACGTGGTTTGTTTTTCTGGTTTTTGGCTGTTTTGTCCTTTTAACATGTCACGACATTTCTAATCGAACTTTCTATCCTCATTGATAAAAGTATTACCATTTTTAAATGTTTATGTTCAACTTATTTATTATATACAAAATATGTGATTTTTTGAACAATGATATTAGAAATTATATGATATTGAATAATTACTATATTAATTGTCAGTATTTACTGATATACTTTATTACACCTCCTCCCTTAAGACTTCTTCCTTCCTCGTTTCTCTTCTTTGTTCGCTGTACCACATGTTTTTAGCATGTCCAAGTCCCTCTTCTAAATTAGTTTAGTAGAGCTATTCTCATATGTCTTACTGTGCACAACCCGGATCCACTTTGATCCCTTTCCCGATGCGAGTCCCTATAATCCCGAACGTGCATTTCTATCCTCACCTGAACTCGACCTTCATAGCTTCCTTTTCCTCCAATCTTGGGGTTTCTTCGTCTAACAGGGCGTCCATCCTGCTTCCGAGCTCTCGTCCTAACGCCCGCTTCACTGGAGTCTCTCCTGTGGAACTATAAATAGAGATCCTGTAAGAAAACAGATACCGGATGATTGGCGGTGGAGACCAGTTCCTTTTGAGAATCAGCCAAGAATTTAATAAGACCTTTTTTGAAGCTCTTCGCTGGTTTTCTTGCTTGACGGGAGAAAAGTGTTGTTATCACATAGAAAATAACATTGAATTGGCAAAAAATCGTCAAATTCTTTTGAGGTAAATTGTGGACCATTGTCTATCGACAGAACTTAATGCCTTTCCCTTCAATGATTTCTCGTTGTCACCTTCAGTTGTTGTAGAAGATACTTCAAAAACTCCCGGCCACTTATAATAGGTATAGGTGATAACCAAGAAATTCTTTCCTATAAAGGGCCTAGCGAAATCCACGTGCACTCTCTCATATAAGTACACTGCTTAAGACCATTGACTTGGACTTGGCTGGTTTTTGCTGATTGGTCATACAGGCATTAAACTTTTAACTAATTCTGTCTATATCGGAGTCTAGAGATGGCCACAAAAAATATGATCTCGCCCGCACCTTCATTTTGGTTACTTCCGGACTTACCGAATGAAATTCCATTAGCAACTAACCTCTAAATTTAGTTTACCTCACAATGCGATATTACCACATTATAACATCACTTTCTAAACCCAGCTCTGTTTTAGGGTTGGGACATCGAAAGTAAAATATCAAAATTTTGCGATATCGCGAAACTATAAATAAATATCCCCTGATAATCATTAGAAAAATATCGATATATCGAAAGGTTGGAGAAGGTGAGGTGCCTGTCTAAAGTGACGCAAAGGTAGAGAATAAAGTTCGAGAGAGACCGGTCAGCTGTTTCCATCTTGAATCTCTTGGGCAGTGGCTTCTTCCCTTTCTGAAACGACATCAGGATGGCGTCCGTCTTCGCCGGATTCACCCTGATGCCGTTCAGTCTGAGGTCTTCCACTATGGCCGCTGATGCTGTCAGTGCCTTCTCGAGGGCCCTGCTGCGTTAACGCTGGTGGTGTAGATGCCGATATCGTCCGCATAGGCTGCTACCTGCTGCACCGAGACCACTCGTATGGTAGGGGTCCGAGAGTTAAATATGAATTATTGAGATATTCAAATTATTGAGATTTCCAATAATCGGTAATAAAAAATACGAAATTTCAAAATTGTTTGAATATGAATGTGAATACAAACGATATAGCTAGATCAACAACACCTTAAAATATCACATTAGAAAAAATTCGGTTATTTTGTTTTGGTGCAATTTTTGCAGACGGGGCTCGTCGATGGCTTCGTTAAGCATGTTCAGAGCAGAAAATACGTTTGAACGAAATTCCGATTTCGCCCCTCGTTGGCAAAAATTATTCAATGATTAAAATTTAGTTTTTACTTTTAGATCGTAAGTGCAACACAAAATGAAAGATGAGTTCCATCATCTAAGTAATAATTAGAAATTATAAAACATTATAAAAAATCGAAGATGTATTATAGACATCCTTAAAATGCATATCTGCAGAAAATGGGGAATTTTAAAACAATCAATTATTCAGATGCGTAATAATAGGCTATGGAAAAAAAAATGATGGAATTTCAATTTTTTCTCTGAATTTGAATGTTGGAATTTGACTGGAATTGGTTTCATGCTTTTGTTTAAAACTAGTAATTTACAATTTTTCAAACAAATACGTTATTTGAAAAATAGAAAAGTCGAACAGCAGAAGGTAACGTAAAAAAGTTACCGGTTGCTTGCAATCAGCAGGTTATGAAATCCTGTAGTAATTTATATTAATTTTAGTTTTAATTCTACTATTGAAAAAAAAACAATGACTTAGCCGATGTCTGATATACAAAATTAGAAACGATCATTGTGGCCGATGGGAGGTAAAAGTTCGGTGATATAAAAAAGGGTTGGCATGTAGTGGTGAGGTTGGCTGGCTAGATGAGCCGATTGGGCAGGCAGCCAAGATCCGAGATTAGCCCAATAGCCGGCGGAGATGGTACAAAGCTACAGATTGAAGGGCCATCAGGGCACGGAATAAAGGGCTTAGAACCAACAGAAGGTCGTACCTTCTTCTCCCAGCTGTTATAATAACTTCTACCATAATCTCTCCCTTCAAGTATCTCGATTTATTTAATGGGAAACGGTTTATGTCTTCTGCAAACGGCTCCAACTCCTCTTTATCTACCCTCAACCTTGCAGTTCAAGTATAAATTATGAAGAACGATTATGTTCTAGATTCAAGATGACCAGACAGTATTGAGAAAAAATAAGTTTAATTCATTATTAATCCTTTACAAATCTATATGAATATATTATTATCTATTGAATTAAAGGTTTTTATAATTTAAATTTTTTTAAGGGGCTCCATAAGCTGAAAAAAAATTTGAAATCTTTAGTTTTGTCATTGCCTGTTTCTAAAGACCCTTTAATCATAAAAACTATAATTGAATACATTTTGAGAACTGCAGCAGTTAGTTCAGAGTCAGAAAGAAGGTAATTGTACAGTAACTTATTTATGCAAATTTACTCCGGTTTTACCCGACTTTTACAGTTTTGATCTTATTTATTTGGTACTTAATTAAACTATTTATATTTTTGGTGCAACTAGGTTATTTCGTCTCAGAACCTCAATTCGTTACTATTTCTTTTTTTTTTTTTTTTACTCTTTATTTATAAATATGTATTTCAATAATTTTGCTGCACGAAGAAATTGAGGAGATTACTACGGTGTTAGTTTCGTAACTTTAAAATATCAATTATATATAATTGATAATTATTATTAATTACATAACTTTATTAAACACTTCGGAATCATTCTTTCTGGAACATTTCTAAGTAAATTTTTCAGAGATTTTTAAAATTTCAATACATTTATTTGTGTATGAAAATAAAATAGATTATTTTAATCAACATTAGAGATATGATATGGCAAGAAACACGCAAGTATCACGAATCAAGAAAAATTACGCCATAGCAGGTTATAAATAAGTGATAAGAGGGTTGAATAAAATGGCAATGCGAGTAAATCTGCTCCATTCATTACCATATGTTTTGTATTGTAGCAAATACTGCATTTGTAATCATAATAACTAAGATTATATATTTTTTAATAATATATCATTATTAATAACTTCTTATCTATTTAAATTTTAAAAGACTGCCCCTAGCTTGAGTTCCGTTTCTGTATTTAATCATTGTGTTAGAAACATTTAAGTCATATACGTAAAGTTACTGATTTGTCATTGTCCTTGAACGCGAGTGTTTGAATGTCAGAGAGAAGGGCATTGCCGAAAGGGACTTTCCCATGGTATCCATCCGTTACTCCATGGTTCATAGCAACATGATGCTGGGTGATACTGTGTGGTACAAGATATATCTGCTATATCATTTATTGGTTTATATAGCAAGAAATGCCTGTAAAAAAGGCCATATTCGATGGCCAAAGATTTTCATGGTATATAGGCGTCATCCGGGGAAAAAAATAATATATATATGTACATATTACTGGAGGTAAATCACGCGGGCCAGGCGTGGAAGTAATGATCCTACCGGCGTACAGGGCTCACCCTATCATACTGGACATAGATGGCCAGAGGAGTGAGGATGGGTGAGGAGGTGACGTACTTAGGAGTGAAGATGAGGAGAAGATTCGACGTCACCCCTTATCTAGACTACCTCAAGGATAGGGTGACCCGGTCTATCAATGGCTTATACAGGATTGGGGGTGCGTTCTGGGGCATCAGGTATCCCGCTACGATGACCATTTACAAAGGCGTGGTCATGGGTATCCTGAGGTACGCATCCCTAGCGTGGAGCCAACACCTCACGCAGCTGCAGAGAAGGAGACTGGCCACAATTCAGAGACTGGCTCTGCTTAGGGTCACTAAGGCCTATAGAACGGTGTCGCATGAGGCGGTGCAGGTGCTAGCCGGAGCGATGCCCCTGGGCCTGGTCCTCAAGGAGGACAGGATAAAGTACGATGTGAAGAGGCAGGGGCTTGACGCGCTACCGGGGGACTCCGGGACAGAGTTCGCGAAGCGCCTAATCAATGGAAGAGGATATTGAGGGAGGACATTATCGAAGAGTGGAATGGACGGTGGATAGGGAGTCAGAAGAGAGCTACCCTAAGGAAGTTCTTCCCCACCGTCCAAGAAAGGCTGAAGGCGAGATGGGTCCTCCCTGATTACTGGGTCTCGCAGATGCTGACAGTGCATGGAGGTTTCCGAGGGAAACTACAGGAACACGGAAAGGACATAGACCCTCGTTGCCCCACCTGTGGAGTCCCTGAAACTGCAGAGTACGTGATCGTGTTCTGCACCGCAATAGAAGGACACCGAGCCAGGTTGTCGAGAAGTACTGAAGAGATCTTCGCCCTCGCCGAGTCGGACTTCCCCCGTCTGATGGAGGAGGAGGCATACTCCTTCTTCAAGGACTTCATATACGGGTGGAAGGAGGTGGTGGGCCCTGAAAACTTTACCCTGGGAAGGGCCAGACCACCCGACGACGGCGAGCCTCAAGATGTATGATACCGGACGGATGCAGACTGGAGGAGATGGGATCCGGACGGATGTAGTGGACCAGGAGGGCTGGACCAGTATCCGTAAGGATGCAACTGGAGATGGGAACCGGACGGTTGCGGCTGATCAGGAGGGCTGGATGGCACCGGGCGGATCCGGACGGATGCAGAGCGCCGGAAGGGCTGACCACGCCGCATGGCAGAGGATAAGGTGCGCAAGTGTGCACCGGGCTGCATCACAGTATCGAGGAAAAATTGTCCCCACAATTAAAAGTGTCCTCATAAATAAATAATTGTAAAATAAGAATCTTGAAAATAAAGTATTGATTTATGGGAGCAGTGGCATGCGTTATCCCAGCGCACTACCCCACTGCTCCTGAACCCCGTATGCCAGAAATGGCTAGGAAGGGGGATAAAAAAAAAAGAAAAAAAAAAGATCCTATCGGCGTATAGCCTTCCATAGACGATACGCTTCGGAAAAAAATGTGTAGGTCGTCGTGCGCCTCCTGACCCCGAACAGCCATAATCCGTGTACTTAGAACGATTTGTCATTGTGCTTGAACCCGAGTGATTTGGTGGAAAGGGCAATGCCGAATTGGCACCAAAGGGACCGATTATGGAGCTATGAGTAATCTGCCGCTGCACCATGGAAACTATGGTTCGTAGCAACGTGAGATTGGGTGACAATCTCCAGGCTATCTGCGCTCCTGTAAGCAATAATTATCTTTAAGAAGACTACTTCGCGCGGCCAAAAATCTTCAAGGTCTATATGGTTATCCTGGGAAAATATATATTATATATATATATATATATATATATATATAATTTTGTTTATTTTCTACTTAAAAGTCCGCTAAAGTAACACAAGTTACCTATCTATCTGATTTATTGATATTTGTAGTTCACAGCTGAAAGTGCGTGGAAAACAGATGTAGTGAGATGTGATCGATCTGTACCATCTTTCTTCAGTGCATATTTACGATTTCGCTTGATATTTCAATTGCTAAATGAATATTGTCCTATTATCTTTTTTTAAGTTTGTTTTTATATAGATTTAAGTGGGTAAGTGTTCTGCAGAGTCAATTACAAGTTATTTTTTAAAACGAATTTTAGATAGTATTTAAAATTGTTTCTGCAACACAATCATACTTTCATTTTAATATTAACTTCGAAAGTTGAATAAAATGAATTTAACTGAAATTCATAGTTGAAACATGACAAAAATAAACCAATCTTGGATATGAAAAAAGTTCAACAATTTAATTTCTCACTTCATTGCAGTCTTATTTTTAACACTTAGAACAGTTCGGCATTAAAAACAAATACATAAACATCATAAACATATTTATGAGCTATGCCTATGTTATGGCCAACTATGCATGTTACTAAACATAAATTCTTGCTTCTCAATCTAAAAAGAAATAATTATTTAGAAGATTATTCTGAAATCTATTTGGACTGACAGGCTTGAACTGTGCAAATTCTTTAGAACGCGCTCTCGTCCCGCTCATCGCTATAACCGAATCTCTCCGAAGATGTAAAAATTTATATTGTATTACGGCCAGTTGCAAGGATTTCTATTCAAGTTCTGGATGTCATCGGCTGTAGCAGCTCACTAACTCCTCCGCTGGGTTTTTGTACCTACTTTTGGCACGGTTGAGAGAGAACCACTAGATTTCTTTATGTCCTATTTTCACCTCTAATTGTGGTACCCACCAGACTGAGTATAAATTTTGTACATATTGTTTATAATGTGTTTTAATTTTGCATTTTTTTTATTATTTATTTATTTACTTTTTGTCTGCGAACATGGTACGAATGGTTACATTTATTTCTAGTCCTTCTTCACATTAAACGTGGCATATTGTAATATTTGACAATGAAATTAGCTTAACATAAAAAAAAAAAATAAATTAATTATTTTACAACGTAAAGTAGATTTAGTGTCATAATCAGTCGAACAGTTATAGATACTCACAATCATCTAGTTAGAGTAAATACTCACACTTTTGATGGCGATCAGAGTCCAATAGTAGATAATTTGATAAAAATCTCGTTCCATAATGCTTGTCCGTTGTCCTCTGTTTATTTCTATTTCTGTGGGTTTCTCATTCTTGTCATCTACCAAACCGTTTACAAATAAAAAAAAGTCTCCCTGCGTGGAGATCTAGTCAGTAATATAATAAGTAATAAATTATTATTATAACAGAAGAAATCTTAATGTACCAGTAAGGAGTAATGTACCAGTTTCATCTTGATTGGCATCTCATTTTTCATTGACTAATAGTGGCATTTTGGCGCCCGTCAAACACAGCTGCGCGAATGAACACATTGAAGGCCCGAGGTCGGTATGTCAGAGCTCAGCCGGGATGACATATTGAACCGCGACTTAAGACCTCGATTCTGACAGCTTTCTCGGTTGTGACGGGATTCGAGAAATTAGATTAGAAACGAATTTATGCAGCTTTTAATATACTGTCAAGTTATCTGAAGATAACTTTTGAATAAATATTATCAATATTATCGTTGTATAGATAATATGGTTGTGCTGTGTCGTTAAAGGAATCTGATAATTTTGAAAAAAAAAAAAATTCTTTTTGCACTTAAATACTCCATAATACCCAAAATTCTATAAATTAATGACTTATATAGAATTTACTTATTTCTTATATTATATTAATTTTAAACTGCGAAAATGACAGAAATATAGAAAAAAAGGACAAATATTATACTTTTACTACGCTAATAATAAACAAATGCATAAAAAAGTGGGCTTAAAAATGGACGATTGCCTGAAACACCGCCTAAATATGTATGAAAATATATGGCTTAAAAAAATAGGGTATATATTTTTCTTGAAAATTAATAGCTGTTATGACTAAAGATTATCAGTATTCAAATAAGACCACATTGTATTCAATCAATAAGCATACTAATTGCAGTGTGCAATTAAACTATGCTCAAATGTGGAGTCGGAAAGAATTGAGATACTTTCAGTCAGAGTATTAGTGGAAGCACTCTATTTAGATAATCGTGGGCCCTTCAGTAACTTCCCGACTACAGGAAGGAAAGGAAAGTAAAGTATGCATTCCCTGGCTCGCAATACCCCGATGCACTTTTAACTATTTGGTATATTCCAGTCTAAAAGGATTGTTCTCTTTTTTCATCGATAAAGAATGAGCGTCGCTAAAATGGTTTCTCTCGTTCCATGGTTTGTTTTCACATAAATTATGACTTATTAATGTTAGAATCAATCATTTCAAAAAATTTAATTATTTTTTTGGTAGTATTTTTATTTGTCAGTGTAAAAGAAACAAGAGGAAATTAAAATATAAACTATGTATTGCTATTACACAGATTCCATCAGCCAAACTATAAACCTAATATCTTAATTTTGATCAACACTTTCATACATCATACATCTTTATTTTTTGTCGTTTCATATATATATTTGTTTTCATTTAATGAATTTTTAAACTTCCTTATGAATTACTTAAGACATTGTATGCTGTGTTACACTCAATTTCTTGTTATTTATTTCAAATGCTTGTCATTTTTATTTTTTTTTAAATTCCATTGTGATTTTTTTCTGGTGCTTTCCCTCCTCTTTCTATAAACGTTGCTATTATGTTTTTATGAACAATTCCTTGAGTCGTTTTCAATACTTTTTATTTCATATTTCTACTGTTTTTCAAATTCTAGTCAGTTTGTTTTCCAAGTTTTTATAAGAAAAAAAAAAAGTAACTTGCAACTCTGTATAGACCGAAACATAATGTATAGTTCGAATCATAAGACTATCAGTTATTCCTCAAATAATAATATATTTTTTTAATACATAATTTTTTGTTTCTGAGCTATGTATAATGCCTGAATGATTCCTGTATATCTTAATATGATTCTGCGGTAGTTATAATTCAAGCTACAAACGACAAAAAAAAAAATAGATTCATAAGCAATAATACATTTTAGAAAAAAAAAAGTAATTCAGCTTTTTGCTATAAAAACTAAAGATGTCCATTTTTATTCATCTTTTTATTTCTCTTTTTATACTCGTAAATCACTCAAGTGTCATCCGAAAATTAGAAACCGAAGCCAGTTAGATTCTGTTCCCTCCTTAATCTTCAAACCAGATTTGGGATTATTTTTCTTCTTTTTTTTTTTTTGAGAAACTTAAAACAGATAAGGAACAAAACTTCATTTAATGAATTAAACTAAGCTGAACGGTTGATTTTATACTATCCTAGGCTGGATTTATATAGACAAGTTTGGAAACGTTTTCGAATACCAGTACAAACAAGCGTCTTGATGTTCTGAAGTACAAGTCGAGAAACTAGCAGTCCTGATATGTTTCTGCAAGTGAACTCCTCTCGGACACAATTAAATAATATTCCATAGAGAAAACCTAACGACAGACTAATCATAAAAAGCCAATATAAATCTTTCTTGTTGTGTTCGTTTTATTTTTTTTTCATATATATATATATATATATATATATATATATATATATATATATATATATATATATATATATAATATTTTATATATATTTATTTCTTTTACATTATAATTCCTATAATTTTAATATTTTTTTCAATTTAAAATAATATATTTTGCATTGATTATTATTTTTTCCTATATTTACAAGTTATATACAACAAACATTATATAATACGCCTTTGATGGCATGAAACATGTCATCCTTAACTTTAATTTAGTCGTAAGTTTAATAAATCATCCTTTTAAAGGCTATACATCAATGGCAAATACAAAAATATTATTATTATATATAAACCTAACAATTTTCAAATATTTCAATTGAAAATTGTTAAACAGGTACTGAAAAGTAATTATTCAACTATTATTAACTATTTTTTTCCTATAATAAAACAGAAGAATATGGTTCAAAGAATAAACAAATAATTATAGAGGTAACGAATCTTATCCCTTTTAGTGCCAACGACGATATTTCGTAACAGTTCGTAGCATTTTCGAATAGAGTCAACGAGAGATGATAAAATATATTATTACATAATATTATTATTATATCATATATGATATATGACAGGAATTCCCAAAACAGTGGTACGGAAACAAGCGAAAACATGGATAAAATAATGTTTTTAACACTTTCAATGAGGGATATCAATTTTTTTTTTAAATTATTATTGAATGTATCACTAAGAATAAACCCTATATACAATTAATAAAAATAATTCAGAATGGTTTCCATAGTAAAAATACTGAGTGTTGAAGAGGATTTAAGAATCAAGTTAAACTCTATCAAATCTGATATTGATGCTCTGATTGTAAGTAAATAATGATACTTCCAACTAAAAAATATTGATCTTTTTGAAGAGAGTTTATTTTTGTTATGTGAATCTTAACCCTCTAATGGTAAGGTGAAGTCTTGGTACTTACACGGTAAGGCTGGGTCGGATCCGACCCGAAGCTATTTTCTGCTTATTTGGAGAACTATAATGGTTAAAATGTTAATAAATGGCACCCAAATGAATTTATACTTCTCTATTTATTGTTTCAAAACATTTTGTTTTCAGTCTTAAATAGTTAAAAGTTAATCACATTGGTTCCAGATAGCATTATCACAATCGTTAAGTGACTTATCACATTGGAAAATTAAAATGAGTGAAGAAAAATCAAATGAACACATAAATAAAGTAACTAAGAGCATATACTCATTTCAAAAAGTTTGTGGGAAAGCTGCAAATTTATCTAAAGACTTTCGTGTTTCTCGGGTATCCTTGCCATCGAATCTCAAATTTGCTAAAAGGAAATCGAATCTCTTTTTGGTCATTGTGGTCCGAAACATATGTGACCTAAAGACGGGAGAAAAAAAGTCTTCGGGAATTAGGTTGCAGTTTTATAAAACTTTGGCTATGAACAACAATCCCATAAGTGCTTTTAACTCCAATTAAATGTTACAAACCGTAATAAACCACTGCTCTGATTCATAATTATTTCGGGATTTTCGGATTTGTTGATTTGTACAATTTCGTCAATAATTTGATCTGTAATAAAAAGAGAAAATAACTGTAATTCATCTGTGAGTTCTGAGGCTTTTCCTTTCGACCCAGGTAGATGGGTGGCAATGTTAGAAGCTGGTGTTTTGGCATATTTTGAACGAACTGGAGTCTTTGTCGAAATGGTGTCCTCATCCCTTCCTAGCTCAAACTCTCTTTCCTCGTCCGTATCTGACAATGAGCTGAGATCTTGTTCGGCATCGAAATCATCGTCGTTTGCCAAAATTTCGTCATCTGCCTCAAATACTTCACTTTCAGAGTCTGAATCTTCCTCTTGCTGTCGCCGTTATTCTGCAAGAACTTCTTCGGGAGTAGTGAAAATTATTTTATCTGCCATTTCAGAACAATCTTGTAAAAAAAGTACATTAAATTCGTAGCGTTAACAGTAAGGTGGGTCGCATCCGACCCAGCCGTCAGACAAAAAAAAAAGTCGGTGAAGTGTTGAGGGGGTATTTCACTTGCCTGAGTGATGTGAGCTTATACACCGATAGAGAAAGAGTTGGACCAAGGACTCCTTAAGTCACGCCCCTCCAACTTACGCATGGAGGGAGTATGAACGAAAATTTTACGTCATGGTTCATATCCGACCCTTACCTTACCATTAGAGTGTTAATAATGCTACTGTTGTAAATTGATATAATTTTGATTCTGGAATTTTGGACTTTATTTGCAATTTCCTATTGTCTTAAGCAAATTTACTGTAATATCCATTGTTTCGTTTGTTATTGTGATTCAGTTTTTATTTTTTTTATGAATACGAATCTTTAATATTGATATCATGAGATAAGGTAGTGGTACACCCAGTAATCAGAAAACTGCTAAAATGGTACGCCTGATAAATGATATATAGTATATAGTGTATGTGATAACTTCTTAATATTCACATTCTAACAGAACTCTATCTCAAAATAAATCAATACAAATAAATAAAAAACAGAACGATGCTTTGGGTTGGCACTAAAATGGTAATTATTCGTTATTCTTTGTTAAGAAATTTTGTTATCGAATAATGCCGAAGGCTTCTTTTAACAGAGATCCGAGAGTAAAGTGAAAAGTAATGGGCAAATCGTATCGAGTTATAGGACAAAGTTTTTCTCCAAGCTTGTACGTAACAGATGGGAGCACGAGGGTGCGTAGCGGAGGGAGAAATGAGATACTTCTTTAGTTAGACAGGCTGTAGTAAGTACGAAATGATCTGATCTCACTCCCTCTCAGTCCTGGTTAATTTTTTTTCCATTTCTTTTTAGAAATTCTCTATGAAAACTTCAAAATACTTTTTTATATTTTAAAACTTTTTTTTTACAGAATTTAATTAAATTTAATAGTTAATTTGAATTTTAAAAACATTATAGTTCCACTCACTCACTCACTCACTCTCTTGATAGATCACACACTCTAGGAATCTGCTTTCAGCTCAATGAATTTTCTCCTCTTCAGTCGATCAAGAAGGATCGTGTGCCAATAGACGATTTGGTGACTTGTATCCCTCTGGGGTTATCATTGTTCCTATGAACTATTTTCATTAAACGGATTTATGAATATAATTAATAATGAAAATAATATCTGGGGTGTTAACGCAGTACACTAATGCATTAATAATATTTTTCAGATTTACTTGGAAAGGATTAGCTTTTCATTATAATTAACTTGTGGTCAGTGTATGGATATAATGTAGTTTTTTTTTTTTCACAGAATTTCATATATTTTTGTAAGCAAGGAACATTAATCATACAAATCCAAAAACTTAGCATCCTTTTTACTTCCTCAACTACCCTATCGGCTTGCCATCCAGGTGGCTGTCAATTCAAAAGCTGGTTAAGTCTCGTCCTCCTCTTATTATTTTGAAATACATCATCAGATTATAGTCACCTATAGTAAATTAAAGTTTCCACTGTAAGATGGACACATTGAAGTATTATATATGTGTGGATTATATATATATATATATATATATATATATATATATATATATATATATATATATATATATATATATATATATATATATATATATATATATATATATATATATATATATATATACATCAGAATAGAATTTAGAGACGTAGTTTTAGCAATTTCTTATAAATAAAAAAGTTCGCCAGCATATCTTTCTGAAAATAATCTTTGGTGATCGTTGGGAACTAATCGTGTGGAAAGGCTCTTGGAAGAGCAGAATCGCTTATCGACTGTTTCCTCTGATTGATATCCTTAATCAAACTTTATAAAAGTTATCATTTTTTTTTTTTACAAAACTTTCGTAGCCATCTTTGAATTCCCGGTGAGAGGTAAATTATCTGTAATATTCATTGTTTTGTAAGGCAGAAATAAGTTTTAATGATTTATGAGATTGAGGTTAAATAATTTATTAGTATTGTAATTTTATTCTCTCAATTCTTTGATATATCAGATCTGTAAGCTTTAAAGTCTAATAAAATTAGTAAATTAATTTATTTACAATATAATTAATTTAATTTATAAATTAATTTATTTATTTATAATTAATTAATTTATTTATTTATTTAATTAATTTACATATCAAGACTACTTTTTGTGTTTATGCTCATATGTACGAAGACTGAATGTCGAAAGTGTAATTCGACATTTGGAAATATGCCTTTTTAAGTGAATGATACTTTCGGCATTCAGACATCGCGCGAATCATCACTCTAAAAATCAGAAAAATGTGTTTTTTTAACATTCGATACTTTACATTTGACACGACGATATGAACAGGCATTTGGAAGTATATTATGGTATATATCAGGTTCAGGGTACTTTTACCTGGAAAGTTTTTGAGAAGTGCTTAAAATTTGCTCATTTATTAAAGGTGCTGAATACGTATTTTAACTTTGTTAATTCAAATTTTTCCGAAAATATAAAAAAAAAAATGCAAGAACACTCAAAAAATTAATCTTTTTTAGTTTTTCTCAGATATGCATTTTTTTTTTTTGAATATCAACCTGCAGTAATTTAAAGATTAGTAAATTCCCTACATATTGTCAAATGGAAACCAATAAGGTATCTCACTGGAAAGTTTTTGAGAAGTTCTGTAAATTTACTCATTAATGTTTTTTAGGATGTTGATTGCGAATTTCAATTTTGTTACCTCGATTGTTTTCCGGAAGAATAGATTTTTTTTTTGCTTATAATTTGAAAATCATGTTAGAATCGAACAAATCCTATATATTGATTCTAATGATTTTTTTTTATCGGTAGAAAGTTTTGAAGAAGTTCTAAAAATCAGCTCATTCGTGTTTTGTGGAATGCTGGTTTTGAATTTCAACTTTGTTACCTCAAATTTTTGTAGGAAATATAAAAAAAAATCAAAAAAACTTATTTGTATACTCATAACTTCGACTCACGCTCGCTTCAAAAAGGAGTTGCAAAAAAAAAATCAGTTGAATAAAAATGGTTGGAGATTTATTCTTCTTTAATTCAGTATAAAATTAATTTATTGGATTTATTCGATTAATAAATGATTTTCAAGTTATAAGTAAAAAATTAAACAAAAAAATTATTATTATTTTTTATACTTTCAGGAATAATTCGAGGTAATGAAGTTGAAATTAGTAATCATCGTAAAAAATATAAATTAGCAAATTTTCAGAACTTTTACAAAAGTTTCCACTGAGATACCTTTCTGGTCATCTGCAACCTGGACAATAGACCGAAACATAGTTGGAAGGATTGTGTTAAGGCTAATCTAGCGAATTCGGGTTTGAACAGAGGTGGTTGGCGTAATTATGTAGATAGCAATAGTTGGTGGTGTTTGCATGGAACCTTTTGAGTTCGCGTTGCCTTTTATTATTATCATTATTAACTTTTGGACACCAATTATTTCTCAATCATCAATCTTTTGTCTATATTCAACGTTGGCATGGCTGATTACCTAATATTTTACTAATTCCGAACCCAAGGCATAATTTCCTTTGTTAAAAATTACCTAGACCTTCAATATTCCATGAACAAAATCACTATCCTAGTTCTCCTCAATTGTTAACCAAATTTCGATTCTATTAATCGTTAAATCCATCACTCCAAACTCCTAAAACTTTTTATATCAAATAGCGTTTACAACTGGATCCTCTCTTTTTCTTCTCTTTGTTCCCAAACAGTTATGATTCTTAATGAAAATCCTTCCTCTACTAATACGTGGAGTTCCTTAGGAATCCTTACTCTCACACACGCTTTTTCTATCTATATCAATGAACATCCTGATTCTATTCATCACTTACAATACAGATTATATAACCTGATGGTGTCCAAATTTACTAACCCATTCATCTCAGGAAAGTTGTAACGAAACATTGATAGTACCAATGCATGAGTAGCAAACAATGAATTGAGGCGTAATTTCGAAAAAACCAAGGCCATGTTCACTGGATCTCCCAGCATATTCTTATTATCCTTTATTGCATTTGCTTATTATCCCTTAATCTATCTCAAAAGTCTTACCAATGTACTTCCATACCTCTGTTAAAAATCTCGGTGTAATTTTGGATCAACACCTGTCCTGGAAAAAACATATTTCCAAAATTATTTCAAAATCCATTACTTTTCTTAAATATTTCCTAGATTTTGTGATTCCCAAAACCCGTCCGCTCCTGGTCTCTTCCTTGAGTTCCCACTGAGGACATAGATGGCTGTCTAGTATGAATGAAATAGTGATATGTAACTAATAGAATAGGTCTCTGGCTTAAAAAAAAGTCTCATCAAGTTCCTTTGGTAATGACCAGAGTGGTATGCTCAGGAATAGTGATCTAAGGTGATGAAGTGAATAAATAGTCATAAGGTAAGCTCAGTAGAATAATGATCTTATATATAAACATATATATATATATATATATATATATATATATATATATATATATATATATATATATATAATAATAATAAAAGGCTTAGCGAACCCGGAGGTTCGATGCCGATACCACTAATCGCTGTCCACAAATCTCGGTCCACCGACTACCTTCCAAACCCAAATTCATTAGATCACTCTTAATACTATCCTCCCACCTACGTTTCGGTCTACCCCTCGGACGTTTACCAGTCGGTTCAGCGTTTATTAACTTTTTAGGAATTCGTTAAGTTTCTGAACAAAATGCGCGACCTAAATAATGTTGATACCGAAAATAATAATAATAAAAGGCTTAGCGAACCCGGAGGTTCGATGCCGATACCACTAATCGCTGTCCACAAATCTCGGTCCACCGACTACCTTCCAAACCCATTAGATCACTCTTAATACTGATATGATCCTCCCACCTACGTTTCGGTCTACCCCTCGGACGTTTACCAGTCGGTTCAGCGTTTATTAACTTTTTAGGAATTCGTTCCTCGAATACCTTGAGGCGTTGTTCGTCCTTCAAGGTTAGCGGCCACGTTTCACACCCATACAGAACTGTAGGCAAGATAATAGTTTTGTATATTCTAAGTTTTAAGTTTCTGAACAAAATGCGCGACCTAAGTAATGTTGATACCGAAAATAATAATAATAAAAGGCTTAGCGAACCCGGAGGTTCGATGCCGATACCACTAATCGCTGTCCACAAATCTCGGTCCACCGACTACCTTCCAAACCCATTAGATCACTCTTAATACTGATATGATCCTCCCACCTACGTTTCGGTCTACCCCTCGGACGTTTACCAGTCGGTTCAGCGTTTATTAACTTTTTAGGAATTCGTTCCTCGAATACCTTGAGGCGTTGTTCGTCCTTCAAGGTTAGCGGCCACGTTTCACACCCATACAGAACTGTAGGCAAGATAATAGTTTTTTATATTCTAAGTTTTAAGTTTCTGAACAAAATGCGCGACCTAAGTAATGTTGATACCGAAAATAATAATAATAAAAGGCTTAGCGAACCCGGAGGTTCGATGCCGATACCACTAATCGCTGTCCACAAATCTCGGTCCACCGACTACCTTCCAAACACAAATTCATTAGATCACTCTTAATACTATCCTCCCACCTACGTTTCGGTCTACCCCTCGGACGTTTACCAGTCGGTTCAGCGTTTATTAACTTTTTAGGAATTCGTTCGTTACTGAGCCCAACAACTTTGCAAGCCCATTTCAACCGTCGCGATGATATCACTTCGATTATATTAACAGGGTGCATGCTCCGCAATTCCGCGTTGTGTAATCTCCTAAATTCTCCAGTTGACTCATCCTTTTTCGGACCAAATATTGTTACGCAGTACCTTATTCTCGAATACCTTGAGGCGTTGTTCGTCCTTCAAGGTTAGCGGCCACGTTTCACACCCATACAGAACTGTAGGCAAGATAATAGTTTTGTATATTCTAAGTTTTAAGTTTCTGAACAAAATGCGCGACCTAAGTAATGTTGATACCGAAAAATAACAAGCATTTCCCCCCTTTAACCGCGCCTTTATTTCCTCTTGAATTTCGTTTTTTCTAGTTATCACAGACCCCAAATACTCAACGTGTTCAAACCTATGTTCTCCTATATCTATATCCTCAAAATCGCTTCTGTTTCTATTGCTAACCATATATTTCGTCTTATCCGTATTTATTTTGAGGCCAACTTCTTTCCCAGCTGTCATCAACGTTGTTGTATTCAGTTTTATAGTTTCCGCGTCCTCACTTAATAATACCAAATCATCCTCAAACCCGAGCACGGATATTTTACCACCCAGATCTAAACCCCTTTCTGTACGCATTATCTTTCTAATGACATACTCTAGTTCTAAATTAAATAGGACAGGTGAAAGGGAATCGCCTTGTTTTAACCCCGAGCGAACTTCAAATTTCTCCGAAAAATAATTACCGATTCTAACTTTATTGAATGTTTCGGTCATGCACATCCCTACTAGATTTACTAACTTCTTCGGTATTCCCTGCTCAATCAAAATGTTATACAGTCTTCGGCGATCAATGGAATCATAAGCCTTTTTGAAATCCACAAAAAGCTGATGAACTACACCGTTGAATTCTAATTTTTTTTCTAATATTTGCCATAAGGAAAATATTTGATCGATAGTTGATCGGTTCCGTCTAAACCACATTGGTAGTCTCCGATAATTTCCTCGGCATATTCCGTGATTCGACTAGTTAGGATCAACGAGAATATTTTATAACATACCGGGAGGAGTGATATTCCGCGATAGTTATTACACTCCGTCCTCGGACCTTTTTTGTGAATCGGAATAAGTATAGATTCTTTCCATTCTTCGGGCATTTTTTCATTTTCCCAGATCTTTTTAACCAAAAAATGTATTTTAGAAACTCCAGCTTCACCGCACGCTTTTATTATTTCACTGGAAATGTTGTCGATTCCCGCTGCTTTAAGAGATTTTAATTTTGGTTACTTCGACTTCCTCCTTACTCGGTTCTTCAATTAACGGTTCAGCACTCTGATATTCAGAAGGAGGAGATTGATTATTATTTCCCGAATTCAAAATACTTTCAAAGTGTTTTTTAAATTTATTCACAATGTCCCCCGGATCGGCCAAGATATTGTTATTTTCATCTCTAATTCCATTCATTGCGGGTTCAAACTGTTTACGAGATCTGTTTATACCCTTGTACATGTCTCTTACGTTGTTTTCAATTCTATTAGTTTCTATCTCTATTATTTTGTTTTTAAGATATTCTCGTTTTTTTTATTTTTGAGAAATTTGGACGTTACATTCATCAAGGCTCGAAAGTTAGCAACATTGTTATCGCTTGGATTATTCAAAACTTTTAATTTCGCGGCTCTTATTTTTTCGCACAAGTTCAGACAATCACTATCGAACCACGGTTTGTTCTTTTTGTTGTTCCTTTTTCCAAGACACAAATTACTTACCTCTTTAATATTATTTATATATTAATATATAATAATATATTATATAATAATATATAATATTATTAATTCCGATCCATAGCTTGTCTACATCTTCGCGATCCTCATCTAAAGATTCCAAGGCTTCAAACCTATTCTTGATTTCAACCGCGAATTGATTTCTAATTGAAGGGTTTTCAATTTATCTAGATCAAAATTTTCGGAACAAATACGGCTTTCTTTTCTTTTTTATATTAAATTTTTGTCGAAGTTTCGCGATTACTAATTCATGATCTGACCCACATTTTGCCCCACGATAAGACCTCACGTTAATTATACTATTTTGCCATTTTTGTTCTATCAAAACATGACCAATTTCATTGCGTGTTTGTGAGTCCGGCGATGTCCAAGTATACTTATGAATATCCTTATGTTAAAACGTAGTACTTTTGATTGTTAGGTTTTTCGAGATAGCATAGTTTATTAGACGAATCCCATTATCATTACTATGTTCGTGCAAACTTTCTTTACCGATCGTCGGATAGTATACTTCTTCCCTTCCCACCTTTGCGTTTGCGTCCCCTAATATTATTTTCATGCAGTTTCGAGGTAGTTTATCATAAACCCACTCTAGTTTATCATAAAATTCGCATTTAACTTCATCATCACTGTCTTCGGTAGGGGAATGTATGTTTATCAGCGCGATTTTAAACCACCGCCCCTGAAATATGTCTACAGATATCCTATCACTAAAAAATGTTACCCTCCCCTGGCCACCGAACCTCTATTAGTGCCACGATATCTACATTGTATCTCTTAACCTCGTTTGCCACCGATTTTAACCCACCCGCTGTATTCAAACTTCTTACGTTCCACGTCCCTATACCTAAATCTCTAATTTTCAACTTGCGTCATGAATCCCCTGAAGCAGTCCCCACCCGGAGACCCGAACGGGGGACTAGTTTACTTCCGGATAATGAGCGTTTTACCTCAGGGAGATCCATGACTTTTTGTGAATTATTTATGATATTTTATGAACTAAAGAAATGTGAGTAGGGCGTTCAAACCTACGTCACACCCTCCAGCAAGCCTGGAGGGGCGCTCTCATTGTTGGTCAGCGAGTCCATCGGACTTAGCCGGGAAGAACTTCCAAGGAATTTCCACCGACCATCCCCACATCCGCCACCCGTGGGACGCTCCCCTACGCGGTAATGAGATCCGCGCGAGGATATATATATATATATATATATATATATATATATATATAAATGACCAATAGAAATGTATTACTAAAATCCAAGGGGACTGGAAAACACGAAAATAATTAAGAATGAGAGATGACTATTGAATGTTCCGAAACTTAATGTAGTAAGTTTTCAGTCAAGAAAAGTATTGTGTAGTTTGTTCCTTCATCCTAAATTCTGATTATATTACAATCCCCACTAATGAAACAATTGTGATAAATATTACGACTATGTAGCAAGGTATTGAATGTTAAGAGTAAATAAAACAAAAAATTGAAAGAATTTAATCTCGTCAATGGCAAGTTCAATAACTCCGCTAAGAAATGCATGATTTCAGAGCCTAAAATCCCCGCAATTTCTGATTTGAAACCTACTTGGTAATGCCGCAGACCCAAAATAAGGCAAAAGTGCGTGTTTCTTGCGGTGGCTATTACTAAAATCCGTGTGGGGACATAATTAGGTCATTAGCCGAAAAAGCTTCCAGCGCTTAGAATTAGGGCACTTGACTGCGGTTGCCATAACAGTTTGGCCCACTTCGTCGTCTTTAGCAAAACTAGGTTGTATGTTAGTCCCTTTTGACTACCAACATAGTAGACCGGGTTTAATCGCCTAAAAGTGTGAAAAACTGAATAAATAAGATGGAGATTTCAATGTCTTTTCGTAAATATTTATTATTTTTAAATATGTTTTCTCTGACGAAGACGAACTTTGTCCCACTATCAAATATGCAAAATATGAATTTCATATTCGTCGCTTTAAAACGTCCTAGTTGATGAACGCATTGTGGCATGAATTCCTTGAGGATTAGTAATTTGAGGTTTCGTCACAATGCATGCATCAAGTAGAACGTTTTAAAGTGACAAATATGAGTATCCCATTTTTGCATTTTTGATAGTTGGACATTGCGTTTTTATATCCTGATACTCTGTCTTTTAAAGATCAGCTGAAAAGGATAACGGCAAGATAGAAAAAATCCTAAATAAATATTTTTATGTATTGAGGATACTGGGATTGGAGGAAATAATTAATATTTATAATAGTAATTAAATAGGGAATAAATTAAAGAGATGCCACCCGGTTCAATAATATCAATATTAACCAGTTTCTGTTACGGACAAAAAAATATTTAAATAGGCCGCTTAAGATAAGCGAAAGTAAGAGCACCATAAAACTAGAGATAGGCTTGGTCGACAAGGTGTAATAAACATGCCGACCAAGGTCAGTATGAACAATAGAGAAAATATTCTTAGAGCGTCAGCCAATAAGATGTCCCAAAAGGAGAGTGGGGAACAAAATTCATGTTAAAGTTTGTAAACAAAGTGTTACAGTCTGAAGATTTTTACAATGAGAGTAATTTAGATTAGAAATTATTAAGCCAATAGGTTAATTAATAACGTAACATAAATAAAGTAAGATCTGTAACAAAATCTACCATTCTATTTACCCTGCATGCCATCATCTAGTTAGTTAAGTGAAATGGTGAACACAACACGCTTGGAAAGGACTCCAATGGTATTTATAATATCTCAAGCTAATTGACCATAGCAGGGGGAGGGAGAGGGGTTTGCGGTCTCTAGCCTTTTATGTTAAAATATAATTTGATTGATCGGCTCCCTTCTGGGACCGATGCAAATAGAGAATAAATTAGATCAGCAAATTAAGTAAATGTGGTTTGTGAAACCTCCACCTGCCTTAGAAAAGCAGTTTGCCAGAAACATACCAATATCAAATTTAAAAATAAAAAAATATAATACTTTAACAATGTTAAATAATAAAAATGTACTAAATAGCTTCTTTTTCTTATTTTGGTTGGTTCTAAAATATACATGAAGAAAGATGTAAGAAAGAAAAGTAAAGTTTATTCTGGGAAACCTGGTCCCCTAAAAAGAATAATAATGTACAATGAAATAACATTTGTCTGGTTGTTTCCGGCACTTAATTAAATTATGAAATAAATGATAAGAATGAATGTAGCTAAGAAATGAAAATATTGCAATTAAATATACAATATATATATATATATATATATATATATATATATATATATATATATATATATATATATATATATATAAGTTAAGACTTGTTCGGCACGAAACACAAAAAAAAAGAGAGGTTGGGAAGATGAAACGTACACCACAATGTCTAGAATACAACTGACTTTATTTACTTTTCTTACAGCCTTATATAGGATTTTCTGTGTTTATTTATATATTTTTCTCCATAATCCTTAACTCTCCACTTAACTCCCCCGCACCAGTTCACGAAGTGAACTCTGAGAAAGAATATATAAATAACCATCACCAAACAAAAAAAAAAATAATGAATACTATATAAAATAATTAACTATATATATACGTATGTACAACAATATACAGAAAATCAAAAGTTATATATAACTCTTGTAGCAATAGTAGACTACATAATACTTAATCAAGCTAACACAAGCACAACTCTAAAAAAACTCTGCTAAACAAGCGAAAACAACAAAAAAAAAAAAAGGCACACTTATAAACTAGAAAACTATTTACAATTAGTAATTTACAATAATTCATCAAACAGAAATGAAAACTATCTATAACGAACTTAAAGACTAGGCCTGACAAACAAAACTGAAAACTTCGATGAGCCCTGCTCAATGTACAATATATAATTTCAAAGTTCTCTCAATTATTTCCCACATCCAAAGGAACGCGGAGGTGCCTGACGTGGGTATGTCGCACTCTTTGTGCGCCTTGCATCTCTTGGATCGATACGATATTGTGTTCTTTGAGTGCTATCACCCTGAACGGCCCCTCGAACCTGGGTTCACCTTTTGTCCGACGAGAAGGTGGTCGGCGGTAAACGATCGACCCCAGTTTGATCCTATGTGATTGGTCTGGCGCGGCCATACCGATCCGTACGGCTCTCGCTTCCTTCCCCTTAGCGATTCTACTGTGGGTCTTCGCTGTAATTTCCCACAACCGTCGCCGCCTATGTGATACCGTGTCACGCAACTGCGTAGTCATCGCCGTTAAGAGATCGCCCCTGTTGCGCAGGGGATGTCCGAACACTACCTCGACTGGTGTGAACCCCGTAGCCGCGTGAATGGTATTATTGTATGCCAAAATCGCTCTTGGCATTGCCGCCTCAGGTCCTAATTCCCTATTGATATGAAAGAGGCGTAAATGCTCTCCTAGCGTACTATGGAACCTCTCTATGGCCCCCCTTGCCTGTGGATTCTCTGGGGAGTTGAAGTGCCAGTCGATCTGAAGTTCGGCGCATTCCGTAGTAGTACGACTATTACGAAATTCCCTTCCCCCATCTGAGGTCACCCTCTGGGGCACCCCGTAGCAAGCGATCCACTGTAATAGCCCTTCCCAAATAGCGTCGGCAGACCTTGACCCAAGTGAATACGCCATGGCCAGTTTGCTAAACGTATCTAAAATCGTCATCCAGTGTGACCCCTCCCAGGAAAATACGTCCACTTGAACGTCTAATAACGGAGAGTTTGGTGTCGGGGTTATTTCGGGGTGAATAACCGCAGGGTGTCGGTCGTATTTAGCTCGATGGCACACCGTGCATTCTTTCAGCACTGCGCGAACGGAGCGTTTCATATGGTGCCAATAATATAGCCGTTGAAGCGCAGCCAACGTTTCTGGAACCCCCCTGTGATTCGTCTTGCCCTCGTGGTAAGCGCGTACCAGCTCCCGCTGCTGTCGCTCGTCTTTGATCGTCTCGACCAGATGCCTGCATAAAACAAAGTTTCTATCCCCCCCTATGCGTTCAGTTTCCCACATGTATCTTATGCGATCCAAAACTGTCTTATTACCGACGTATAAGTGATACGTCTTTCCCCTTCAAGTTGTCGATTCCAGGATCGTTGCAATCTCGTTAGGAGTTACCGAGGCTAAGATCCATACCGTGACGATTCTATGCCGTCCGTAACGCTCGTGTTCCGATTTAGAGATACCTGCGGTTCGGGTTTTCCAGATAATCTGCCGGATATGCCGATTAACTGGCGAATCACTTTCGGGGAGCTGGGGTGGTCTCGCCATGGCCGGGGTCTCGTCCGCGTCCACCGTGTCCTCATCTACGTGTACGCTGTCGCGAATGTCTGGGTCCTGCGACGGCCCCCCGCCGTGTAAGGGATTCACGTATATCGCTCGGGAAAGCCAATCGGCGACAACGTTTTTGCTACCTTTTTGGTGAACAATGGAGAATGAATAGGCCCGTAACCTTTCTTTCCACCGCCCCACCCGTGCTGACGACTCCTTCAGGCCGTCTGTCCACAATAGGGGCTTATGGTCGGTGCGAAGCTTGAAGTGCCTTCCAAAAATGTACGGCTTAAAGTATTCGATCGCCCAGACCACTGCGAGTAATTCGCGCTCCAAAGCGCTATACCGGGTTTCCGCATCTGAAGGTTGTTTGCTAGCGAATGCGATTGGGCGGTCCCCCGAATCATCTTGCTGTGATAACACTGCCCCGAGTGCCTTATCGCTCGCGTCGGTGGTAACGATAAATTCGCGGGAAAAGTCAGGAAAGGCGAGTACCGGTTCCCCCATGAGTGCAAGTTTACACCGTTCGAAACACCGCAGATGCTCATCCGTAAAAACAAACGGCCGCCCTTTCTTTAGCAATTGGGTCAAGCTCGCGATCGTGTCCGCTACATGAGGCACAAACCGTCGATAGTAGTTGACCATGCCGAGAAAACTTTTGAGGGATTTCTGATTAGTGGGTGGTTTTACTTTAGAAATTGCCTCGACCCTCGCTGGGTCCGGTCGTACTCCATCGGCCGACACTATGTGCCCCAAAAATGTTATTTGCTTCTGGCAAAACACTGATTTCACCTCTGACAGCCTAAGGCCGAATTCCCTGATTCTAGACAAAACCGCACGGAGATGGTTCTCATGCATCGCGGGGGATGGACTAAAGACGATTAGATCGTCCATGTAGATTTGGCAAAAGTTTTCGCCCAGGCCGCGTAGAAACTCGTCCATGAGTCTTTGGAAGGTAAGAGGTGCATTTTTAAGCCCGAATGGCATGCGCACAAATTCATAATGTCCCCTACCGAATGTAAAGGCCGTTTTTTCGATGTCTTCTGGACGCATGCGCACCTGGTGATAACCCGCTTTCAGGTCAAGTGTTGAAAACACTCGAGCTCCAGCGAGTTTGTCGAGCATATCCTCTAACCGCGGTAACGGATACCTCTCGTCCACAGTGTTCTCGTTGAGTTTCCTATAGTCAACGACGAGACGGTATGAAGGTCCCGCCTGAGGATCGGTTCTACGTTTTTCTACTACCCATAATGGACTACTAAACGGCGAGGTGCTTTCTCTAATAATTCCTTGACGCAAAAGAACCTGAATTTCCCGTTGGATTATAGCAGTTAATGACTGCGGATATCTACGCCCCTTCGTATACGAAATTTTATTTTCCTTCAAATTAATTTCGTGGCATGTCCGCCCGGTAGCCGGTAATGCCTCCCCCCCCTCCTCATAGAACACATCCTTAAACTCCTCGAGTAACGCCCCTATCCTTCCGCCCCTTGCCCCCATCGTTAGGGTAGTCGTACGAAAACTTGACTGCGCTGTTCGGAACCGGCCCTGGTGTGTCTTATTCCCCAACTGTATTTTCCAGTTGCCGTTACTCCCTTCTAACCGAAAACCCACCGAATCTAGGACATCGCATCCAATTAAGACATCGTACTGGGGTGCTAGTTCACTCAGGACGTGGACAGCCATTGTTACATCGCGCCCCGTTAATTCTCGCAAATTCCATTGGTATTCTCCCAGCACTGCGCAGGCCCCGCTCAAAGTGATTATCGAACATCTACATTTCTCAACCACGTCAGTACACCCTAGCATCCCTTTGCTCACGAGAGTACTCGTGCTCCCCGTATCAATGAGGGCCCTAATCTTCCCCTGACTCCCCTCTACTATGGGCAACCTATCCCACACATTACATACAGTATTTACCTCGTATTTATAGTCTATGTGGTTGCCCGCGTCTCCTCAAATTTGGGTCTCATTCCTCGCCGTTGCTGCTGTTGGCCGTAGTTTCCTGCTGCTACGTCCCTTCGTGATTTGTGCCCACGAAGTCGGCTGCTCCTCCTCTTCTCCGCTAGAGCTTGATGATGTCGTTTCCCCCGAGCTCGATGATGTCGCATGACGTGCGTGCCGCGTCCGGTGCGTGTTAACTTCCATTGGCTCCTCTCGTGGTCTCTTCGAATGGATCCATGGACATGCCCCTTTTCACCACACTCGAAGCATTTCACGGACGGGCAGTTCGCCGCAACGTGCCCTGTCCTACTGCACTCATAACATCTCCTATCATCTTTACGTGGTTTCCGAGAGGTGAACCTTTGCCCATCTTCCTTTCTACGAAATCCACGCTCGTCTCTGCGTGAGCTGCGATCCTCTTTGCGGCCGCTGCGCTGTTCGTCTCTCCTTGGCGGAAGCCTCTGAAAGTTTCTCCTATGCCTGGGTCCCACTTGCTGCCACCCATGCTCCGACTGAACCTCATCTTCTTCCTGCTCCCGCGCCTCGCGATCCATGACTTCTCTGACGCAGTCTAGGATGGTCTTTTCTGCAGCGAATTTTTCTTTCGTCCTTAAATTTCTTCCTAACTGTACCTTCAAAATTTTATCGTAAATGGCCAACTGTTGGCCTGCCTCTGCCTGGCCGACGGTCTCGACGATCTTCTCAGCAATAGCTACGTATTGGCGTAGCATCGTTGCTGCAAACGAATACCCCGACTGCCCTGCCTGGCGGGTTTCCGTAAACAGCCGATACAGATCTTCCTCCGGCGACCATCTTCCTCCGCCATACGCCTGTTTTAGACGCCGCACCACCTCGTCCCACGCCGTCAGTTCATCTGCCTGGATGTAATTTAGAATACTGCGTCGCACCCTTCCTACTAACGACGCCCTCAATTCTAAGACATCGAGTTGATCTACCAATCCCGCTGTTATCTTGGACTCCAGCAGTACGTGAATTTGTTGCCCTCTCTTCAAGAAATGATTAAGATGGCCTATCTCGCCTCCGAACTTTTCCAGCTCCGCTATCGCAGTTTTCAAATACGTGGCCGTCGCGGTCCTCATCCGCATCCATTCCAAACGCATCATTTCCGCATTAACCGCCTGCATCATCTCAGCGCTCGCTGCTGTTGAGGTGTTACTTTCTTCCGTCATCCTCGCAGACGTCTGAAGTTCGCTTTGAATTTCGCGTACCACTTCGTCTAACGTGCTTGGTCGAAGCGGCATATGCGCTAGCGAAATTAATTTCTGTTAGGACTCGCTAATATCTAAAGGTCCCGGGTTTCGGCACCAGTTAAGACTTGTTCGGCACGAAACACAAAAAAAAAGAGAGGTTGGGAAGATGAAACGTACACCACAATGTCTAGAATACAACTGACTTTATTTACTTTTCTTACAGCCTTATATAGGATTTTCTGTGTTTATTTATATATTTTTCTCCGTAATCCTTAACTCTCCACTTAACTTATATATATATATATATATATATATATATATATATATATATATATATATATATATATATGTATATATTACATATACAATATATATATATATATATATATATATATATACAAGGACACATGCACATACCTATTTTCTTTCATGCGGAAGATAGATAATTAGTGAGGTGAATAATAATTGTTTGAATGAAGTTGCATAAAACTGTATTATGAGTACCGGTGAACTGTTTGCTGGGACCTGCTACTTAAAATGGGCAGAGGAACAAACAAATTAGAAGGGTAGGGAAAGGATTTATTTATTTTACTTTATTTATTGTCCCGGCGTTTTCTGCGATATCAGTAAAGCTTTTGATAAGTAAAAATTTTGCTTCCTCCTCCTTACTTATATAATACTTACTACAGTATTATTTATTTATTTAGTTTGGCAGTAATTAATTTGCCATCTGTATCTTAATTTAGCTACAAGCGAATTTAGTGCACATCTAGTTTATAACGGTCAACTTAAAAAGTCTCTAGGCCACCGCCTTCATAGCCATCGGGATGAATTGGATGGGTTCGTAGTAGAGCCCACAATAAAGAACGTTTTAACCATAACAACTCAAATCGAATCCAGCTATATTGTCTTGCGTTGTATAGGCAATCCAAACAAATTTCATTGTACATCAATATAAAACTTGAAATTTCATTAAATTGTAAATGTAAAATGGAATTAAATTATAACTCAATAATTATTTATGTAACAATAAAATTTCGCATCCTCAAATAACGGTTCCAAAGAAAAAAGGCAAATGGAAATGAGGTATACTAAATAAGAGGACTTCAACAGTTGATTAAGAAGAGATTCATTTGCTTGAATTAATGGTAAGGTCAGTGGAGCTGCTTAACTCCATCTAGGATAAAGTGGCCTTATTAGGCCAAACTCCTCCTAAAATGCTTCGTCTAAAAAAATGAACCTTTATCGCTTGGATGAATTCGGAACTCATTTCCTCTTTTACTAGGCCTATAGCTTCTCACGACCGTCATTTGTTTTGTTAGTTTTTTTTTCATTTTATACTAGTGACATTTTTAACTTTTGCGCTATCATTATCCCTATATATTCGTCTGTATATGCTTTGCATGATTATTTAATCCTTGTAATATTTATGTCTATATAAAAAATTGTGTGTGTGTGTGTAGCAAATATCAATATACCACTTGTGAGCTTCTGATGACATTTAGTCCATCAGATCTATAGCATCTAGTGTGATGGTAGCTTCAAACATGATCCGTTCCGGGGAACAGACGGGTCAGGAAAAATATTGGATAAACCGACAATAAACGTACTTGAATTGGAAGGGTGGTTAAGTTGGAGATGAAAGGGCATTACTTATTGGTTCACCTATTTTTCCATTAGGCCCTGTTTTTGCCTTTCAGGTGTAAAGTTTTACCCAACATACGCTGGTAATAAATTTAAATTTGTCTAAAGCTCTCATATTGCTCACATACCATTTCAAGTTACAAGTATCCTACAGCTCTTTCTTACTTTTTTTATGAAACTCAAAGCACGAACTAAGGAAACCTTAAAAATTCTCACGTAAGAGACAAATAAATCATTTAAGATTGCATGTTATATCCATGGATGTCGAGTAAACGTTGTAAACACGTAATGACTGGAATGAGAGTTGAAAATTACTTGTTTTTTTTTTTTTTTTTTACAACTTCACCTTTTAGCATTACGTTTGTAGTAGGAAGTGATTTTAGCAAAATCCTCAAGGGGGAGGTAGAGATCGTCAAAGTACCTACACCCCATTGAAGAAAAGTAACTTGATTTAATTTACACCAGTATTAAAATTAGTAATTTTGCTCGGTTTGTTATGCAAATTGTGTAATGTTTCGTGGTTTTCTCACCAAGAACTTAGCTGAAATCGTTACTTGATTTTTTTTTTAAGCTTTAGATTCACAATTTAAAGTACATGAAATATGAAACCATCTGTGCTAGTGATTTTTTCTACAAGGTTTAAGGTTAGTCCACAAAAATTATACCCAGACATTCTTTTGTCTAAACAAATTTGAGTGGCCATTTTTAATAAAAGACAAAATAATATAAAAAATATGGAAACTTTTTTGAATATTTTTCAAAAAGTATAATAAAAGTGAATTTTAAAAGTATCTTAAAAAAATTTGGATACCATTTCAACCA
Source organism: Rhaphigaster nebulosa (assembly GCA_948150685.1). Taxonomy (NCBI): domain Eukaryota; kingdom Metazoa; phylum Arthropoda; class Insecta; order Hemiptera; family Pentatomidae; genus Rhaphigaster; species Rhaphigaster nebulosa. The sequence continues at coordinate 82,548,172 of OX411306.1, read as the reverse complement.
GTTCAACAAAATTGCAACAAAAAAATTTGCAGTGCTATCAGTTCAACTGATGATGAACATTATCAGTAGAATCAATCGATTTTTTTTTTTTTTTAATTGGTCATACAAGTTAAAAAAAAGGAATCAATTAAATAAATGGTCGGTTGAGAGAGCAAATACTCCACCAATTTTTTTCTTAAAAATGTTCCGTAAAAGAATACTTCCCTAAAAATGCGTACAAGTATCACCCACAAAGGTCTCGTTGATTATTTACATTAAATATTTGATTTTGTTTTTAATAAAATTTCCTATTTATTAAATTTTCTATAGAATATTTTTTCGGTAAAATATATATAAGTATTTCCTGATTATATCCGTGGAAAATAGTTATATTTAAATCTTCTATACATTAGGATTTTTTGTGTTTTTCTTTTATACAGTTTAAAGCCCTTTACGCTTTTGAAAAGATTTAGATACTCTTACAGGCGATAATATTTTTTTTTAACTTCCGAACCTTTAAAATGTGGCCAACCCCGGCGGAACATAGAAAAGACTTTCATTGTGCTAGAGGTGGCTATTCAAGCCGCTTCTCTTCTATCTCCAATGGTTTGCCCAACGATAAATCTTTAGATTTTTTTTTTATTTTTTTAATGTATTCTATTGCCTATTCAGCGCCCTTCAAACAGGATTGAGAATTCATTGCTACATGTTTTCAACAAGAGAAATCTGCTTCCGAAACGCGTATTGCCGAGAGGCAAGGAATGTAGTAAATAAATAAAATAAGATGTTAGCAACAAGATATGATACTTCAATACATTTATCAGAGCAGTGAAATATAAAATTTATTTTATTTTTTTAGTTATTTTTTTATTGCATGTTTATAATGCATATAAAATTATTAAAACAAATAGGATTTTACATACATATAATGTATGTTAAATATATTAATGCATGTGATCACATGTTAAGTAACTAAGGAGGTTATAAGGGGATGGCAAAAAGTGTTTTGTTGTTTTCATTGTTTTGTTGTTACCATTGTGAGTTATATGCTCGTAATTTAATAATTAATTTCAGAATAATAAAATCTCTTTAAGCAATTTACAAATTAAATTACAACTGATTGCTTTAATAATATCGAATCTAAAATAGTATAAGAAAAAGTGAGGATGATTTATTAGGCAATCTAGTGCATTTTCTATCCCAATTCAACTTCAAGATTATTTACAAGAAAGGAAAAGATAATGTTTTAGCGGATCTACTATCAAGGCAACCTCTTATAGAGTATTTTGAAAATGAAGACGCAATCCAAATTTCTAATTTAATAGAATTAAGTGAAATAATAGATGGCCAAAAGGAAAATTTCAAAGATCTAAACTCACATAAGAATACTGAGAAATGCTATAACATTATTTTTAAAAAACTAAGTATCAAGAATGTATCAAGAAAAATGTTTCAGTTGATTTTGGTCTGAAACTAATTAAAAATTGCATGATTGTTATGGCCATATTGGCGTTGCCCATTCAAGAGAGAATATAAGACCATTATACTATTTCAAAAACTTGGACAATCTAATTAGTAAATTTTGTTAAAGCTGTTTAGTTTGCATGGAGAACAAAGTATGCCGAAGTAGAATCATTGGCTTAATGTCAAAGTTAGGTCCAGCTGTTGAATCATATGAAATCATATCCATCGATACAGTTGGTGGTTTCGCTGGCAATAGGTCACATATGAAATTCATGCACATCTTGGTGGACCATTTTAGTAGATATGCCTGGATTTGTACAACAATAGGCAATTGCTCAAAAGATTTTATAAAGTTTATTGAACCAATTGCACAAAAGAATGAAATTTAAGTCATCCTAACAGATCAATAAACTTGATTAAATTCAGAAGAACAATGTATTTAGATAAGGAGAATATTCACCTCCATGGATTGTCTTCAATCTAATGGGCTTCGTGAAATACTAGGCCTTAGTTAATAGGATAAGGTGTAAAACGAATAGTGGTGAAAGCGTACCACGTATAATATTTATGCTCTAGCAGACCCAACAATGCTTCGCCATTGCTAGATTTGAGAACTAACATATTTAACGATCGAGGTTATAATCGGACACTTTAAACTGATTCATATCTATGCAAATTTAGGACTGAAAGGGACCCATCGGGGACTTGTCTATCTCTTGAGAAATCAAATATTTTTTTGTTGTTAAATATTTGGAAATAATCAACCATTTGGAAATCATTTTCAATGTTTTTCATTTAAACTTCATTGTATGTGTGTACTTAAAATTTTATTATACTGTTGCTTGTCGGGAATTTTCGAGAAAAAAGACTCTTGAAAAATTCAGTAATAAGTTGTGAACCATACACTTACTGAAAAATTGGTAGACTCTATGAATTATAACATTGCCTGCTTAACTCTGATCATCGACCACATACTTTATATTAACATCCTAAAAAAATATTTAATTCGTTTATATCATCCTCACGTTTATAAAGAGAATTGTAAGGATTATTAGAATTTTGATCATACCTCAGAATAAACCAAAAACTAGAAACACAGACTACCTTGCCTTTTATTTCAATCAAGCTTTTTGAGAATCTCTTCAGAGAACGTCCATCATAGTTATTTAATCCATGTCATTCTCAATGAAGAAAGCCTCGGCAGGAACCATTCGAAATGTTTGCCATAGAATCATAGATTCAGACGGTTGACAGAAAGTGGTAGTAAATGAATCTCTCATCTTCGAAGTACTTTGTGATATTACTCTCTTTTAACTTTCCAAAGATTTTCATTTTCTAACAGGCCAGTAGGCCTATTGCATTACATGCGGCTTTGAAAGTAGGATGAACGATGCCATTTATAGATTGTAAGCCTGTTATCTGATTGATCTTCATAAGGATGTTATCATCAAATGAAAAAATCTTTACAACTGAGAGCATGATGATGTAGTAGGAAACATGGAAAGTGGAGTATTGAGGTAGAAAGGAAATAAAAAAATTAAAAAAATGAATGAAACATGAAAAAAAAAACATAATTCTGGCCGTTCGGGCTTAGACTTGACCATCCTCAGATTGAGGATATTACTCAGTGCTATTACGCCGATCTGTTTTTAAGGTTTTCCTTCCTCTATTTGATTTTTTACTGAGGTTTTCTCGGTTCAAAATTTTTTCAAACATTTTCGTGGTCTTTGGTATCTCGATAATTCTTCTGATATTCAGTATTTGTTCAGAGATTTTTTTTCTTCATCTATCACCTTGGCTCGATATTTATTTTTCCTCTTTGTAGCTATTGGGTGGAAGAGCCTTTCGTAATCGAAAGACTATTCTCTTCCCCGGTGAAGTTGCCGGTTCTAACTAGACTAAATTAGGAACGAATAAAAATAATAATAATAAGGAAAATGAAAAATATTGCATTAAAAATAATGATATAAAATAAAGCTTTAAAATGAAATTAAAATATAACCAGAAAAAAAAAATCAATATCCCTTACCAGTGATTTACACAAATATATTGTAATATAATAAAGAAACAAAACAAAAAAGGGGCATTGAAATTTCCTATAAATAAGAATAAACTTGTAGTGAGAAAAGAAGAAAAAAAACTTAACAACAAAATTGTCCTAAAATTAATAATTAAATCTACTTTAATAAACCAAAAATTAAGCATTTATCAATTAAAAGGTCAATGAAAGAAGTAAAAAATATATATATATAGATATTAAATAGACTATAAATCTAACTGGCATAAGAGTGACATAGTTTCTGCCGGTTTAACAACAAAATCTTGTTGTGAGTAGCTACTACTTCCAACGAGGTTACCTTAATGGTGAGCTCAGATGTTTGGCGAACGATATGCTCATATCGGTTTTCATTCACTCAGGCTGTCCAGCTGTCAGCTGTAATCTTCAAAATGGCGACGAGCCGGTGGGTTGGTGGAGACGTACAGTGGGTGAGGGCAGTGGATAGTACTAACATATCATGCGTCAGCTGCCCCAGAAATCTCGCTCCAAATTGACCAGTGAGCCTTAACAGCTTGTTTGGGTTGCGCTTTAATCCTTCCAAAGCAGACGAAAACATCGCGCTAATAGTGACATTTGTAAACATTACAACTACATCTAGATACATGAACTGTCTTGTAACATTTGTTAACTGAAAACAATTAAAACAAAAAACAAATAAAACTTAGATCCTAATCCTTTATCAGTGGTAGAGGGTGATAATAAAAAAATGTAATTTATCCGGGCGTGAACAGTAGCCTTCCGTATCTGTTTAGTCGTAACATCTTCTTTACCACGATCCATTTTGCATAACACTCATGAAATAGAAAACCTTGAACCATTGAACATAGAAGTATGGAACGTACTGAAGGATAGTTTATAATGACGAAATAAAATTTACTTCTATCCCTTTATTTCGATCTCCTTTGATCAGTCCTTTTTGTGCACTTTTCACAGCATCAAAAGAATTAAGATTGTAAGAATTAAGAAACTTAGAATTAAATAGTTTTTTTTAATGACAAAAAAGTTAAGCAATGTAAGCGAAAGGTCTCACAAGGTCGTCTGAATATGCAAAAAATATTACCTCAAGTATGTGCCTTATATATAATAATACATGTTTATGAATGACTATGGCATCGTTCTGATCGCTAATTCTACAAAGAATTACAAAATGTTGGAATTGTGCACTATAACAAGGAGGAAAGACTTGGACCCTAACGTTAAGAATGTCAGCGTCCTTCAAGAAGAAAGAAAGCAAGAACTATCATACTACTTTTTTGATTTTGATTTGCAGAGAGAAACCCCGAATATATGGAGAAGGTAGTATGTGCGTATTTATATAAAATGAGCGTAGATTTACGAATAATTACAGAGGTGAGGGGTAATTGCTCTAAGGAGCCTGGTTCATTAGCAACAACTAAATATCTGAGCTGTAAATAGAGAAATGACCTTTGTAATAATATAAAACGCTTTTTATAATTTGTAATCTGAGAAAAATTGCTAAAAGAACAACTTATTTACCTTGGTAATGCTTATAATAGTGGGAATAAAGAAATAATGAGCCATAGCAGACTGGAGTTTTGTTCTTAACCCTCTGCCGGGCACGGAGGTTCTTATAACACCATCGAGCGCTAGCCGAATCTCTGGGATGGCTTACAGCTTTTGCTCTGTTTCAAGTTCCCAACGATGTTAAATGATGATTTTATTTGTCAGTAATATCGAATTGTTCATTTCTAAGTGAAAAGATAAAATAAAGGCATTAAAACATTGCGTTTAAATAAGGATTCATGTAATACAAGATAAAAAATGAGTTCACAAACAAAATATTTTTTATTTCTTCTACTTATTAAATTTATTTTGCAGTATCAAATGATTTACTCATATTATTTCCAATTATTTTACAATTACCAAATCCAACAAAGTATATTGATGTAGTAATGTATATATATATATATATATATATATATATATATATATATATATATATATATATATAATATATGTGTATATATATATTATATATTTTATATATTAATAGATATTGTATAAATATATCAACTATATGTATTATACAAATTTCCAACGTTGATGGAGGAAGACTATTTTTTTAAACAACACAATTATAAATACGCATAAAAATTTATATTTCAAGAAGAGGTACATGGATAATTAAATAAATTATATTAAATAAATAAAATATGATAATAAATTAATAAGCTGAGAGAAATAACTCTAATTTTGACTAGCATTTTATTGAAAAGTTACCACTAGTTTATACCACCAGTCGCTAATGTTTTCTCTTTGATTTACAATTAAACACAGAACGACTCAAGTAAGGAAATTTACCATCCTCTTTAAGACGATAAATACCTACGTTTCGGACTTAAAAGCTTATAACGATTCCGCATGTTAACGACTTTCCATAACTAGACTGAATATTACTGGTAAATTGGTCAGGACAAAAAGTATAATAGTATCTGGAACCTTTGAGGTTAGAACATTTTAGTAGCATGGAGATATATTGGAGATATTGATACCAACAAAAAAAATCGGTAAAAGTTTAAGTGCATTAAAATGAGTGTTTAATTTTAGAATGAAACATGAGATCTCAGTTATGATAATGTATGTGCCGAAATCAATTTTCGGTTAGAACAGTTTTTGCTTTCCACTGCTGACAAAATAACTCATTACAATGCCGTAGCCAAGACCTTAAAAGAAAATAAGAGAAGAGTTATTTAAAAGGATGCCTTTGGAAGCCGGCCAAACACTCCGCAGTCAGTTGATCATTCGATTCTTCAAAGGGTGCCAAATAATATCGTCCCCTGCAGCACAGCTTCGTCATTTCGTTTTGATGCCAATACAATAATTTACTTTATATCATGGCTTTTGGAAAAAGAAGTTGTCTTTGCATCCCAATAAAGGCAAAATGATATATAATTCCCAAAGATTTATCTTATGAAAATTGCTAAAACCTTTCCCAATCAAAGAATGTAAACATATATTAGCATTTTTTTATTTTTTATATTTAATGATAAATAATGATTTCTATTCGAACTAATTGAATTATATGGTTACAATAATGAAGTAAAAGTCAATGTCAAAAAATAAATTTTAAATTTAATTATGGGCATGAAGTCAGTTTCTTCCTTTTTATATTAAGTTTTATTTAAAATCTTTATCACATTTTTACATTAACATCATTATCAAAGTTTTGGGGAATTTCCCCATCTTCACTATTATAAATACTATTTTCACTCTTTAAATAACCAAAATCTCTAACAATTAACCAAAAATTATAAAAATTAATATTAAAATATAATTATTAATATAATCATAAATATAATATATATTGTTATATTTAAAACATAATTAGCTATCTACAATATTTAATTTTTTATAAAAAATATATAAATTACTCACCATTTGTCTAATTTTTCCATTCTTTTAGTCACATTATATATAAATTCCATTTTATATTCTCAAATACAGTCACTAATTCCTTCAAAAAAACTTAAAAGAAAGAGTTTACAAACCACCCTTTTACTATCATTGTCACAATGTGACATTTCATGGAATTAGACTTTGTTCTGTTTTCATTATTTTATCTCCTTTCTCCCAGACCTCTCTAATAAGATATTGTTTAAAAATTATTTGTACAAGATTTTCATATATATATATATATATATATATATATATATATATATATATTTTTTTAATTTATTTATATATTTTATTTAGTCTATATTTTTGTAACAAGAATAGCTCCTACTGTTTTTCTATTTTTTGTTTATTTAACTATTTCCAATAATTTCACATTTTCAAAATCAAAATTGCGGTTCCATGTTGTACTACGATGTGCTGGGGCGGTAATAGTAGCATTTTTATTATTTTTGTGTAGGTTGATTCTAGTTTCCAAATTTTATCATTTTCGCCTTATCACAATTTTCGCATTCTATCTTATACAAAACATTTTTTCGCTTCATTATATCAATTCTCTCTTTTGTATTAGATAAAAATATGTTTAGTTTGATCTCACTACTCATTTCCAGCTTAATGTTTTTATGACCATACGAAATTATTATTTTATTTATTGTCTCAGTTTAGCCTGGTATATAGTTCATTTTGTAATAACTATGTATTTATCGTATCTATTGTTTAATTTTTATCTTCTGTTTTGTTATCTTTTTTATTTTTATCTGTGTAAAAATCTGTAATAGTTTTTTGTTGTTGTTTTTTTCCTACCCTTATATTTTATATTACCATAATTATTACATCTTGTGTATATTATTTCTCAATTTAATATCATTTTTGGTAATTTTCTTTTTTTTATTTCTCCTTGTCATACTCATAACATATCTTATTAATTAACTTTTTAGGGCAAAAATTTTCATCTAGAATTTTTATATTTGTTATGTATTCATTATCTGTTAATTTATACGTACGAACTATTAAATTGTCTGTAATATGATATTAATATAATAATATAATTAATTAAATATAATAAATTAATATAATAATCTTTTTTGAGAACGGATGATTCCAATAATAGTTGAGTAGTCTATTACTAGTGATTTAAAATTTATTTTAAAAGAAGAATCTTCCATTATAACAATAGAAGTCAACATTATAATATTTTTTCGCAATAATCATAAAAAAATGGCTGCCATTTTTTTCAGCATTCTTTCAAGTATTGGCATTCAAAATAATTTGAATTTTAGATGGCACAGTCCACCAATCACTATAGTATTCATTGTCTTTGTCTTTCAGTCACTACCTAGCTCGTTTTGCAATGAGGGTAGGAATGTAGTGAAGGAACAAAAATAACGTTTTCTGGTTTTATTACTGAATATTAACAGAAAATTAAACATTTGTCCCTCATTTGCAACAATGGTCACTCACTAGCCACCTAGCAATTTTTATAGAGGCTAAGAAGTAAAAAATGTCAACGATTTTTCATTATGCTCACTCAAGAAACCTAAGAAAAAACAAAACAAAGATAAGCGCACATACAGTCGTCCAAATAAGTATTAATACACTTAGTTTTTTTTTCGGGTAAAAATATATTTATTAATTTATTGAATACTAATTAACTGATGGATATAATAAGAAACAACTTTCCTAATTAACTTTTACAGATGAAGGAAATTATAAACCCGTACAACTTAATTAACAAAAAAATAAAATATATATATATATATATATTTATACAAGAAATAAAAAATTTCCTTTGCTTCCAACAAGAAAGTAAAATTTACTTAATATTTCCATTTCAATATAAGCCAATAATATTTTAAAATAAACAGAATTTTTCATTTTATTTTAGGACGTGGTTCCTTATTTATAGGATTTTAGTGCCTTTACTGGCACTTACCGAGGTTTTGTATTATTTTATAGGCCATTCACTTATCATTTACGTGATAATTTGTTGTAAAAAATCCATCCATTAATTTATGCCTCAAATTTAGGTCACCTCCCCCACTGTGTGCTGTGTGGCCAAACTTTCACCCTGTTTTTTAATTTATTAAGCGCAAAAATTGTTAATTAAAAACAAAGTTCCAAAATTTTAAGATGATCGAAATTCTGTCAGATAGCACTTCTACGCAATGTCATATTCTAACCATCTTCTTTTGTTTGAAAAAATACTCAAAAAATCGTTTACTGACTTGGAACATTCATTTCGCTTACTGAAAGTTGGAAGTTGGAACATGAAATTACAGTTGGAAACAGCTGAGATGGAGTGGGAGAAGAATTAAAACGGATTACCCATAGTGGGAATATATAATATTGTGGGAAAAGGGCTGGGAAAGAGCCTGGGAAATCGACAATTTCCAGAAGTTCTTAGAAGTTCTAAATGGAACCATAAGCAATGTTGAGCTCGTGGACTTGGTATTGAATAAATGGAAAATGTCAAATACCATCCAATATATCTACTTTCAAAGGAACAATGCTTGTACCCTAAGTTTTATATTTGAAATACCCAACCCCGCACTCTAACAATGAACTGGCTTAGTTGATGAAATTTTCTGCTGATGATGACATCTTAAGAGCGGTAGCAAGTGATATTAAATGTATATATACATAATATTAACGTTGATGTGTCACTTTGCCGCTCCTTAGTCATATATGCCACTCCCTAGAATAAGACTTTTTTTAAATCGAAAACTACGAGGGTGCCTTTGCCACACCATTGCTTCGTTTTTGCTCCCATTTGTTCCAAGTTTGGGATCGTCATGTGCTAGTTCTTCATACCCAATGTTGAACTGTGAATGCTGTTACATTGATAACTTCACTTTGTTTGTCTCATCATCTCCTAGTTCGCCAATCAATTTCCTAATGAACCTTACAGTAAAACAGCCCATAAACTTTTTATTTATTTTTAACACGTGATTTCTGTTACATTTAAATGCTTTTTGGCAAACAAATTTATGGCCTGAAGCAAGAATAAGTAATTTCAAAAGTTCATTTAATATTTCAGAGTCAATTAGGAAACTTTGACCGTAAATACTGTAAAAAATAACATTAGCTTCGTGAATGTCTATTAGGCTGATATATAAAATTTTGTTAATATATTAGGGACTTGAATAATTTCTAACGGGTTTTTCGTGAAAATAATTGCTTTATTTAAAAACATTAGTAAAGAACATGTCATTGAAAGTATTGTCCATCGCTAACCACTACTTTCTCCCATCTTTCTGGCAGCATACGAGTACCATGTCGAAAGAACGACTCATCTTTTTAAGTTATCCACGAATCGATCCATTTTTTGGCATCTTCATAAGATTGGAAGTGCTTCTCTGCCAGGCCATGAGTCATCGAGCGGAACAAGTGGTAATCGGAAGGAGCAATGTCCGGTGAATAGGACGGGTTAGGTAGGACTTCCCATTCGAGCGTTTCCAAGTAGGTTTTGACCGGTTTTGCAACAAGTGGCCGAGCGCTGTCATGCTGCAAAATTATTTTGTCGTGTCTTTCCTCGTATTGAGGCTGTTTTTCCTTCAATGATCGGCTCAAACGTATTAATTGTAGTCGATAGCGATCTCTCGTGATGGTTTCGTTGGGTTTGAGGAGCTCATAATACACTACACCCAACTGATCCCACCAAATACAGAGCATGAGCTTGGAACCATGGATAATCGGCTTTACCGTCGATGTTGATGCATGGCCGGGCTTACCCCACGATTTTTTACGCTTCGGGTTATCGTTATTCGCCAGTCACGATACGATGCAAAAAACCTTTCCTTTTCTGCCGTTGGAGCAGCTGTTCACATGTGAAAAAACGCCGTTCGACGTCTCTCGGCTTTAATTCCTACGGCACCTAATTTCCTTGTTTTTGAATCATTCCTAATGTTTTTAAACGTTTGTAAACTGTATGATCAACTTCTAATGATTCTGTAAGTTCATTTTGCGTCTGACTTGGGTCTTCATCGAGTAATGCTTCCAATTTTTCAATATTAAAATCATTATTTTTAAAGCGTCTAAACCAATCTCTGCATGTTGTTTCCGACAGAGCATGGTCGCCGTAAGTCTCCACAAGAATTCTATGTGCTTCAGATGCAGATTTTTTTTGAAAAAAGGAATGCAGTAAAATTCCCCGCAAATACTCTTTTTTTGGCACGAAATTCGACATGTTTAACGCTATGAAAAAGTATGTTGTTTACACTTCGGCGGAATAACATATACTGTGATTTCGAGTCTAATGGTGGTGGCTTCACGATAAAGTTGGCTATAGTGTTGCCTGATGCAAAAAGACTAAGATAGCACCATCTGTCGGGAAACAGCGAGAACTTATTCAAGTCCCTAATAATATATTCTCAAGCCTTTCACAATTTACTCCGTGCCTCTTTGTCATAAGCTATCGCTACCGTACACACCAGAGGAAATTTTCAGTGTGCTCCCACAAGCTTAAGTTTGATGTCCTCTCTTTCATCTTATGTCAATGGGGTAACAGGCAGTTTTCCTTATAGCCTATCTCTCGGTGTCCATTCAAGCAAAGTGGCCTGGCCGTTACCACTTCAGATCTAGAGAAGCTCCAATGACGTTCCTTGTACCTCATCTCATATGGATTACCTTGATATTTTTCTTGTCTTTCATCTGAAATCCCTGCATCAATATATGCATCATTCCAAACATAACATTTCTATATTTGCTGGCCAAGTATATATATAATGTTATTGAGGTAACATAAATTCGATATAAATAGAATTAATATCCGAAGATATTGGAGTAATAATTTTAAAAAACATATCGATAGAAAAAATTATTTTTTCAACTGCAAACAAGTTTAATTTTATATGATTACCATTATTATCTGTTATAACCATATTGCCGTATTATTAAATGACATCTGATATTGTTTTAAATGGAGAAGAAAAGAGCTATTTAATATCACAGTAAACGTTCAAGAAGCATTCATAGATCCTCTAGAAAGAATTCTATATAAGAATCCTCTAGAACTATCCATTGTTCGTTACCCAAAAGGGCCAATTGAAAATTTAACCGTTCGTTCCAGTGAATGTAGTTTAAAAATTTAGCGTCCCTAGTGAGAAGGAAATAAGAAGCATAAATGTGAATATGATTTATTCAGAAGCTTTTCATTAAATAAGTACGGCCATTTGTCTTCATGAAATATTCGGTAGTTGTGTCGTTCCCACTGAGGCTTTAGGAATTGCTGCTGATAAATATTTTATTTATCTATTTCGCACCGTCCTGAGGTGCCCTTCCCCAAGTCTATTTTTTAAGGAACATCTTGAGAACTATCGCCGTTGGATCCAATTTGTGGCTCGCCAGCTGAGGGCTAGAGATATCCTTCTTCCCACCACTCAACCATCCAATGTTCACCAATAGGAAAGATCCTTCCCTTATTTGCTATAACAAGAAGTACCAAGCAATATTTTTATAACTCAAAATTAATTATTATGAATATAACTTATATCTTAATTCTAACCCATTTTCGAGAACATATGTTCAGGTTTCGGTTTGTAAGATAGCTCATACGATAATATTCACTGTTAGTTAAAAAAGAATAAATCAATCTTAAGATTCCGTATACCCATGAAAGACAAATATAACCATTAAATAGGTGTTAAAACAGGATTAAATACATAACTTATTTATTATACGATTGAGTATTTTACTAACAAAAGTCAATTTACACACCTTGAAAAGTGGAAAATTCTTACAAAAAAATTATTAGTGGGTATCTCATGGAAATAAGGTAAATTTGATCATATTGAACTATGATGTTGATTTGGAACACCTGCTAGACAGGGAAAAATTTAAGATTTTAAAATTAAGTTAAATGTTTCCAAACATCTTCATACTTTAAATTTTATTTTAATAGTAAATATTAACCTTGATGATCAAAACTTATTTATTAGCAAAGATTACAATTTGTTTCATCTAGCAAATCAATTTTCATTTCAACTAAATTTATTCTGTTGCTTCCCTTATAAAGCAATTATGCACTTCAATATTATATATATTGTTTAACACTAAAAGTACCAGAGCGGTCAATTGACAACTGAATGTTTTGTGTGATAATTAGTTTCATAGTTATAACGTACAATTTGTTTTAGTTAAAATAAAACATCCAATGGCCTCAAAGATCCTTTTTTTATTTCAAACTAGTCCGACTCTCCGGCTATCTTGAGCCATTTTCCGGTCTGTTTAACCAATATATACATTTAATTTTATACCATTGGATAATGTATTTATTTCATGTACATTAAAATCGATTATGTTAATAAAATCTTTTTTAAATTTCTTCCATCTTGTGTAAAAATAGAAAAATTATCTTGTATTTTATAGCCCATTCTAAAAATTTTATTTCAAATACTTGTATTGCAAAATCTGTAATTTGGTCACCACATGTATTGTAGTTTTCTACTATAACTATTTAGTTATATACAAAATTTCGGTATGATTGCAATTAAACTTATTCTTGATTTTAATTTGATATATTCTAATTTTCTTTCTCTACTTTAGCCCACTCCTGCTATATTCCGTTGTTTTACGAATCAGTCGTCAAACCCAACGTTCTGTAATGTTCTTATTGTTATAATCATTCTGAAATGCAAATAAACTTTGAAATTTCAGTAACACAATTCATTATTTATTGTTTTGAAAAATTTTCAAGTTGATAAATATTTAGTTGAAATCCGCATGGTGGTATAGAAGGATTGATTAATTATTAATTAGGGATTGATAAATTATTTGGTATAATTTTGTTTTATTGAAAGCTAGTTTCAAATGTTATACATTCATTTTAAGTTCTAAAAGCACACGAAAAATTCAAAAATAAACAATTGAAAAAATAGTTTAGTATTATTATACATATTAAATTAGATGTAATATAAATCAGTTTTATAAAATATTTATGAGTTATGAATTTAATTAAAACAAGAAATCAAATACATGTTGGTACTCACGATCATGTACTCCATTTAAACCTTGTTGAGTACCAACATGTTTTTGATTTCTTGTCTTAATTAAATTCATATTTCATAAATGTTTTATAATACTGGTTTATATTACATCTAATTTAATATGTATAATAATACAAAACTATATTTTGAATATCTATTACCACCAAAGTGTTTTACTATATACAGAAGTCGGTTCTTCTTCATGGAATTCATTAGATTTCGCAAGTACGTAAAGTCTTCCATAAAATGCATGAACATTATATTCTAATCATCGTGAGCAAAAACTAATCCCGGTATACTTATGTTTTAGCTAATCTTTCATATTAATCATAAAATTTTCTTTGCGCTTAGTCATTCAACGATTAGACTGACAATCAACGCGAACTATTTCAGTTGTCAAAACGTACTATTGTCATAATAATGAAAATACGTTTCAGCTAATTTCTTACTGCGTTGCAAATTTGCTGTGCAAATTAATTTGCACAGAATGGAGAGGAGGTACTGATAATTATCACTAATTAGAATTTAAAGCAATTTCTAATTCATTCGATAAATAAAAATGTACCAACTTCTATTCAAATAATGATAATTATTTAAGAACCGTAAGATCTTTGTTTAATAGTTCACTTAGTCCCTATTAAAATTCGAACCATTTGAGAAATGATAACTTTTGAGAGCAACAGATTGATTAGAATATATTCAGACTAATAGTCACTATTTTCCAGTGTCGAACACAAAGCAAATGAAATGTTTATACACATTACTTCTTGCTGGATATCAATGGAAATATTTTTAGTAATAAAACGGAGCGTAAAAAATGCAACAAAAAAATACAGACATTTCTTGGTGTAGTCACTCAATTTTACAGGAAGGCTTTTCAGATTGCACTGCCGATTTAATTGAAACTTGTTACACATGTTTCTTGTTGATGGACTAAAAGGGCTTCTGTTGCACTTTTGACCGATATGGTCGAGTTTGCTTCGATCATACCCTCTCTTCTTTAGATTCGCATCATTAACCACTTGAAGAGTGGAGCAGTGCGACTAGGGTTGTACTGGAGGAGCAGCTAGTACAATATTCTTATCGAAATTTATTTATTAATAAATATTACAATAAAGGGTAATATGTAGTAATGATAAATGTGAACGTTCTGTAACAAATTTTAAATAAATAAAAGTAAAATAAATTATAAGTAACAAAAGTATATTTATTACTTTTAATAAATGAGAAATAAGAATTAATTTATAATGATGAATGTACTTTTTAGTAATATTATAATATAAAATTTAAAAGATGTACTATATACTTTTTGTTTCAAAGGATAATTGGATATGCTATTATTTCAATTCTCTTATGGCATTTATACGATTTATGTGGTATAATAGTTTAAAAATATTTAATAGTTCAAATAAAATATAGCAGAAGGCATGAGCTTCGTAAACCGTTACGGTCTCAGAATAAGAAATATCTGTAGAGGTGCGCGAGGCAGCTGTTGAGTGTATATATTAAAAAGAAAAAAGCCTTGAATTATGAATGATGGCAATTCATGACTTAATAATAAATCGCCTCCATTCGTTTAGTCAAATCCTGCCTAACCAACATTATAGTAATCATTATTCTAAAAAACATGTTTTGGGATCCTTTTTTTTAAAAAAAAAAAAAGGTACTGTTTTGATGAAATTCATCACTTACCTGCTATTAGTCATTCTGATAAAAAATTTAATATACTTAAAAACACAGCTTATCTAATAGTTCCATCCCATATCACGAACAAAAAAAGCTGCAATTTTGACTGGCAGTGGAGTCCGCAAGTCATGTTCTTGTGATTTGTGAGGGCACGTGGAGAGGCGGCCTGTCTTTGTCAGCTTCAATCATTGGTTTTTCAACTGGACAACGTTCCTAGTGCTATGTAGCAAGAAAAAAAAAAACAGGATTCGGAAAGATAGATAAAGCTTTCAGATTTACTGTTAGTGTAAATTACCCAAAAGTTGGAACTTTAAGAGCTATTTTTCTTTTATTATTTTATCCGTTAGTTTTGGAAGAAAATAAAGATTGAGTATTTCAATATTTTTTTCAACTTGTTCAATTTGAAATGCATAAAACCAATTTTAGAGACATTGGATATTTAAAAAAAAAAAATAAAAATTGCAGCCTAGCCCTTTTCCTAATGTTGATGTTAATCTACCGTAGGTCGGTGCCTAAGTTAGACTTTCCTGTTCCTCAGGATGACAATGAGAGAAAGTAAAAATAATAACAGTTTTTCTTTTAAAATAATAAAGAAATTAAATTGAAAATAATAGGAACATTGGAATATTTAAAACATTTTCAGGTATTAAAACAAAACTAAATGCAAAACATTTAGTTTTAGTTATTTCCTTTCAAAAATGCAAAACATTATGTACAAAATGTATTTCTAACTAAAAATGAGAACTATGAAAAAAAAAAAAAATGGCAGGGCCATCAATTTTCTATGTACAGACAGTGGTTCTGGGAAGTGATATTTTTTATCCCACGTTCCAAACACTAGATGATTGTTAAGTTTACCACCCATTTTCCTGAAGTTGACATTAGTGCCAAGAAAAGGAGCAAGCGTGTTTATTGTGTTCTTAATATTGACTCTTTCATATTATTATATCAGAATCTATTGTGACGTAATTAATACCTTTTACAATCCTTAATTTAAGCGTCATTGGTTTTTAGAGTTAACAACGAACAATTTAATGTACGCATCACTAAAAATCTTAAGAAATATTTTTACCTTTTTATCAAATTCACTAAGAAAGTGAGTATAACATACCTGATTTGAGGATGTTTAAAACTAACACGCTGACAATCTTATTAACAAAGCTAACTTAGTTGATCAGTTTAGCTAACATTCTTCTTATTAGCTGAGCTTCTATGGGTCTCTTATAAATTTCAATATTTGAGACCTGACTCCCACTTTTTCATTCATTCAGGCATACCGCGACTAATACCTTTAACAAGTTAGAGATGTAGAGTTCGCCGTCATTAGTAAAACAAAATGTTCAATTAGTAATCTTCAAATTCTATGTCTCCGCTGTTAAAACATTTGATTATATATTTATGATATAAATATCGGAAGAGTTGGTGGAGAGCTAAACAAACATCTGAAAACCAATCTGTACTTGGTTAAAATACGTTTTAAATCGGATATGGATGGACTGCCTTTCAAAGGACCATATGCCATAGCAGCTTATTACTTTGATCCCACTCGGAATGGATCGCAGGACCAAATTTAAGCCCTTACCCACTCAGTGAAAAAAAAAAAAAGGTTTTCAAAGTGGTTAATTCTTCAAGGTAGGATACATTTGTCTGTATTTCTGTTTTATAAACATGTTTAACCTTTTTTTTTGTAAAAAATACTGATAATCTCCTCAAACATATCCTCTGAAGTATGATTTTTTTTTTTTAATCGGCTTTTAATTAAATCAATGTTTAAACCTATATAACAATCGGTTGTATAGAGCTAACATTAGCTGTGGCGGTGCAAACTTAAAACAATACAATGCAAGATAAATCAGAGATGAACAATACACACCATAGGTATTTACTTATTAGGTTATTAAACTGCACTTTTGGTAATACTAAAAGTAAAAAATTAATTAATTAAAAAACTCAAAGTATGTTTTCAAACCAATTTTTTTTTATTATAATTTTCAGTCTATAATAAGTTAAAAAAGGCATATAATCACCTAACTGTCTATAATCGACAAATTTGGCGTAAGTTTTAAGGATGAGCATGAGCATGAACATTGGATCAAATATTATTGTTAAAAATTACCAAAAATAAAAACCTTATGATGGTGGAGATGAAAATCAATAGGAATTAAGCTGATCGCATTTTATTTTTTAAATTCATTTTCCTTCTGTCCAGACCTTTATTTTTATTTTATTTTTCTTTCCTCACGCGAGGCCATTTCTGGCATACGGGGTTTCGGCAGAAGTGAGGTGTTACGCATGGGATATACGCATGCCTCTGCTGCCAATAAAACTCAGCTTTATTTATTATTCTTATTGTACATAATTTAAGGTTATGATTAATTATGGGAACAATAATTGGATATTATATCGATATATATCGTCTCGATACTTTTTAATATATAGAAATAGTAGCCCGACATACCAGACCTCGATATATTTTTAATCTTTTAAAGGGACTTTTAAAGGGTACTTCCAAATGAAATTGTAATGTTTGTGAGGCTTATGTAGATCTTGTTTTGTATGAACTGTTTTGTCATTATCTTAAGTCGTGGTAACAGTCCTCCTGAATAAAGTATATTATTGTGTACATACTTGTACAATGTACAATTATGAGACTTGTATTAATTCCTGAAGCAATTAATTGTATTAATTTTAATTTAAAGCAATACTAATAAATAATTTATTTTATTTTTATACAAAGAATAAATGACTTAACTAAGAATAATAAACTTAAACAAAAAATAAATTCTATACAATTTTCCTTTACCTAAAATACATTTTTTTAGAAGAAGAAAATAAAGTTCGTCTTGCAGGTAAAAATATGAAGGCAGAATTAAAGCATAATAACAATTTTAAAATTATAACAACAACAAAAAAATTCAGTATTATGTATGACATCACGCTAAAATTGGCTTTGAAATTCTAGAACAAGACAACCCCGGACAGCCAGATATTTGAGTGAGAACACGTATATGAGACAACAGTACATTCTCAATAACTGTCACAAATATATTCCAATTCGGCCTGGAAGGTTTTCACATATTTTCCCTCTCTCCCCCTGTTTTGAAGCTCAAAAGGAAGATCACATTTCAGATTTTTTAGGGAATAAATCTGGGCTGGTAATGATGAATGGTAAAATCTCTATATTCTATAGAAATTAGAATGTTCGAATCAAACACTTACTCTATAACACACTCTTGCAATATTGTACAGTTCATAACTTAACTTTTTTTTCACGACTGCCACAAAAATATAATCATTACAATAAATAATGATACATGGTTTATCAGGATAACTTCATTTGCAACAAAAAAAGTTCATAAGGGCTAAAGTCCAATTCCAAACAGGGAAGGAAAAATTTCAATTTTTTTTTTAAGGTTGTCACGTTTTAAGTTTAATCGGAAGTGATAGCTAAAAAAATATCCAAGTTCTATGATTCTTGATTGCAGCACCGTAAACCAGACGAAATGTCATTTACAAATCAGTAGAATTTATCTTTGTTGAAACAATTTGAAAGAGGCTTTGGAGCGGCTAAATTATGCTCAGTTCTGTTTTTTGTATTAACATGAATTATTTCCGATTTTTTCTGTTAGCCTCCTGCTGGAATATACATTACCAACATTTAGAAAAACTTCCATTTGCCCAGATCAAAGTCCAGATCAATTAAGTTGAGAAATAATACATAATAACCTGGGATTGCCATTAAGTTTTGTAAAAACATACGTGATGTGTGTAATTATCTCTCTTCAAAATACCAGTCACAAAAAATAATTACAATAAATTTTTACCAAACTTTTTGTCTGAAACCTGGGCTGTATTGCAATAAATTAATTACTTGTATTTACTTTTTGTTTATAATTAAAAATTATAAATAATATAATAAATGAAATTTTTCTATCATAAAATTTAATAATCCATGATTTTACAAAAAACAGAAATATTCGTAATTTAGCCGCTTGAATGTTTCCTTCAAATGGTTTTAACAAAGACAAATTCTACTGAATCGTAAAGAAAATTTTGTCTAGTTTACGATTTTTAAGTTAATAATTTAAATAAGTTTAATAGGTTAAATAGTTTGATAGTTATCGCTTCCGATTCATCATAAAACATGACAACCTTATAAAAAACTCCTCTAAATTTACTCCTTCCCTATTCGGAATTGGATTCATAGCCCTGAGAATGAATATTTTTGTACAAATGAGGTTTGAAATTACCTCCGGGTATATGGTCCGTTGATCTTGTTACATTCTGTTTATATAAAACTTAACAGCCAGACTAAGATCATACTTAACTATAACACGTAAAGATAGCACATCGCCAAAGTTCTTTCTAATTTAAATATTCCAAACCACCACAAATTCAATTGGTAAAAATTAAAAGAATAAGTATAGTTGAACGAAGGGGTCACGAATTGGTATAAAGGAATATGGCACGATATTTCTCCTTTTTTTTTTTTATTTACAAAGTTATTTAAATATAAAATTACTACCTAAAGTCTATAATTAAAAACTGAAAAAGGGAGGATTTGTACAGAACATTTTCGTTAATTAGAGTAGAGTCATTTTCTTTATTTAAGGAATCTAAAACAGGATTACATTGGAAAACTTTTTGAAACTTTTCCTATTTTTTATTAGAATTAAGAGCTGGTCATCTTAAACTGTGACTTTCTGTATCAATGAGACATTTTACTGCTTCTGAAGTTACCCTGAACCTTTCCAATGCCTTGTGATTTTATTTGAAATTAATGAAATTTATTTTTTGATTCGAATAATTTTATACTGTGTTTTTTCAAAATTTACTAATCTCAATTTCATTCCTAAATCAGCAAAATAAATTTGAAACTGATAT
Source organism: Rhaphigaster nebulosa (assembly GCA_948150685.1). Lineage (NCBI taxonomy): Eukaryota > Metazoa > Arthropoda > Insecta > Hemiptera > Pentatomidae > Rhaphigaster > Rhaphigaster nebulosa. The sequence goes on along the minus strand of OX411306.1, from coordinate 82,527,703 downwards.
AAACTGAGTTTTTCAAAATCTAGAATCCGTTTAATCTAGAATCCGACACACAAAAAGTGCACTTAAAACATTTCAATCATGTTATAGGACCCGCAGTATTTGATAGAAAAAGTGGTTTCAATCAAATGCTCTGATGCTTTGCAGGAGCTAGATTTGGAATGGTAGGGCATCGGATACAATAGCGTATTCAACAATATAGCGTATTGGTTCAGATGTATGTATACATCCACAAACACAAGATATACATACATGCCAGAGGAATTTATTTACCAAGGGTACATACTCTGAGCAAAACAGCACAATATGGTATAATTATAAAATGTTCAATTTACATTTTAAATTATATTAATGCGTTATATTAATGTAAAATAAAATATACTTAAATATTAAATATTAAAAGATAAAAAAAATGAACAATAAATAAAAAAATAATAAAATAAAAACGTAACATTATAATGGAAAAATGAAATAACATATTTTGAACATATAAGTAGAATTATTGCTAGAATTTTTATAGATAAAGATAAAATTAGATTAAAACAAATAAATCAGTAGATTCATACAATTGGTTAGAAATAAAATAGGTTTAAAAAATTAATAAAGAAAGAAAATATAATATAAACATCTCACTAAACTAAAATAAATAAATACAATTATGCATTTATTTATTTTTGTTTTGTTTTTAAAATACATTACATATAAAACCTTATAAAAAAAAAGATAACTTCAGTCGGTTCAGTAAATTAAGAAATAAAAATTAGCATTTTGCTTATTAAAGTTTTCACACTTCACTGTTAAATATTACTATTACACCAGATGATTAGGGTTTTGTTTGATTTCATTGATGGTCAATCGTACAGATCCTTTTTGGGTTTTTTTTTTTAAATTCTTGTATTAAATTTTTGTTTAAAAAAAATCTTGTCTGGCCGTGTCTCTCCTTGGATTAAACAGATTTTTATTAAATCGTGCGTATGAAGTTCGTACAAAGTACAGCCAAAAAGTATGTGTTTAAATGTTTGTGGAGTTTCTCCGTCGCTTTTACATGATTCTGAGTTTGTAAAGTGAAATCTTTTGAAGTAGTGTTTAGATGGTCCGTATTCTAACAGAAATTGGGTAAGTTTTTAACGTGTACTTTTTATTTTGTTATATTTTTGAGGTGTAATGAAGCAAATATTTGTGCATGGGTCGTCCTTTAGTCGAAAGTTGCCAATATATGTCCCAGTCTCGAATTATGTCTGTTCTAATAGATTTTTTATCAAAGGACAAAGGCACAGTTTTAGATAGCATGGTTTCACAAGATAATACTGCAAATGAAAATAATGACCAGACTGAATTAATAACTAATGTTAAGTTAGTCCCTTCCACATTTAATGACAGTATGCTGGAACCATCAGAAATCCAACAGACTATTAGAAATTTAAACAAGAAAAAAATCATGGTCCTATGACAACATTACCACTGAAATACGAATATTTATCAATTGACTTGGCACCAAACAAAAGTTACGAATACATGGAAAAAAGAATTGTTACATATCAACCCTTAACGCGATTCTAACAAATTACGTTCTACTTATCACAATATTACAAATAATACGAAAGGTATTAGAAAAAATTATTAACAGCTGACTTACACACTACCTACAGACATAAGATATCATGCACTCAAAACAATTTGGATTCACACGACAAAAACCACAGTAGAAGTGACTAACAAAATAAAATCAGATATAGAAAAAGCGCTGACCTCTAAATCGAATTGTCTCATGCTGAAAATAGATGTACTCGGAGCTTTTAATAATGCCTGGCCACCAATCATATTTCAAAACCTCCGAAATTACAATGCCCCCAAAACATTTTCTTGTTGATCTCCAACTTTTTTGAAGATAAAACTGTAAAAATCGGGTCTAATAATTATCATACAGACTATCTAGACATGTGCCTATCAGAACACCATAGGGATCATGACCTTATGGAATATTTTATAAATCTTCAAATCCCCAAAAAATGTACAAATATTTCTTTAGGCCGATGTTTGTAATGCTTGTAACTAGTAAGCTATTCACACAACTGCAAGCACTGATAAACTAGACATTAACATTAATGGGAAAATGGGCTGAATACAATAAACTAGAGTTCAATTTAGACAAACCAACTTCTCTATAATAAGCAGGAAACAAATACTGCCAACAGTTAGTATACAGCTAAATTCAAAAACTCTCTCACATACGGATACCGTGACTTATTAAGGACATTCGATAGGAAACTTAGCTGGAAGACCTAAGAAACTAGTAAACAAAACACTTAGGACAGTAAACGGACTCACTATTGCGGCAAGGCAAACGTGGGGATTAAAATCAGAAGCTCTGAGAATTATATATGAAGGTGCAATATTTCCAAAACTTCTATATGCCACAACCGCCTGGGAATCAAGAACGACAAAGCTAATAAACATTAGGAAATTAGAATGGGTTCAACGATTAATTGAAATAAAGATTCCAGCAGAGCCTTCCATACAATATCTTACGGTGCTGTCTGCGTCCTTACTCGAATAATACATATCAAATACAAAATCAACGAATTGACGACACTGTATAAAATTAAGAAGCAAAATCAGGACAACAAAGACAATGGACAAAACAACATTGAATTGGAGGCAACAGAAAAGCAATAGATAAACTCATAATTACACGCTGAACAAACACAATACCTACATTGGAAATGTAGAAAATTCTGAATTATCGATATTTATACCGACGGAAGCAAACAAGAAAAAAACACGGGATAAGCTTTCACGTTTCAGCATAACCACACTTATATGACGAACAATATAGACTGGGACCACACTGCTCGAACAACCAAGCTGAAAAATTAGCAGTAATTCAACAGACTACATCCTTAGACAGACTACTCCGACACGTCTTATTTTCACTGATAGAAAAATACTTATTGACTCTATAAAAAATTCACGACTTACAGATCGAGCGAATCATACACAATATAATTAAGATTATGAACAAAAAAATAAAAATATCATTAGAACATCACAGCGAGGACACCGGCCATGAAAGAGCTGACAGTTTAATTAAATCAGCTGCTAACGATAAGCACCTACCAATCGAATATTCCTTGGTGCCTTTGTCCTTTGTTAAAAAATCTTTTAGAACAGACATAATTCGAGACTGGGACATATATTGGCAACTTTCGACTAAAGGACGACCCATGCACAAATATTTGCTTCATTACACCTCAAAAATATAACAAAATAAAAAGTACACGTTAAAAACGTACCCAATTTCTGTTAGAATACGGACCATCTAAACACTACTTCAAAAGATTTCACTTTACAAACTCAGAATCATGTAAAAGCGACGGAGAAATTCCACAAACATTTAAACACATACTTTTTGACTGTACTTTGTACGAACACCATACGCACGATTTAATAAAAATCTGTTTGGTCCAAGTAGAAACATGGCCAGACAAGATTTTTTTAAAACAAAAATTTAAGATAAGAATTTAAAAAAAAAATTCAAGAAGGATCTGTACGATCGACCATCAATGAAATCAAACAAAACCCTAATCATCTGGTGTAATAGTAATATTTAACAGTGAAGTGTGAAAACTTTAATAAGCCAAATCCTAATTTTTATTTCTTAATTTACTGAACCTACTGAAGTTATCTTTTTTTTTTATAAGGTTTTGTGTGTAATGTATTTTAAAAACAAAAGAAAAATAAATAAATGCATGATTGTATACCCACTACAGATACATACGTGTATGGCATATATATATTTGTCCTGTCATAGGATATTTTTGGAGACATTTGCCCGGAATTACCAATACTAGCTCCCTGCAAAGTTTTGAAGGATTTGATTGAAATCACGTTTTCTATGAAATAATAAGGGCCCCTTAACAGGACTAATATGTTTTAAGTGCACTTTTTGTGAGGCGGATTCTAAATCAAACGGATTCTAGATTTCGAAGAACTAGAAGATAGAATAACTGGTTTGAAATTATTAATAATTTTATTCAGATTATCGTTTTCACCGTTGTTAATACCTTTATTTTTTTCGACTTTTAGCATTCCTGTTCTTGCAACAATGCAAAATTTAATGACTGAGGTTATAAAGAAAAATTTGAATTGGATTGTTAAGTATTCATGCCGTGACACTATCGTAGAATTGAATATATCATGAAGTAGCCGCATATATCATGAAATCGTGGCATTTCATAATATGACCAACTAGTTCTGGCCGTATCATTTAACCGTCAACGTTTGGCTATATCAGGGATTCCCAAACTTTATGTCACTGCGTACCACTTCAACTTTTTAGATAACTGGACTCACGACTACTCGATCATATCCGATAAAATCTTATAAAAGGTTACAATTGATAAAAAATAAAAACTGGTTTACAAAAGTTTATTTAACAATCAAAACAATATATGTCAACGTAAATTGGCTTCAGAAAATAATAAACGGAAAATGATATTCAAAAGTCCAAAATCAAAAGCTTATAAATTTCACATAACACCAGCATACAGCATACAGAATAAAAGTGTATCCATAAAAAATAAGAAATTTAGACATTGTGAAAAAAAAAAATCTTTAAAATGATTAATATCGATTAATTATTAATAATAGTTAATAATCTTGTCGTTGCGCTCGGTGTTTGCGTGATAGAAATCGCGTAGCTTGTTATCGTAACAACATTTCGTGGCACTTATTACTCGTTTTTAAAGCTAGAGAATTGACATTGTCAGCCGCCGCCATGATGCATCGCAAATAAACAAAACGCTATCAGCGCCTAGAGCAGTGGATTATATAACTATTTTACTATATAATGATGTTTGGCCATATCATGAAATCGCCGTATTTCTAGTTGTACTAGACTTAGGGTAGTTGTCGATAATGTAGACAATAGACAGTGTAATATTTCATGAAATACTATCACTATTTATTGAAATGGTCGGTCGCTACATGATGTGAGTAATAGGATCGACATTTACTTTTAATTTCCCAACGGTATTAATATATTATTAATATAAATGATGATTTTTTTTAAAAATCCCGCAAGACAAACTGTCCTCAGCTTGATTGTCATTAAACGTTCACATATAGTATGAATTTCACATTGAAATATAAATAATACAATATGCTAATAATTTTTAAGCAACGTGAAATACCAGTCACATATTGTAACAATGCCTCAATTTTCATTCGTAATTAGGGGAGGGGGTTATATCCATTGATTCGTTAGAGCTAATTGTTCATGACCTAATTTTCGAAAAAGTTGTTAGCTTAGGATGGGTCCTTTGCCACCTAATGCTTCATTCAATAGCATTAATTAATTTTTTTCTAAAAAATGTTAAAGATTCAAACCCTTCTTGGAGAAGTGTGTTTCTATATTGTTATATTTGAGAAAATTTGGGATGAGTCCATTTTTAAAAAGCACTTTAAATCACGCCAAAACTGTTGATGGAAAGAGACGGAATAATGTATGAACTTATTTCTTCCCAGTTGAGCGAGAGGATATGAACGAAAAATATTGTTATGAGTCCGCTAGAATAGGAAACGAATTTTATCTTAACAAGCGTATTTTAAAATGTTTTTCAAAAAAGTTTTTTTTTTTTAATTAAAATATTTAGTTAACCTATTCCTTGGCCTTTAAAATAATTAAACATACCGTCCTTCCTCAAATCATTGTATGCTTCGATGACTATTCATTTCTATTTACTTTTAAAAATATGTTTCCTTATTTAACAATCTTATTTAATTTTTACATAACACCAATGATTACGTTCTATAAATTCGGCAAAATCATTCCATCGTAATTCCAAAATGTTTGGTTGACATTTCAATAGTTCTCCTAGAACAATTAAAAAAAATTATGATTTATTTTTTTTTTTTAGCTATGTATGTGACCTTTAGTGACAGCAAATTTTAATTACAAACCTGTAAAATATTCCTCGATCAATACCGAACAGTACCCATTTTCCTTCTTGATTTCCGTGTTTTATACTTTCTTATTATTTTACACCACTAACTGTTATTTATGAAGCTATACTCTGACGTAAAATTAATTTAATATAATAATAATGGTATAATAGCATAATAATAGTATAAGTAACATTTTAAAGCTATCTGATCACATCCATAAAAAAATGAATAGTCTAGTGGACTTTAAGGAACACATTCATCAAATTTTTCTTAAATCCTATTCATGTTTTTTTTTTAGTATGTATTGTTAGCGAATATCGAAATAAAATCTTGGTAGTTTTTGTCAATTTCAGATTTAATGTCTTTCAGTAAATTTAAAGCGTAAATACATATATGCCTATTTACTTCTCATTATTGAATACCTTTAAAATGAAAGAATCATTGCTATTAAAAATATATAAGTAATTTCTAATTATTTTTAAATTCCATTCATATCTCAAATTAATGTTTTTCCATGAGACTAATGCTAATACAATTTGACCACTTGGGTAAAACATTTCTCACGATTATATTTCTTTTTTATCCTGTTTCTCTTTCGTTTCGGAATTCTCATAATTAGATTTTTCCTGTTTGCTTCTTTTTTTCCTTAAGCGAATTTCGTCGCCTAAGATAATGGAAGGCTTAATCCAAGCCCTGAATCATTCTTCTCCATTAATGGTTCAATCCCGTAATTTATCTATTTCTTATTTATTTTCGGAGTTTAATTACTAGCTATAATGATTTGTCAAGATTCCATCTTAGAATACATTTTAATGACTTTAAACTATATTACATCTATCACGAGAATATAATTAATGTTCACTCCGTTGACTGTATGTTGTGGACTTCCTTTCCTACATTAAGTCTCTGAAGAAGTTTTATAAAAAATTATCTGACTGAGCAAACTTTCCCAATGAATCTCACAAAATAGTGAATAAACATTCTTCATTATTATTACCCAATTATAATATTGTTGAACTTTAAATGAAATAATTAAAACGTTAAAAATATCAATTGGTTATATAAAAAAATAATATGCTCTCTGTTCAATTATATACCGCTTTAGCCCTCTAAATATTAAATACTTAGTCAAAGATTTTATAATAATAATTTATTTTTCAAGAAAAATACATTTTAATTCACACTATCTTCTTACATTCTTTGGCAACGTTTCGGACGATCATTGTACATTTTCAAGCCTTTTTATTCTTCCTTTTATTTATTATTCCTTTTTGAGGAGTATCAGACTTAAAATAGTCCCTATATATAACAGGGATATATAAGAAAATGAATAAACATTAAATAATGATGAATAATAAAATAAATAAATGAATGTGAAAAGACAAGTAGTATAGGTGTTTTGCTATGCAAAAAATAAATAATAAACAAATGAAACAATAAAAAGGCTTGAAAATGAACAATTATCATCCGAAACGTTGCCAATAAATATAATGAGATTGCAATATAATAATAGAATTTAAAAAGCGTGTATTTTTTTTTTTAAATAAATTATTATTATAAAATGTATTGTTTAGGCCTTGAAAATAATGAAGACTTATAAAAGATAGTCAAGGAAATTTCTTTAAGAAAAAAAATTAGTAAAATATTAATATAAATGTCTGTATTAAAATTATGAATGAATTAACGTTTAAATCACTTAATAGATATTGAAAAACACATTATATTACCTAACATTTATTAATTTTGACATTTTCTTAACTTAAAAATTGAATAATCAATATCATCTAATATTATAATCGATAATTCAAATAGCAGTATTACAATTAAATTCTGTAGTAAAATTAAGAAAGCAAAAATAATATTCGTCATAACAATTAAAATCTCTTTGAATGTAGTTTCAGTATAAGATGAGCATTCAAAAAATCACTATGTTATAAATGTATTACTGGAATATACCTTGTATTTAAGCATAAATGGAGCACTTCAGATTTTGCCTCTAACTCTGTTTTTCGTAAAACGGAAGTTACTATTGTAATTAGATAACTGTATGTAAATTTTTTGAAGTAATAAAACCTGAGATAGTGTAACATAGACCTTCTAAAAACAATTAGCCTATCTTCAAAGTCGTCCCCCTCAATATATATTCGAAGCTTCATTCGCAGCCTCAGTCTCTCAGATTCGCTTCCATGGATCAGATGAAGTCCTCATTCTTTTTAATTGCTCTCGCCTGCTGCTTCCACCACATCGCATCTCAGCGGCCTTTTAACGATCTTCGAGCACGATTCGCAGTCAACCCTAACGAAGGCTTCTATGAACTCCCCTTGACCACTAGCAGCCCCCTCTTCCAGAACTATGTTCAGACACCTGCTGATTCTAACCTAAACCCCTTGCTCTCATTAGCTTGCTATCCAGATGATCCGAGGGTGTGCCTCATGTACGACACAAATGGTAACATCGCTGGTATCCAAATCACATATTTGGAACAAGATGTTTCTAATGTAAATCCTTCTCCATATAATTACTCAGCCGTTGGAGGGTTCGTACCTACTAATGTTATGAATACTCCAGGCTACGCTTTCAGGGCCTACTTCACTAATCCTGAGACTCTTACTTCAGCGGGAAGACAGAACTTGAATGAGACAGTCGAAGGCCTTTGGGTTTACCTGAACGGTTCTTTGGTAGAAGTGCAAAGAAACGAACCTGATCCATCCCAGACCTATATTTCAGGATTCAATAGAGAAGCCTGCTTCCCGAGAATGGGACAACACTACTTCTATAGGATGGCTCCGAACATCCCCTGCAGCGATCTACTTCCCTTCTACCCAGTCTTCCAAGGAGGCGGTCTTGTCGGCTTCGGGATTGCTGACTTTGGAAGAGCGTCCGACGGTCCGTCGAGAGTTTGGTATGAGCGACCTCCTCTTGCAGGAGTGCAAGAGATCTTACCGTCAAGACCAGCTTGTTTCGACTCTTGGACACAACAATACGGACTCTACTCTCTCCATGTCTACTTTGTAGATCACCCTTGGGAAATAAGCTGTCCGGCTTAGGCTATTTGTCATTTAGGAAAGCTGCTTAGTAAGTGTTGTTGGAATCTTTATTTTCAATAAAATAACAGTTTTTAATTGTTTTTTGATTTCACTTTTCATCCAATAATTCATTGGAATCTAAAATTTCCTTTAGTATATTAATATTTTTTAATGTTCCAAGCTAAATACTATGAATGAATATAATGTTCAGTTATTGATGCTAGAATCACTGTTTCTTAATTATAGTAATGTTCTGATATTCAATCCTACTCTCATTTCATGGTGACATGAAAGAATGAAGGAAAACAAATGATTCAATAGTAAACCCTCTCTATCATCTTAGATTTGTAACAATTTTTGAGTTTGACGTCAGGGTTCCAATGATCTTTCATTAACGAGAATCAGTAGTAGAAGAAAGAGTTGATGAACGTGCTTGTTGATTATTATTATTTTGCTTCATATACAAAGCTCAATATTTATGTGCAGGTAATTCATAAAAATATCAATATATAACAATACTAATTGCCTTATTAATAATATTGTTTTTGGTTTCTACACAAAAGTTGTTATTGAATTATATAAATTACAATTTTCATTGTATTATTGTCAATATATACACTGCAAACAGGTTTAATTTTATATAAATCAGTCTGAATAGTAATAATGTATAAAGAATCTTAAACCAGTTGACGTACGCAAGATGGTACAGAAGAATCAATCCCTAATTAGAATCTTAAATCCCCTACAGTCGTCTTTTAGAGCTTATGTCTTTAAATCATCTATTGGTTTATTATAAAACTCTTGGTAATTTTATTATGAAATATTCATTTTTTTTAATTATTTAAAAAGAAATACTTAGACCTAAAAAAAAATGACTAGAGATTGCATTGAAAAAAAAATTTGAGCTGTCAAGTACACTCAAAATATAACTTCCTAACTCGATCTGTTGACTAATCAGATAGCGAAGAGAAAAACGTTCGTTGTCAGCTGAAAGATATCCTTAAAGGAAATAATACTTCTACTGTCTGATCGAAAAATTAAGGAAGAAATTGGAAAGGTTTATATTTTTCTCCCACAATTCAGGTTTTTGTTAGTAATTCTCAGATGTAATCAGATGTAAATTTTTCTCGATCCTGACCAAACTCTAAATTAATTTTACAACAATAAGAATGTTAATTACCTATAAAATTAAGGTTGACAAAGGTGAAATATATAATCTGTACACATAAACCCCTTGGTCAAAGTTGACTAATGTTAATGATAATAATGATGATTGCAAAGATGGCAACTTTCGATGAATTCATTGTCCATTTGATATTTAATGCATTGGTAGTAAAAGTTCTGTTATACGAGTATATTAAATAGTTATCCTTATTAATTTTTATGAAGAAGATGATCCGGCTAGTGGTCACGATTAAACAAACAGGACTACAAGAAATGTTTCGGGCTACAAGAAACAAGATAAGAGTATAGATATATACAGAAAGACAATATTTAAATAGGTGAGAGAAAAAATGTTTTTTTTTGTCATCTCCTAATCATTATTTTGAATTTTACCTTCACCTCCACCCACCTTATTCTTTTTTTGCTTCATTTCATTTATTTTCAATTTATTATTATAAATTTTTATTTTTCAATAAATTACCCCTTTTGCCGCTTCCGTTACTTTTACTCTTTTGTTACTGTATTTCTTATCTTTACATCCTTAGCTAACTTTTTTATTTCTGTACTATTTAGGTTTAAAATATTCCTTTATCGTGTGTGAGTTTTTTCCAATATTCGTTTGAAATGAAGTAACATTTAAATAAATGCTCTTAATTTATTTTATTTTTTGTATAAATTATTTTATTCATATATTTATTTTCTCTCTACCATTTATGTACTACCATTCTGTGTACTACTTTGATTTTCCCCCTATTTGTATCTTGTTCCTTGCAGCCCTGAAAAAGACCTGCAATGTCGGTCTAAATTTCGGATTTCAATAAACAGTTATTACTTTTTTTTTTTTTTTAATAACTTTGACTCAAACCATCTACTTTAATCAAATTGTTATGTATGTTACGGTTTCCCTGGGAATAAAATGAGGTAATAACTTCTTTTTAACCCTGGATTGGCTTCCGTGCTTAATATGAAACAATAATGTAATACATCAGAATAAATAATGAAACACTGTTTTATTCTGGAATTTAATTTTAAAGAAAAATAAATAAATACAAGTCTGCTTTAGGTTTGTCATCCAGGCATTTGGTAAATTAATTGCTGCGGGAAAGGGATCTCTAGAGCTTTAAGTACTAAGATAACTCAGCTCTTGGTGGGATATCAGCAGTTATAAATGGGTGTTATACCGTTCTACCTCAGGACGGTAGAAGCGGACGGAATTAGGTAAGCACTATTGTGAATACATAATCTGTACAATGTACCCGGCTCAGGATGTTGCAGATTAATTCCTTCCTTGGTGGCCTATGCTATTTATTAGTTGGAATAAAATAACACGGTCCCAAGCGAGGAGACCGAGTAGGGATTCGATTTCGAGCCACATACTTAGTTGCCATTAAACTTGGGCAGAAACTGATCCCCAAGTAAGTAAGCCGTTAACCACCTCACACGTGAGGGGATATGGCTCCAACCAAACTCGTCCTAAGCTAGTTTTCACTAATTGAGAAGTTTAATGCTTCTTGTCCACTGTTGACTTACGACTACATTGTAGAAGTTTTCGTCAACAGTGAATTGAAGACTACCATTAATCCATTTTTTTTTTTCATGAATCAAATAGAATTTTAGTTCAGAAAATTTTATAATTGCGTCTATATCTATCGGTTTTGTCAATATTTTACATATCAAAATGAAGATTTTTTTTTATCAAAACAGTATATCCACTTTTGTAAAATAATTACAAAAATATTGCGGGAGGGCATCTCAGTTAGATAACGCAAATTTTTATTGAAAATGTTAAGGTGTAAAACCTATTTGACAGTGGAAAATTTAAGATTTGATTTTAGCTGAATAATTTTTGGGTATAGAATATTAAATCTGCAAAAAAAATCTTTTTTTTCGAGAAGTGGATATATTAACTTTTGATTGGAAACTCCTCAAATATTTTTAATAGCTATAAAATACAATCTTTTTTACGCAATGGATACACGTCTGCCAGGATGTTGTGGGAGAAACTAGACTTTTGTAATCTATATAAAATCAACTTTGCGTACATCGGTGGGTAGGTGGACGTCATCGTTTTCATTCCCGGATGCACAATGTTCAATATATTAGATTAATGTTTATTAAATGAGCGTTATAGAAGAAGCATAGCTAAAGAAGAAAAAAAGAGGTGTAGAAAAAAAATTATCATGGTGAGGGAGGTTATATAATAACAATTCTACTTTTATGTTCGAAATATGCTATTTTATTTTTCGATTCTTGTTTCGCTGCTTTATTATTTTTGTTTTATTTATTTAATCTTTTAATTTTTAATTACAATTTACACTAGCATTACACATTAATATAATTTAAAATGTAAACTGAACACCTTATATTATGCTGTTTTGCATGGAGTGTGTACACTTAGGAAATAAACTCCTCTTGCACAGAGTTGTTATGCGAGAGAAAAAGAAAATGTATATAAGCAAGTTGGTGATTAAAAGAAGAAATGTTTCAGTAATGGTTTAAGTTCCATAGCATGGAAAAGGCTCATCAGAGTAAACACAATATAACCCCCATATAGTAAACATAACAAAAAAAGAAAAACAATAAAAAAATTGAAGTAAATACCTAATAAATAAGTTAGCAGTTCCTTATATTTACAAAGCTGACTCATACCTCCATTTTTTTTAATTGATATCAATTTAAAATCACGATTATTAACATATATATGAGTAGTTTATTTCAAAACCAATTTTTATTTTGTATTAGAAAAATCATCATTTAAGTACATATTTCCAAAACTCGTGGATTATATTAATATTAATTAAACAGAATTTAAACAGACCACGATATCCAAAAAAATATTATAGAGTTCATTTTGAAAATAAACTACTCATACAGTTATATATACAAGAATTTAAAAATCAAAGTAGAACTACAATAAAACAAGGCATATGACTTAAATAAGTAGATGACTATAACAAAAAATAAATTGGAATATAAATATAACGCTGAGAAATTAACGAAACAACGTTGAAGTTATTTGCGTTACCGAAAAAGCAGTTTGTACCAAAAAAATAAAATCAAAATTTCACTTATTTTACTATCAACCATATAGGAAGTAATCTGAGAAACACTTCTAAAATTTTAAACATCCTTAATACAGAGAAAAGTCATAATTACTCCTCTCTTTTACCACTTCAAAATTGTTCAACTCTATGCTTTACATAATGTTCAAAATTACTCAATTATTCAGTTTATTAGGCCAATAACCAATTATGCATAAAGTGTTGCATTGAATTATTAGTAGAAAGGTAAAATCAACAGAATTGTGCAATGGGAAAATTAGAAGCAAAGTTAAGCTAGTTTGATACAAATAGTTAATGTGGGTACTGATCAATCATTCATATTCCATTTCCAATCCTTTGATCGTCCCTTCCAATCATTATTAGAAGTGAATAAAACTGAGCACGTGCTCATTCCTCGAAAAAATGAGCAGATGCTCCGATTAAATGTAAATAAAGAGACGTCACCCAATGGAATAATTTGCTAAGTGTATGGAGTACGTGCTCCAAATATGAATTGATTATTGATTTGGAATACCTGATCGAATGAAACTAGGAACGTGCTCTATTGTGTAAGTAGGTAATCAGCAACATTCCTTCCACGAACGAGTAGATTGGAATTTTATTGAGTACCTTCTCACGAAGAGGAGCAAGTTCTCAGTTTTATTCACATAATAAGGTGAGCAGGTACTAAGAATCAAATATTTGGGGCACCTGCTCCTTGCACTTAGCAAGTATTGCGTTGTGTAGCATCTATTTAATCACATCTAACTGGAGCATCTGCTTAGTTTTTGAGGAATGAGAACGTGCTCAGTTTTGTTTACTTCATTTACATATGAAATAGCTTTATTTGTTTATGTCCATAGATCAACATATTTATAAAAAAAACCTCAACCTTCGAAATTTGTCCGTCGCCTAAAATACGCCATAAATAAAACGTACAACAGTAAATATTTGTAAATAATCGTATTCATCTGCCTATCTGAACAATACGTTTCGTGAAACTTATATCTATAATTTTGATCAATAATCAGTTTCATTTTTATATTATCATCTCACAAGGTACGCATTGTGGACTCTATGGGACAATAAATATATAAGAAGTTAGCGTCATGAGAAATAAGCTTTTGGTAGCAGATTAATAATTAACGATTGTGATTAATTTGCATCTCAAAGCATTTTTATTTAAAATTAAAATATTAATTTGTATAAATTATAAATATTGTATATAAATATTGTATGGAAACACGAGTTTAATCAAAATAATTTCTTTAAATATTCACACATGAAAAAGGGAGGGATGAAAGACGTTCGTATTTCTATTTTTTTTATGTGTTATTGTGATTATTTGCCCCATGGCAAACAATCGTTATCGACTTGTGTTTCTTTCGCGTCAGCCGTCACCCGTTAAAACCATTAACAAAATGTTGTCCTAGTTTTACAGACTTCTCATACTAGATACTGTGCATAGATAAGAGTTGTATAAGAAAAATACTTTTTTATGGATCATTTCCAAGGACACTTTGTACATTGAAAGTTTCGATGATGGACTATATTTTACTTTTTATTATAATTCTTTTTCACCGTATGCTTATCATGTTTTATGATCTATCTTAGTTTTTAACAATCAGATAATTTTTAATAAATAATTATTTACAATTAATAGTCGTCTATCTTTTGTTCATATTGTCTCTTCTTCAAAGTTTGATCAGTAAAACTCGTTTTGCCCTTTTAGTAGGACTAATCATAGCACATTTAAAACTACTGCGTCACGGAGTTTCCCGAAGAAGAACCGAAAATATTTTTGAAGTAATAACTTCTTTAAGAGGAAGGAGTTTGTTAGGTCGGAAATCAACCCCCACGACTCCGAGAATCCTCCAATCATAACAGTTTGATAAATCGGCTCCCATAAGCCCTTCATTTTTCTCTTCCTCATCTGATGATGTCACCATCCCTCACTTTGTGGCTGGCTTTCGATTTCATCCCATCAAGATGTTTACTGATACAATTATGTTTGATGAAATAGACCATGTTAGATATTTTCTTGACGCCTCGCAGAAATTTTTAGTAAGAAACTAATATATGTGTACAGTGAGTTGACTATAAGATGTAAAATTGAACTTGAATTTTGAATTGAACTAGAAGCTATAAATTAAAATGCAATTACCTCTTTTTTAAAAATGTTCTAAAATGCATTCAATATATACAAGAAATATTATATATACTATACCTTATTTTGTTAAAAAATATTTCTTTTAACAATGTTATTTCAATAAAGAGCAATAGAATAATTGGTCTATCTGAAATACATTTAGAATTGATTAGATATGCATAGCTTGAATAATACCAGTTTTATAGGCATAAAAAATAAAGAAAGAAAAATTACATTTTATAATTGAAAGATAAACAGGCAATGTCATTTTTATGGCAATATTCAAGAAAAGAATATGTGTAGTTATCTTAATTAACGGAGTAGCTCAGTGGTTAGGCACTGTGTTACTACGCTCCCGGTTTCCCGGTTTCGAGGCCGGTTCTGGCAGATAATTATTTATTCTATTATCAGGCGTGGATCGACCCTGTGGGATCGGGAGACCCTCCTGCGGACCATCCAGTCTCTATAAAGTGAGTACCCTTAATTGGGGAAAAAACCTGGCGGTTGAGCGTGATTTCGGCCAAACCACCTCCTTGCACAACCGTTGGCCTAGAAATAATACGGTCTTTACCTAGTACTGAACCAAATACCCTTCATGGGTTGTAGATGTACATGATTTTTTATTTTAAATAATTTCTTTATATGTGCGCCTAGTTGTTTTTTTTAGTTATTACCTGTTTCAATAGTTAGCGAGTTTAATGAACAGGAGCATGATTTGAAAAATGAAGTGGTTGATTCGTAGATGAATTCCTGTATACAATTATTATTATGTTAGATTTATATGTTCTGGAATATATGTAGCATTTTGATATTGGTTTAAGTAGTTGAAGATCAGTATAGGACAGGCCTGTGTCAAGTTCTTGACATCTATAGGTCTTGAAACTGCTTTATAAATTGTTAATACATTTTGATTTGATGCTTTTGATTTTCATTGAATTGTGGTAACATTTTATACATCTTTCTAATTTTAAATTAATTTGTTGTCAGGCATACAAGATTAAGCCAATGAGGGAGGGCGGGAGAGGAAAGTACAGGTCGTTGTGTAGTGAATATGATAGCTTCGATTTTGTTCATTTGCTTGGAAAATCCGCTATTTTAAGATATATACAGATTTCTGGAAAGTATTCTTTATTCAGTTTATAATGGTGCCTATTCGGTAAGACGATGGCATCATTTTTGATTTTAGAAAAGTCTTAGTTGTTAAAATTCATATAGCTTTGAGATCTTATAAAAATTAAATAAAAACACTGAACTTATACACGCGCGGTAGAAGTTACTTTTGTGGCGAAATCGTGATAATTGATATTTAGATATTCGTTAAAAATGTATATCAATATAATAATAAGATGCGAAGGGAGAAAATAAATATAGTTGATAAAACTTATAAAGACGTAGTTGAATGATTGATATTTATTCTTGAAGTGGTAAAAATGTTAAATTTTGGTTTTTGTTGGAAACAGAAATGTAACTGTTATGATTAGAGCCCGGATTTTCGTGCAATTGCTCTTTGTTTTTGGTTGCTTAAAATTTATCGGGGACAAGTTACAAGAAGTAAGGCATTCGGATTAACATATGTAAGTTTTATTTTGCAGGAAAATGCCCATTTTAAGAAATTTTGGGTAAATTGCACGTTTTATCTCTTTACTGCATTAAATTGCACATTTAGTCGTACTTTATTGCTTGAAAATATAAACATTGAACCAAAATTACATAGGACAGATTCACGAAGATTGTGTTTAAAACAAATTAAATATAATTCAATCTTCTGGAACTGAAACTGAAAATTGAAGTTTGTTTTGCTCTTTTTAAATTCGTGAAAAGCCCGTTATTCCTTATCAATCCATTAACTTCCTTTTATGTTCTACAGTGCTACACTCGGTCTATTGAGAAATGCAAAATAATTATGCATACGCGCAGTTTTCCGGGCAAAAATATGTTCAATAATTCTTGTAAATAAATTAATTAGTGGATATGATAACAAACAACATCCTGTATAATTTTTTGCGAGAGAATGGAATTCAAAATCCGTACAACCTAATTAAAAATAAATATTAGAAATTATTCTAGCAAAAAAAGTATTCATGCTGTAACAATTGTGATATTAACCAGTTAGTTAGTTATCTGCTCAAGTTTTTCATCTAGTTAATTATATCTTATTCAAATATAAATCCGAAATGGTAAAAATGTTCAGAATTGAAAGACAATCCACCAAAATGGATCGTAAATCCAAACAGCTAAGTTCTACTGGCAAAGACAAATGATTCAACTTTTTACAAAAGGATTGAGTTGTCAACATATCGGCAGAAATTTGGGACTGTCTCGTTATTGAAAAATGTATCACTTGGCTATAAAAAACAGTTAGCCGGCAAATGCGTTGCCATAGTGCGTGAATCACGCATGATCTTGCGAAAAGAAGCAAAAAATACCCTAACAAGAGCTCGTGAGATTTTCACATTTTACATAACAATGCTCCATCCTACCTAATTTATTAAGAAAAAAATAGTAATTTATGAAAGAAAACAAAATATGTAGATTTTTTATTAATATATAATTTATTAATATAAGAGTAAAACCACGTGTTCTAATTATTTATTGCATACTAATGTTATCTTAATAGGTTTATGTAATAATTTTAAAAATAGAGTTGATATACAAATGAAAAATAACTATTAGGATATTGTATAGGATATCAAACTGAGTAAATATGGGTCATTAATTTATAATTTAAATTCCTCAATTCCATTTTTTAAAATTAATTATAAAATAACCTCCATTACTTTACCATCCTAAAGCTGAGAGAAACTCACAAAGAATTCTTGAACATAGTCTGGTTGTCGCAAATAGTGAAAAATATTGTTTAAAATACATTTAAGAGAATTAGGTCGAGATTGGTTTTCGTGAATATATTCATTAGGTAACTTCTTGTACATTACCAAGTTTGGTAGGGAGCTAGGGGAGGTTCGGCGAAGGGATGAGATAAAGTGAGTTCCACAGAGACCGAATGTTGTCAATGAATGTTGCAACTCGGTTCCCATGAAAAAATGGTGAATGTGTTTTTAATACTCCAACTTGTTACCGTTGTTTTTTTTCAACTTATTTAAGTGATTCTTTCTCCATATTTTATTGAAATGGGGTCATCATGGACAATTACATTTGATAGATACAAGGATAATTACATTTGATAGCTAATGGAAGCAAACAAGTTATCTGTGTAAAAACTACTCAATCCTCCATTATGTTATCGTGGCTGTAATGTAATGGAGTTAGATGGTAAAGGACAGGATTCTTGTACTGTAACGTAATGGACAATTATGTAAATATATAACCACTGCCATCTTTATTATATATAGAATGTAGTTTCAAACCGGCTCTAACAGTTTTGATGAAATTTGCCTGAAGTCTTCGTACATTCTCATTTGGATCTTGCACCTAAAGAGGTAAGGAAAGTTGTATGAGTGGACTCACCAGATATTTTTTACATATAAATGAATTTAAGTGTTTAAATCCATTACGCAAATATTTAAATTTTAAAAAAATATCATTTTCATGCATATTTTTGGCTTGTTAAAGATGGTTTATTAAATAGGAAAGTGCCTTAGCAACTTACCAACTTTTAAGTATTTTTGACCTACAGAATTTCTTTTTATTTTATTATAAAATCCGTAAGAAAATGGTAACAAACAAACAAGAATAACATAAAGGAATTTTTATTCATAAAAAAAGATTTAATACTTTAATATTGAATTTTAAATCATTAATTTCTGGTATGCCATTTAACCTGATTACGCGAATAGATTCCAGCTGAAACTTGAGAAAAATGGTTTCATTTGATGGAAATATAGGCCAGTAAAATATTGGAGCTTCTCGACTAAATAAACTCAATCAAAATTCATCTAAAATTTGGCAAATCAACTACTCAAAGGCGTTCTCAAATATTGTTGTCAGAACGCAGTAACAAAAAAAAAATAAAATTCTAAAAATTCCAGCTCGCTCAGATTTAAAAAATGCCAAATTATTTGAAAATGAGCCATATACTAAAATTCACTAAAATAGCGAACATTTTATTTTAAATATGTGCGTTTATACCTTTACCAAACTATGGCAAGTCCCAAATCCAACGGCAAACGCGTTTAAGGTTAGCAAGCTTTTTTATGGTTCTAGCAAGAACCGCATCGGGCACAAACACTAACAAGCCAAGCAAAACTACCCCATTTGCACGTTTGATGTACTAAGGTTTAGTAAAGGTGTAAGGGCACCTTGAAAAAAATTGTCAAATAAAGGATAATTAGCTTAAAAAAAAACATTAAGACCTGTTGAAAACAGCACATCGAAAATTTGGCTCGACTACAATTCTTTCCTTACATATGTAGTAAGGAAAATAAAAAAGATCAATTACCATACAATAGATCGTTGAGAAACTAGAAACGACTTATTAGGTTTTGTTACACAATCACTCTTATATTATTTTATCATAAAAAAAAACTATACAGTGTATGCATCAGGTAACGATTATCTTGCATTTGTATTTTCGTTTATATTATATATTAGTATCACTAATATCAGATATATAGTTATCACTTTCATATATCTTATGAACTACTGTTGTAAGGTACGAAGTAGGCAGAGGTTACGATGAACGAGCCGCGTGAACCTTGTTTGCTGGTGCTGAACGTAGGCTTAGTAATGCTCACAAAACCACCGACAGCCCTTTGTATGCTATCGCTACACCGTAAGCCAAACCGCCAAATCAAAATATTACTAAGATCATCATTTCCTCGTTTTATGGCAGATTAAGTGTAATTCAGGGTTGTAATCATGAACGGCAACTTTGCAAAAAAAATTTGTTTCATTAATAAAAATTGAAAAAAAAATCTACTCTTAAAAAACATTAATTGGTGTTGTCAGGGCTCGGTGAGCCGGAGCAGAGAGTATACAATACGTCGGCCTATCTGGATATGGCTGGTCGAGCACACATTAATGAGCTGATAGAGCACACACTAGCCCTGTAAAGAGGAGATAAAACTACCATCTAAAAGTAATTCAGCTCAATGTATAGCAGGCTTTTTTATAAACATTGTATAAAGATAAGGCACACAATATAATGGGGAAAAGGGTATGAGAAGCCGCATAGCCCGAACCTAGGAGCTCATATCCCTCCTACTACTGTACTAGTAATCTAAGGGGTCATAAATACTTTATTAGCTCTTAAAAATGTACAGCCTACCTAGCAGAGACATCGTTTATTTCCTTTGGGAATGGTTTGTGGGAGCCTATAATAAATTACAAAGTTTTACAAGGCAATATTCTCGCTTTTCTGTTTCCCTTATTTGATAAGTTTTTTTGTGAGTGTAACATTCGAAATATACAATAAATCCCTTCTTGATTAATATATTTTTTTTACTGTTTCTTTTCGTGAATATTGAACCAACACTGGTTTTGAGATTTAGTTTAAGGAAAACTTTTAATGAACTGTTATTTTTTTGTTTTGTTTTTACGCCTCTACACTAAAGGGTCATTGGCGTCAAGTAGTGCTTTTCAAGAATTTAACCAAAGTGGTAAATTTTTCTTCTTTATCTATCAGCACTTAACGTTTTTAATAGTCCATTTTTTTTTTGTTCTGATTCTTTCAAATGGGGTACATTCTATCAGTAAGTATTTTACAGTTACGCTTTTGGCATGTGTGTGCTTCTTACGGGAGACGTTTTAAAAGATATCCATGTGTAAACTGACAGTGTCTAATCCTTAATCGGCACTCAGTCTTCTGGAGCTTATGTTTCAGTCAGGTTTTACTTCTAGTAGTTTGGACTCTTTTCCTTTTCAATTCTTCTCCCAATCTACCAACAACTTTTTCTTTAATTGGTCACCCAGTCTTCAAAGGTAACATCTTGCAGTTCAACAAGCTCTGCTACTTCTCCTTTTCTGGCCAAAAGGGCTGCTTTGTAAGCTTTTTCATTTCCGAAGATTCCGCATTGGCCTGGAACCCATACGATAACTACATTCGCAGCTGTGTTGCTTATTTCCTACCCTGCATTTATTATTTCTCTAATTATGTAACTGGTTGGCCATTCACTGTCGATGGCAGCCAATGCGATCAATGAGTCCGTTACAACGACCCGACAGTTCTTTTTCTTGAGCCTGTTATCGAGTGAAGTGCTTTCATGATGGCTATGGCTTCTCTAGTGAAAACGGAGCACTCTCTTGTTTACTGTATACAGCACATCCGGCACTATCTTCCATTTTGGAGGCATCTGTGAATACAACTTCAAAATCTTTATGTTATTCCATTAGTTGTAAAAAGGAATTTTGAATATCCATTGTGTACCTCTTAAAAACTCTGGTCATCGATCTGTCTAGGATTGGTCTCCTTTTTTCCCAACGAGGTATTTTTAGAAGTGGATGGGTTTAATAGTGATCAGATTCATATTTACAGAAACTAAAGCTTTGTTAAGTGCTAGTTTGCATGAGCGGTCTATATCCTTGAAGCCACGGATATCAGATTCTTCTGTAAGCAAACAATAAGATAAGGGATGATGGGATATGCCTTTAATTTAGAGATTTCTTTTATTGATAAATTTTTCGCCTCAAGTGTAAAGGTGGTTCTCCACATTCGGCATAGATCCTTTCGACTGGTGAAGTCCGGAAAGCTCCTGTACAAATCCTAAGAGCTGAATTATAAACAGAATTTAACATCCTCAGCGTCGCTTTACTGGCTCTTCATAGATTTGAGCCCCATAATCGATTTTACTTCTTATAACGACATCGTATATTTTCATAAGAGTTGACCTATCGGCGTCTCACCTTGAATGTATTTCAAAATCCCAAGCTTCTTTATGCATTCATCCTTTAAGTGCTTAATATGTTCTATCCAACTCAACTTCCTATCTACTATTATTTCTAAATACCCATGTTTTTCTACATATTCGATTGAAGAGCCTTCTAATAATATTTGTGGATTATGTTGAAACTTTCGTCTTCGACAAATGTGTAAACATTTGGTTTTCAAAGTGGATAACTTAAAGCCGGTTCTCTTCGACTACTGTTCTATTTTATGTACCGCCTCTTGTAATTTCCACTGGATGTAGGAAAGCGACATGCTGCGGGTTGCAATGACGATGTTGTTAGCAAATAAAAATCAAATTGGTGTGTAGAGAGGGTATAAATTAATAAACTATTAACTTATTTGTTCTTTTATGATATATTTGATATATAACAACAGGATATAGAATACACTAACAAAGGCAATCTTTTCAATGTTTACAATATTTAACTTTACTTAAATGTATAAAGATTGGAGCATGTATTAACAAGTTCGATGATGCCTAGGTGAAATGCAAACATGGACTTTTAACTGTAAATCCCTAAAACATAAACAAATATACAGAGATTCTAAAACATAAAAAAATATGTAGCGCTTCTTAATCTAATAACAGCTTTTGGACTTAGAACTGTTAACCCTCTATCTTAAACTCATCTCCTATTGGACGCCTTCGGCTTTCCATCTAGGGTCTTGTAGTCTTAATAAGATACACTGTAACTCTGCTAATACTGGTCAGATTCCGATGACTCATTTTCGGTTTGTTAGAAAATTTAATTATCTTTTAGACTTTTTTATTTAATTAGTATTTTACTATAAAACGCATACTTTTTGGATTGAGAGCAAATAAAATTTAGTTTCAGCCATAATTTTTTTCTCTGCGTTTTCTCGGTTATGTACTACATAAATGAAAACTTAAAGGTCTTTAAGGAGAAGAATAGAGGAATGTTTCATAAAAATCGGGAGAGCCCTTTTCGAGAAAATTGTAAAATCGATAATAAAAATCACAATAGATTTTTTCCCAATTTATATTAGTTGTATGATTTTTTTTTAGCAATCTATACCAATTATTTGTTTATTGCTTATATAAACTGCTAAGACAATTCTGCTAGAGTGTTTACAGGTGTGAACATTTTAAACAAAACAATTATTGAAGTAATAAATTATAGAAAGATAAAACGTTAAATTATTACACTAATGTAATACGTTACAACAAATTTTAATGTTTTTATTGTTAATAAATTGCATTGCATTTTCCAATGACTTTCAAATGACCATCCAGCTAATATGCTATGAGCACGCGATTCCCAATATACCTTCAAATGTCTTTGAAGAAAGACATGTCAGCTTGAATAAAGAAACTATAAAAATCTCTCTCTCCCTCTATCTATCTATCTATCTATCTACATATATATATATATATATATATATATATATATATATATATATATATATATATATATATATATATAATTCTCCAGGCAATTACACCTCCCGGACATGTGAGGCTCGCTCGTCAGCTAATGGAGGCAACTCACAACGACCGGGCGTAGGAGTGATGACCCTGATCTGTATAACTTGATTGTGAATAGCATTGTGGTATTCCAGAATATATAATAGCTACCCGGATATTTGGTTCATGAAAGATCGGCTTCGGAGATATTTTTTTAATTTTTACTCTTTGAAAATTTCTCATTTGATTATTATTTTCACTTACCTCGATTAATGAGAGTCGTGAATAATGATTAATTTGTTTGGATGTTGGTTCTAAATTAACTGATAAAAAATATAAAAATTATCATAAATCATAAAGTAATACAGTATTATACAAATATAATAGATATCTTTATATATTAAGATATACATCATCGGTCTCAATTAGAAACCACGTAAGTACAGAAAGCAGAATTAATTGTCATTTTTTCTAATTGATAGTATATAAATCCCTTACTACTTAAAAAAAACATCTCTTTATGATGAAAATTTGATTTTTTTTTGGTCTCTGGTAAAACGTTTGGATTTGGCACGTACGCGGTTTCCGGCGATATAATAATAGTAATATTTATATTTTTTTAGGTTTTATATATATATATATATATATATATATATATATATATATATTTTTTTTTTTTTTTTTTTTTACAGGCTCTGTTGAGGGGAGCCTTAACACAGCAGAGCGCGGCTATTCTGGTCTGCATGGCGGTGGACAGGTATACCTGCATGCTACATCCCGGTCGATATCACAAGCACTCAACGAAAAAGGTAACCACTGTTCTTATAAAAATATAAAAAAGTATTATAAAAAAAAGTAGTATATAATAAAAAGTAGTATCTTATAATATAAAAAAGTATTAAACTAGTCTAATTTACTCAAATTATTTCAGCAATTGTCAACTAAGTTCTGACAAAATCACTAGATGGAATATAGAATAGGAACTATCATCTCCACTCCATGGAATCGCTGAAATAAAATCTTAAAATTTAATTTATTTTCCAGAAAGCCGTAAAATTTGAAACACAAGCACAAAAAAAAATTAAATACTAATACGATCATGTTTCAACTATATTGCATATATTTAAGGTATTTCTTTATGCCTTAACAGATTTGTACGTATAACAAAAAAAAATCAATCAACAATTTCTAAATGGTAAGTTATGTCATAGCTTCATTAGTCCAGTTTTAAGTTTCAGATTTTATCAGAAGCCATCTTTATATCAATAGTTCTGTTGTTTTTTTTTTTTTTATTGCCCAGAGATTAACTGTTAAGTTCTGCTATCCATCTAACACTTTTGTGGTTGTTATTTATGTAAGTTGGCTCACCTGTTTTTGAATAACGATCACACGTAGAGTAAATTTTTGTATGTATATGGTTCAATCATCTAGAATAGAATCAAACACTCCCATAATCGACATCTTTAATAGCTCTGGCGTTAAGACACGTTTCACATTTCGCTTGGCCCAAATTTTCAGTATTCTTTTTTTCTGTATTCAATTAGCAGCAATAAATAATAAAACGGTAGAAATGTTTTGGGTATTTGTCCGGCGCATATTTTGGATGTAAAATCACCACAATTAGTTGTTGTATCTAAAATTATCGAAGAATAATCACGAAATAAAATAAACGTCCGAACAGATATTGTTTTTGGTCAAGGCCTCTAGCTCGAAACAAACGGAGTCGATCGATCCAAGAAGCCTGTGACATCTTCACTAGCCATTGTGTAAGAGCTCTTCGACGAATAGTTGATGTACTAATAGCTATATAAACTTTATTGCTGTTTTCTTGAGGTTCAATAGAATAATTCTATCGTAAGAACCGCAGTTTTATTAATTTTGGTTCTGTAAAATAAAATCTTGGGGACCTTTGAAGGTAATTAATGTTTCGGGTGCAGCTGAATAGTTTGTTTGAGGTTTCTGGTTTCTTCTATGCTGAGACTAAACATGACCATATATATACATGGATTACTCGTTAATAATGAAGGGAGCGGAATAGCTCAGTGGTATAAGGCCCTTTGTTACTATGCTACCGGTCTCGGGTTCGAGACCGGTTGTGGCTGATAATTATTTATTCTGTTTACATGTGTGGATCGACTCTGTGGGATCGGGATACCCTTCTAGGGACCACCCAGCCTCTATAAAGTGGGTATCATAAATTGGGGGGAGAAAACCTGGCGGTTGAGCGTGATCTCGGCTAAATCACCTCCTTGCACAACCGTTGGCCTAGAAACAGTACGGTCCTTACCAAGTACTAAACCCAAGACCCGTTCATGGGTTGTTTGTAGTGGTACAGTTTTTATTTTATTTTTGTTTACTCGTTAATGATAGCCTGTTAGTGTCAATGTTGATGCTATCAATTGTCATCATCGGGTTTTAAAAACTTTCCCATTATTCGAGTATCCATAATCCTGTTTTACGTAATCAACTTTTGTTACTATTTCAAGAATGTGACCTGGTAAATTCAGGAGGATGATTTTGTGCTCATTGGGGTATGAGGATTTGGATAATAATGCCAACTCATTTATTAAGTATTGAGAGTAGGATACTCAGTACGAAGTAGTACTTCGCAGGAAACTACAAACCATATTTGTCAGGCTCCATAATCTTTAGCTGGCCATAAGTATGAAGCTGGCCTTCAACGACAAGTATGCCTGCGTGATACCGTCAGGAAAACTGAGCACATGGACATGTTTCATCCAATCAAAAAAAGTTTCACAAAAAACATTTCTGCCCCTATTTTCTGAACTCATGAAAATTGAGGTATTAAAAGCTGAGTTATAAAAATTAACTCAGCAAATAAACATTCATTTATCCTCATCAATGCAAGGAAAAATTTTCTCGATTAAATTAAAAACCACAAAGTGTTTTTATTATTATTTATGAAATCTTCAAAAGGAACTACGGTCAGGTAGGCAGCTAAAACATGTAATTATTATTAAATAGCATTATGTAAAACACCGATAAATTGTTTGAAAAGCATTAGAAGGCGAAACTAAAAACTTTATCAGTAGTAATATATGCTTTTGTTCAAATAGCTCTGCCTATACGATTTATTTCTCGACTGGTGCAATTATTGAATCATCAAATACAAAAGGCTGAAAACATCAATAGCAAGCCTCTAAGTTATTTTTTTTTTAATTACTGTCATTTAGCAAATAATTTGATTCTTCATAAATTTGTGACATTTAAGCACCTTACATAATATTGAATTGGAAAAACATTATCATTTCGTAATTCAACAGTTCATTGAGTATGAAACACCATCCCATAAAACATTTCGCTTTGAGAAATTGTTGTCTGCCTTTGCCCGACAGTGCGGCGTCAACTGCTAACCTCATCATCACATACGCACCCTTTGATTGGAGATAAACGGAAGCTCGTTTGAATTCATGAAATTCAATTCATAATTAATTAATTAAGCCCCTAAATAATTATATCCATAACCGATATAAACCGCAGTTCACTTTTTTTTATGATGTGGTGGACAAACTTCGCTCAGCCTTTAATTAGCATTAATAATTTGGCCAATAATTGGAAAGTTTCGTCATGAACTTTTGTGTGTCTTTTGTTTTTGAAACCACTTCTTCTTGGTTTGTTTGGTACTGATTTCCTTGCTAAGTTTGCTAAGTATGGACTATATTGACTAAGCCAATAGGTCAATATTGATTTATGTGTTTCCAAATTAAATTAACCGTCTGTATTGATGGAGTTTAGATTTATTTAGCATTTCATCATCTAATCGGCTCCTGAAAATTTAATTTAATAAAAACTAATAATCCCGACAAAGGAAATGACTTTTATATTTTACAAACCCATTCGCCCTGAGAGAGAGAATGTATTTGCATATCTACTTAAGCACGTTCGTGTGTTGTTATTGAAGTTTACGTCTATAAATGTCGAATCTTGGTGTAGTAGTCGGGTGGGTGCCTTCCACTACAGTTAACAACCCCTTGCAAGTATATTCCTTTCCGTTCATCTGTACATGTCAAAATACAAAAAGCTTCTTGCGTCTGTTCATGTAAACATGCTGAAGGTAAATTAATGTATTGAGTAAAGAAGAGTCTTAATTTTCATTTGGGTGTGGGAGGCATCCGACTATAAGTTGTAAGATATAAAAGACATTTCCGTGGTCGGTTTTTCTTAGTTTTTTATTAAATTAATTATTTTTTATTGATAATGTTTTATCTTTATACCGAGTGTCTGTAAGACTGAACATAATATACTAGTTTCCTCCATATATATATATATATATATATATATATATATATATATATATATATATATATATATATATATATATATATATATATATTATTTTATTTATTTTTTAACTTAAAGTCTAAAAAAAGAACTTTAATCATATTAGACAGATTTGCATTCAGAGTCTTGCATTAATGATTGCATAGATTTGCAGTAATGAAGTATACACGCTCATTAATTTAATTAAATTATAACGGATTTTAAAGAGTTTGTTCCTGTTTAATGGCAATAATTGAGTTTCGGAGAAGCGTAATTCAATAAAAAGATTCGCAGTTTAACTGAAGTAAAAACAAATGTTGTTAAGGTTTTCGATATAGGTAAAGCAGTAAACTATGTTCTGAAATTTCATTTTAAATACGCCATGGGGACTTAATATAATATAAATACGCGTTTAATAAATGTATTTGCTAAAATACATTTTACATTACTTGTCAAAAATACACATCCAATGAGAAAAGACATCAGAAATGAACTCGAAGAATATTTTTTTTGGATTTTCACTTTTTTCACATTATAGAAATAATATTTTTTCTCTTTTTGATAAAAAAATTCAATTTTTGAAGATAAATATCTTAGAAAGTGCTTAATGAACTGAGTTGACTAAGGTCTCAAATTTTAATAAATTTAATCCTGTATAAAAAAGGTAAATTTGTTAACTTTTTGTATAGAGCTCACACTATGAGAGGTATTGATTAGAAACTGAAAATAGTGAAAACATTTCGGTGTTTTTTGGCTGCCACGCGGTCCGAACAGGTCTTTCAAATTAGAAAATTTGATTTTTAATCTTGGCTAAGATGCAAACATCATATTAAAAAATTTAGAACTACTTCACCGATTGTTGACTGGAGTACAATGATTATGTTATGAATAACTATAGCTTTCCAAGTGACAAGAAACATATAAAAGAAAGTATCTAAATAAAACTCATGTAGGTTTACTGTTCCTACACAATTTTGCTTTTAGTGCGCGCGGACTTTCCTTTAAAATGGATCCCAACGTACAGAGGTAGAATGAACGCAACCCACTGTCCATCATCTGACAAACATGCCCGCTCCCTATCTCTGCCTCAACTGATTTCCTGTAGAGGATACCGGAATCACCAGGTCTACAGGTATGGTCCAAAGGAATCGTTGTTTTCTAAAAAACGTATGTTCATCAATTTATCTTAGTTTCTAATAATATGACTTACGAAAGTGTGTTTCCGTGTAGTAATAATAACAGATCGAGATATGTTTGATAATAATTAAGAGATTTTTTTTTTAAACAAATAATAGATTTCTCATAGAAAACTGGTTTATAAGTTGCCCATTTCTAATTAAATACAAACAAAAATAAATAAATAAATGAAGAAGATGGTCATGGTGGCAGTAAAAAAAAAACTATTTAATGAATGCTCGCCCATCAATATACATTTTAGGCCTCCTGAGCTACAAATATAATAACAGAGCTTTAAAAAAAGATTGCCCCTGAGAAAGGTCTAGAAAGTTGCCTGTAACGTCGGCATTAATTAAATAGTTTTATACTTTTTTTCTATTTAAAATTCATCGGCCCCGTGTCTTTTTTTTTTTGACATTTCCACGGTCAAATACTCTCTATACATGAATATATTCGATAAAGAAGACTGTATCTTTTTGATATGGCCCCTATTTATTTTCTGAAAATCTTGCCTATTAAAGATAATATTAACAATAAAAAAAAAGTTGTAAAACTGTTAAAATGCTAATATATTATTTCCAAATTGTTATATAAAAAAATATTAGAAATAATAATAATTGGATTAATATCTGGATATTTTTTTAAAGGCTTTGGCATAATGATTCTAATACACTTTAGATGTTTTCTTTATCCTCATGAATGCCCAAGATATTGGTGTACGAAGCCTTTATTCGACCGTAATTTTCAAACGTAATGTCGAGTTCCGAGTGTCACCCTGATGTGAAACATTAAAGTAAATCCATATTAAAGTAAATTATAGCGCTAAATCGATTTTTAAAAAGTACAGACATTTTTGACACTATTGGAATTCTTGTGGCTTTTATATATTTTTATATTTCTAATCCAAATATATTGCCTAATTTTTATTCAAAAATCATCTGCGAAAATATCTGAAATACTCAAGCCTTTTTGTGAAATGATTTGACTTAATAAACAACTGAATAACAATAGTTAAGAAAAAATGCATTTTTAATGTAATTATCACATCACTAAGCAAATTTTTCGTTCATTAACCCTAGACGAAATTGCTAACTTAAGAAGCGTGTGGCTAACTTCGTCTCGTGTTGATGAACGATAAATTAAGAAGAATGTACCTATAATATTGATGTGAATATTATAGTAAAAAATTAAAATATTCTTAATTTTTCCGTCTATCAAGCCGAGACGAAGCTAGCACAGATAACGCAGTTTGCATTTGAGTCCTTTGTTTCCAAAATGAACACTAACCTTCATTGACAAATTTTCAGGTACCTCATACATAGTTAGAAAAACATAGTTTCTATTCCAATTGTGATATCAATACCAATTTTTTATTTTAAATATATTAGAAAAATCTTCTTTCTAGCAAATATTTCCAAAAATCGTTGATTATATTAATATTAAGTTAAAAGCATTTAAATTTTAAGCAAGCCTCGATTTGCAAAAAAAATCGTAAAGGGTTCATATCGGAAATAAATGACTCATTTATTCAACTATATCATATTATACAATTGTTTTTTAAGTCAAATTATTTCGAAAACGGCACCGAATATTTCAGTTACCTGAACTCCCTGTACAAAAAATAACAATGTTTGTTTTCGCAGATGATTTTTTAATTAAAAATTAGACCATACGTTTGGAATATAAATATAAAAGCCACAAGCCATCAAACCGTGTCCAAAAATTTCTATATCTTTTTTAAATCGATTTCCCGCCATTATTGACTTTAATATGGAATCAATCAAAATTTGTTTTTTCATAATTATGTAACTTCAGTAGCTTCCATTTTAGCAGAAAATTTGTACTCTCTAATGATTAAATGAAAGGAAATTCAAGGATTTACAATTTTTGTTTTGGCCTGTCTTATTGAATCGTCAGTGTGAACAATCGAGGCTAATCCCTCGGGTCCAATATCACTAACTAGTCTAGTTTGTATACGAACCATTTCCATTTCAACATTAAATATTCAAAATTTGAATTTTTTCGTGCTAAAGTCACTGTTTGACCCACTTTGCGAAGCACAGTAGTCCAAAACTGTTTTTTTTTTTTTTTTTTTTCGAAAAAACTAGCCTCTTATCATGTCTTTATTTGAATTACACAACAAAAGGTTTGCTTTAATGCATTTTTTTAATGCTGAATCGAATGCATTAAACACCGATTCAATAGGAGTTAAACATTTCAAGATATAATTAAAAAGATACGGAAAATAATTGGGTAAATAAAAGTGATCGTTAAAAAAAATTATACGAACATTAATAAAATATAATTTAACTAAAAAATAATCATTTAAAAATTTTTAGCATATTATTAATGCATCTATTATTTATATTTTTGTGTTATTTATATTTTATATAAATTATACATAAAACAGAAATTTTAACAAAAGCCATGCGGAACTTTCTATTAAAATCCTCTCGATATTATTTTTCCTAGCTTCTTGGGTTTTTCCATGAGTACCTCAATAGGTTAAATAGTGGCTAAAATAGTGTTACCATGCAAATGAATCTTGTGGATATTATTAGGCATGTTTTACCATTTATGCAATTGTACATGGAAATAAAATTGTAAACGGAAAAAAATACAGGATTTTTGCATTTGTTTTGATACTTTCGGAAAAAATTTGAGGTGGAAAAGTTGAAATTCGTAATCAGCACTATAATGAGCACAAATTAGCAAATTTTCAGAACTTCTCCAAAACTTTCCACCGGGATCCCTTTATGGGTACATTCAGTTAGAATAATACTTTGCCAATTAAAATCAAAATACCAACAAAGTTCGCAGTTTTACGCTGCTGGATACTATTTCCTCAAGTAAATAGAAGCCTAAAAGATTAAGAAATACAAGAAGAACACTGCGCTCAAAAGATGCACACTTTTAAAAAAAGCTTTTTAAACAAAAAAATATGTATAAAAAGTATATATAACTGTTCCAACAGTATCATTGCGTATTCATAGATAAATTAATAGAAATGAAGTGATTCAGAATTATGACATCAAATTCCACACTTCAGAGTAAGATTTTTGATTGCTACGAGTTTTGGCTAAGCAAAAACTACTATAAAAATGCTATTTTTCCCTGTATACTTGAATTGACATTTTGAGAGGGTTGCGATTTAGTAGTTTTTTTCACTTGTTGACCACTGTGCAGCGTAAGGACGGACGAATAAAACATTATTCGATTTTTGAATTATACGTTTATTGATACGTAAAACCTCTATTTTTTAGAGGTGTTAAAATTATCGCTCTTATTTTTGTTGTTTACTTAGGTTTATTATTGAAAATGTCGTCCTCGTCGTAATCTCGTGTGAACTCCTTGATTTGTATTCTGGATTAACTGTAGAGTTCGTCTGACCTGGGTGATAATGCTCGTGAACAACCCTTAGGAAGAAGAACACGAATAAACTAACTGACTTGTTCAGGCCTAGTTTCCGTATAATAATACTGCACACAACCTTAAATTAGGGATTTTCATAGCTACTAGAAATTAACGATTGAAAAAATGTGATTATCCTAAAGAATGTTTATAAATTCATTATTACATGCAGTCCAGAAAGTTTTCAGTAAAATGCTTTGAAAATCTCCTAGTGCCCTTTTATCGTAACAATTATATGTATGGATGATTCTACTCATTTTTTTTAAGGGATTTAAAAATCAAGTTCTTCTAGCAAGGCGGTTTCATAAAAAGAAAATTTTATTTGTTCGCCTCTATCTGTCCCTAGAGTAATTATCGGCAGATCAGCAAAACGTTTTCAACGTCATTGGTTTTTTCTGAAATTTATCTTTTGTTGTTTGTTCAGACGTTCTCAAAAATATCTATAATCACCATGATTTACAATGAGCATTCCTTGCCATATAATTGATTTCCCCTTTTTTGCAAAGGGTAGTTCAGGTTTTTGGAAACATCTTTCAAATATGTTTAATTTTAAAGGTCCTTCTTAGCGCAATAATATACCAGAACTACTTAGTAAATGGCTCTGCCGGTATTTCTCTGCTCGCATCTTTTCGTCAAAACTGATCCAAAAGTGTTTTGTGTTTGTTTAGTAAATTCAAAGTGAATTTGTTTATTTTATTGTTTATGAATATTTGTTATATCAATTTTTGTTTCAAATTTATATGAAAAATTGTTTTCCCTATTTAGAATTGAAAAATAGAGGAACGGCCTCGGCCCATCTCGCCCACTGATCTCTGTCGCTGGCCCTTCTTCTCATATCCACCATCGTGCTGCCTCTGGCTCGCCCAAGTCTCTCCAGATAGTTGTGATACATCATCCTGGGTCTGCCTCTAGGTCGCTTTCCCTCTGGTTTTGCTTCCAAGAGCCATTTAGCCTTTTGGTTATCGCCAATCCTGTAAACATGGCCAAATCATTTCACTTGGTGTTCTTCTATAATTTCTTTTACTGGCCTTACATTCAGTTCCATTCTTATTCTCTCATTTCTCCAGCAGTCTGTTCTTGTTTTGCCAAGTACTCTCCTAAGGTACCTCATTTCTATGGCCGTTACTTTGCTCCCGTGTTTATCAAGAACAGTCCAGCTCTCCGCACCATATTGAAGGACAGGCAGAAACACTGTTTTAAATTAAGCTATTTTGATTTCTTTCTTTATCTCCTGTCTCCCTAATATTGTAGTGCAGATGGAGTAGAACACACCATTAGCCTTCTTGACTCTATGTAGAACCTCTTGGTTTATTCTCCCATCTCTGCTGAAAATCGTGCCCAGGTACTGAAAATTATCGACCTTCTCTAGCGTTCCTCTACGCTGATGGCACTAAGGAGGGGGTGAAAAAGAAGAATTGAAAAATAAAGACAATTTTTGGGGTGATAAATAAAGACGTCGATAATGGGCCAAAGTCAATATTACATACATTTTATTATTTTATTAATTCATAATTAATATCAAAATATTGAAACTAAACCAGGAACTCACTTTATGTTAAACAGTTTTCAACTTTAATCGATTTCAAATCATTGAAAACTTAATGTATGGACTGAAATGAAAAATATACTGAGCTTAGGAAAAATCCTATTACAGCATTCACAATATTATATTTTATATTCATAAAGTTTTTTTTTTCAAGTTTCAAACATAGTAACATAACAAGAATGCTCTAAGAAGAAATTAAAATAATATGTTCTATTTTTTACATTTTTACAAAGACTTCAAAAACGCATGCGATTTGAATGATCGTCAGGAATTTAAGAAATGTTTAATGGAGCTGGTGATATAAGAGGATGTAGCTAACCTTGTTAGAATTAGCATGGCTAAAACATAATTTAAAGTTCGAATTGGTATAATTTCACTGTGAAAAGTTCGAAACATGCTCAGGTTTACAGCAGTGTTTTTCCCTCTCTTCAATTTTAACTTATGATTGGAAAACATTCCTAGAACCATTCCTCGTCAAAGGTAATTGGCAACGGAAAAAGTGTAACTCAAGGCGAGGAACTCCCGTCCTTTATCGTCACTTTGCGATAATTAAATACAGTTAGGTGAAGATAATAGAAGAAGTATGCTGCAATTAAATTCAACATTTTTAATGGATTGGACCTTGAAATAAACATAAGCACAATCAATAATAATAATTGTACTCAAGCTTAAGCAAGAGTGATTACGCTTGAGCACAAGATGCCTTCTATAGGTAATGGAATATTAATTCAAGAGAAAATAAAATTACCGTCATAAGTTAAACATTCGACTTATTTGTTAATAAAGTTTTTTTTATTTGCGTGTTCTTCATCAACCGCACCCCAGACAAGCTTTCCCTACATAATTAAAAATACTTTTTTTTCATATGAAATCATACAAATTGTGTAGCTTGTTATTCGGTGAGATACAGGTTATTAATAAAATACGCTGTAATGAAATATATATGGTTTTATATGTGCTGATGTTTCGGCCAAGTTGTAGTTCTTCAATAGGGCTATGAAAAACAAGATCCGAGAATATTAGTAATGGGAAAAGTAAATTAAGTGGGATCACGTAGGAGAATATGAAAAAAAAAATGTAGATATCTAAACTTTAGTAAACCAAACTGATCTATTTGGATATTAGCCAATTTCAAAATAATACCTATAGCCCTATGCTGGATTGGATCCAATATATTCGTTGGTAGATCCACATACTGCTCCTAAAACTTGTCATTTCTGGTATCACAATTTATTACATAACAAAATCATTGGAAAATCCACCCCTTTTCTCCAAGTCATTAAATTATTTCAGTTCTTTTACTGAATTCTGGTACTCAAATAAATGTTTATATCTTTTTTTTTCCATAGTATTTCTAAGGAAAGATTGATCATTAATGAACATGATCTGTGTTGTACAGTACATATTGTAGTCCCCGTCTCAGTATTTTTAACCTAATATAAAGGTTAATATATGTTATATGTTAATATTATGTTGTTAAATATTTACATTTTTAACAATAAAAGAAAGAGAAGAAAAATTTAAAATTTTACACTAAAATAAAATGGCTTTGGCATCTCTTTACCTGTGTTCTTCTTTTCCACAAATTAATCAATTCCAGTCATACTTCTGTTAAATAGTGCTCGTACTGAGATGATATTTGTTTTTTTATTCAACGATTTTCATTGAAAAAATAAAGATTACACAAGTAATAAAAAATCGAAATAACGCCTAAAGCCTACACGTAATAATAATTATACATCTAGAATGTTTGCATGAAAACATCTTTTAGGTGTCTACTCTTCTAAATATATATTATTTGCTTATATCGTACTAAATAAAAACGTCTGCCAAGTAAGTCAAAAAATACACACACTAGTGTGTTAGAAAAACAAATCTAATGTTTCATTTGTTTATTTCGATATTTTTTCGGAAAATGCGCATGCGTGACCGAAAAACGATTAAAAAAAAGCAATCGGAACCCTCGAATACCTTGTAAACAAACATTGAAGACAATTTCAACAATAACTGTAAATCGAAATGCGCTTGCGCTATGAAAAATCCGATATTAAATTCGGAATAGCGTCTTTAACACCTAATAAACAATCCCTATGCTCATGAATTCTCCAAAATTAATAATTAATTTGAAATTTGCTTGAAAATATGTTTGTGCTTGCATAGGCGAACGTTTCAGATGAAATTCGATCCAGTGTAAATCATTTTTACAGTAGTTCCCAACTTTTACTCCAACTTGAGGCCAAATCGAATGGGCCGTTTTTGAAATGTAGGTATGTCAAAGAAAATATGTTGGATATGGGACCATCTGGGTACCAATCCACCTAATCCCTGAACATTTTCTCAAAATAGTATTAACGTTAATAGGTGTTATGCAAGTCCCTTGTATTTGAAACTGCCGATAGCGTTATGGCGTCGCCTTAGCAACCTCAAGACTGCTACGGCGTCGGTTCGAATCCGCCCTGGGCGGGTTGAAATTTATTTCGCAGCGTGCCCGTGTAATGAATCTCGACCTTTCCACTCTGGTTAGAATAGGTTATTGGTTAAAGTTGATAACCTGTAAGATAATCCGTCCTGTTTGACTTAATTGGATAAGAAAGGACGTTGGGGAAATTTGAGTTTAAAAAAATTGGAATTGAACAACGAAATGGAGATTCAACGATGTATTTTGGTGTGACCATTGAAACGTATACATCTTATTCAAATTCGGTTCATAATGGACTCAAAGTTAATTAAAATAAACAAAATTGTTTATTCATTTTTTAAAATCATGTTCTTGCTTAACTATTTCTTTAAAAACAATACACAAAGTATGCAATAACTATTACATA
This sequence comes from Rhaphigaster nebulosa, assembly GCA_948150685.1. Classification (NCBI taxonomy): domain Eukaryota; kingdom Metazoa; phylum Arthropoda; class Insecta; order Hemiptera; family Pentatomidae; genus Rhaphigaster; species Rhaphigaster nebulosa. The sequence continues at coordinate 82,490,874 of OX411306.1, read as the reverse complement.
AATAATGTATAATTTGAGGGTTATTAATAATATTCTACTAAGCCATTGACCCAAGGCGTTGGCTGAAGAAAATGTTTTGTAATTAATTGATAAAGTTCTGGGCATAGACAAGCACATAAGGTTTGACAAGCCAGGTATAAGGGACGGTGGTTAAACTAACTTACTAAAGAGTCTGATGGTTAGTACACCATGGGCCTTACATGGGCCTTGATGGTTAGTACACCAATACGTCAAAAATTCAAAAATTTAAAAAAAACTATACAAAAAATTACAGTGCTAAGGCTAATGTATTATTCATTAATTTTCAATTCATAAGATGGAAGATGTTTCGGAGCATGTCCAAAGCCATGAAATGTCAATTTTTGGGGTTAATATTAATAAATCCAAAAGTAGGTATGCAACCTAATAATGTTAATTAATTAAAATATGCTCCTTCACTTCAATACATTGCTTTCGATAAAAAAAAAAAAATTAATTTCCTTTTCATAAAATCTATCCGGAAGAAAATAAAGTACCAGGACGCATTTTCTTTCGCATCACCAGATTTGAGCACTCGATTTTTAAAAATAATTAATGGACTTGAAAGAGATGTCTATTGATGATTAGTATCTTGGTTGCTGAAAATCCCCCTAAAAAAAAAAAACAATTTTTAAGCCTTGGGCATTTTGCGTGGCAAATCTTTAAATATATAATATTAGTTTGGGATAATAGGTCCTTGTTCAAGCTTAAAAATTATTTTTTTTCTCTTATTACGAATTACTAATTTATAATTTATTAACCAATTAATATATATACATTTTTTTTATATATCACTCTTGAAAGTGAAATATCAAATATTGAATCTAACAATTTTAAAATTGTTTATTTGTACTATTTCTAAAGCACTTATTTTATTTTTATAGTTCTCTATTATTAATTATGTTATTCATTTTTATTGTATTAGTATCTATTAATTTAAAGTTACCATTTATGTGAAGCCATTGCTGAAAAAAAAAAATGAAATTTTCGTTGTTAATAACACCGCAATGAACGGATATAATCGTCTCAAAATAACAGTGTTATATTTTGAAATGAATATTATAAGAATTAATTATATTCAAAATTCTGTAGGAAACATAAGTCTAAATAATAGTTCATTCAAAAATAATTATTATTGATTGCAAAGACATATTCTACTATACTTGGATATATGATTATTATACAGACGACTTTGTCCTTGCTGTTGTTTATATTGCCTTTATTAATTATATGCTCACTTTAATATCCAAGCTGATCTCACTGCAAATTTATTTATGGGTAGGCGGGTAATATAACGATAGAAAATATGTCCAATTTTAACTTTGTATGACCTTCTATAGAATTATTTCAATTTCTGTCGAATTAATTCCTGCCTGATTATATTCTTGAACTATGATATTTGCGAATCAGTGCTACAAAGTAGGTGGTAACGTTATTTTCATAGTGGCGAAAATACAATTGAACATCTTTATTTATGAATGGTAATAAAACTTTTTATTTCTATTTCAGTCGTTCACAATAAATGTATTTACTCCAATATTAGTGCTCTATTATTAATTATGTTATTCATTTTTATTGTATCAGTATCTATTAATTTAAAGTTACCACTATAATACTGACAATGAATGAGCCAGACCCCATTGGATATTTGTGTACAGGATATAGGTTAATAACAAAAATATTTCATTTATATAGGGTAATAATCTTATAAAAATAAATGTTAAAAAAACCTATGATGGTTATGCATATAAACTGGTTTAAAAGATCAAAAACCCAAAATGATATAAAAATCATTGTTACAATATAATCGTTTGATAAACATAAATTAAAAAAAAATTTACTATTCGTAATCAGTTGAATCCTGTGAGCCACTGATTGCGTTTTAATATAAAGCAAATTAGCTCAACGAATATATTGAGTTTTTCTAAACTATCAATGATCAATTTGGCCTGCTTATTCTGGAAATCAGAAGATGCAGAGATAAATTACTGTGGATATTTTACTGTAAGTTTGTTCTTACAGTGTTGGCAAATGAAGAAAAGATAGTTCAAGTAGTTAAGATATATATTGATTTAAATTGTTACAGTTTTGATTTTTGATCCTTCTTTTGGATCTAGGATCTAGAACAGCCGGCTATTCTTTCCAACCATTCAGTCTGGCCATGACTCTTTCTTGAGAGACACAATTATAATTTGCGTCGGATTTATCTAATGTTTGGAGACTTTTAACTCACTATGTTAGCAATCAATCTTCATTCATGGGCGATCTCTCTATATCTTAGTCAATTTTCTCGAGAGCTTTTATACTACATTGACGTTGAATGGAGTTTAATCATTGTGAAAATGCTGTTAAAATTAAAGTTGTAGATCTATGGCCATTGATTTGCTTAAAAGGTTAAATGTATTAAAACTTTAACTTGGGTTTATTAAAAACTTATTTAATACTTATTCACACTAAAATTTTATAACCAAGATGAATTATGTTAGTTTATTTTGTTTTAACTAGAAGCATTCAATAGTACTTTACGATTATTAGGTATCTGTAAATGAGGCACTCGGTCGTAAAATATGGTATCTGACATTTTTTGTCAATTGAAGTTTTTGGTACCACCGGATTCCTTATAGCTGATTTCATAGATTGTTAAAAGAATCCGAATGAAATTATTTTTTTTTTTAAAGATAAATCTTGGTACTAAGTTATGATAAGTGGTAGCTGGTTGGTGGTAAAACATGGTAGCTAACAAACATGGCCGCCCGACGCAGTCTGTTTCGTAATTTTGATGAACTTTAATGTAGTGTTTTAAATATTAGTAATAGTTCTGGGAACAGCTCTTTTTGTGATAATTTAGATAAAGTCCTGGAACATGCTTCTGTATGTGACTGCAAACAAATTTTTACAAGTTACCCCAAAAATGGTATGAAATGATGTCATTCCTTCTTAAAGTGTTTTGAACTAAAACATGGTATCTAATGCAGTTTGGGACGATACTAATACCAGGAGAGGAACTCTCTTAATATGCATTGAATGCATCAGGGAGATTTCTTTTTAATTTTTTCGCTGAAAGCATTTTTTAGAGCAAACTCTTACTAGTTCTTATATCCACAAAAAAGATTATAAGTAGTAGCTAATTAAAAAATTATTTTTCAACAGAAACAAAATATTTGTGTCACATAATTATGCGATTTTTAAAAATGAAAGTAATGAATAATATCCTCAAAACGTAGCAATCAATTTCCTAAATGTTTTGGTTAGATACCATGTTTTACGTCCGAGTGCCTCAAATACTGAAGTTAATTTATCGTTAAATACTCAGTAGATCAATTCTGTTTAAGTAAAAGTGCCAAAACAGATTACAAACGTCTAGAATATCACAAATATTGTACTTATTACATTTATTTTTCCAATTATCAAATAACCTTCCCTGTGTACGTAAACATATAATGCTCAATCGCCGAGATAGCCACTTTGCGTAATTTTACCCATAGCGCGATGTGGACAAACGGAAATACCCACAACTCGTGGCTGGTATTTGTCTTTGGCCGTAGTGCAGAAAAGAAAGACAGACTATACTACCTGGACAATTTACCGCGGTTTCAGCATCATTAAGTGAAGTTGTAAGAAAATTTGTGTTGGAAAGTCTTGCTAGTAAGTTATATCTAAACCTAAATCTCGAGGGCATTCAATTTTTTTTCTGAGTATATGTTTCATTGCACTCTGGACAAAAAAAAAATGTGTTTCATCAAATTCAGCAGTTAGGTTGTTCGAGTTCTTAATTACCATACACATCATCCTTTTTTACAGTTCTGTCATAACTTTTATCTTGATCAACGCTTCTTTGACTCAACGATAGTTCCTTGCTCTAGTTCCTCTTCACTGCTTATCCAAGTAGGTTGGGTGATGTGGGGTGGGGTAAGTGCGTAATTGTCTCGTTAAATCTACATCCTCAATAGTAATTTGTGGAGTATGAAGCTTAAGCACTGACGTATCAGAAATCAGCCATGAAAGTTTGCTAAGGTGAAGTATAATGAGTTGTAAAAATATTAATTTCAACCTCTTGATAAAGTTGAGTCTTTCAGCTTCTTCAGTACAGTTGTATCAGTGATTTTCTAACAGTAGGCCATTTTTTTTTATTTTTTTTTTGGCATGAGCGAAACTGTTCTTCAAAATACTTTGTGATTTACATTTCTCCTTGACATTTTTCTATTTTTTAAGCGCTTGTCCGCAGTCACCTAGCAAAACATGAAACATCAAATGCAGATCTCTGCTGTGTTACAAGTGGGCGTGGTTTACACTCACCTTTACAATCATGTTTTTTTTTGTCGAGGCAATTACGGACTAGCGAATTAAAACAAAACATATTTTTTCAATACATTTATCAATTATTATGTTCCCCATTTCACTTTCATAACTCAATGAAGATTGTAAAATGTGAATCTCACACAATCTTTACCTTTTTTCGATGATTACATCAATATAATAATCCGAAATAAACTGAACTACTTTCAACTGTCCCAAAACCGCTCTCGCTTGAATGTTGTCTTTCCGATAAACCTATCCCTTAAGGCAATGCGAGGAACCAATCCGTAGTTGGTACATTTTCCGTTGGCTTATTAGGAATTTATTTAATATCTAATAAGCATCTATTTAATATAAAATACACCTTTCTGATATTCTGCCGCATGATCATGTCTAAATAACTTCTGTCCAGTTTGGGCTGTTCTTTTCAAATTCCGCACATGTGGTTCAATTTCTGTCATAGTTGAACGTAACAATTATCTTATTTCTTTTTCCCAAAATCATAGTAAAAAATGTATTTGTTTTGAAAAATTGAAATTTTTGTAATGGCAGGCATTACATAGGAGATATTTGTTGGTAAATTTATGGTATATTCAAAGGTTGGTGGAAATTTCTTCTAAAGTAAAGTTTCTTTATTATAAATTTTTCAAATATTTTAAAGTGTTCATAAACCTACTAGGAACACCTTTGAACTCCATTAATCCAGGAAATAATATCAGGACAAATTTTATGGCATGCTTTTATTTTTTAATCCTCTTAAAATATTTATTAAAAATTATAATTATTTTTTAATGCTAATTAGTTTTTCTTTACGAATGCTCCAATTTGCTTTTGAATAATCAACATTAGTTATTTTAATTCCATTAGCATAATTTGGATTAACTCTTAAACTTCGAATTTGGAAATATTCCCCGTTTCGTTATTAATGGAATTGGTTGTAATTGTTCTGGATTCCTGGAACAGTCTCGTTGTACTTGTTTAGTCTAGAAAGCGAATTGAGGAACTTTTTCCTCCTCGTCAACTTATTTATTTATGTCAGGAAATTATTCTCCAAATTAGTCGACCGGACTCATACAAGATGATCTTGTTATATTAATTAAACCTACTGAATTTTTTTTTTTTTTAAACTTCCTTTCTTTAACTATCCGTGGAGCCGTATTAGTTTATAAATTATTTTCTGCATCGAAAAATCTACGTCGATAAAAATAATTTTTAAACTCATAGTTAAAATGGGTAATTTTATTTATAATATTCTTTTCAGTTCATCCATTTTACAAAACGTTCATATATATATATATATATATATATATATATATATATATATATATATATATATATATATATATATTGTAAGCGGACATGTAGCATTTTACCTCTAAAAAAATGTGTTGTATATTAACAAAATTAACATATCTGAGTCGTTAGTTTCAGTTAGTAATTTATTTAAAGTATTTTTCACCATTTTTATCAGTCATTAACTGTCCAGAAACCAAAACATTGTATTTACCTATTATACCTTTCTGATTTTCCGGTTGTAACGATCTGAAAAAAAATTTTCTTTAATTTTGTTCACACTAATAACGTTTTCTTTTGTAAATACGATTGAAGTTTTGGATACAATACCGAAGTAAACAGTAAAGTGGTAAGAAACAGCAGTCTATTGATTCCACGAACGTATTTCCTAGAAATTTAATAAAGAGGTAAATAAATCAGAAACTGCACTTTCAAAAACACTTTGCAACTTTGCATTTTGCAAAATCACTTTTTGTTGTCAGAAGAAAAAAAAAAGTCGAGGATTACTTTAAATCAGGAATATCAAAAATGTAGATTAAATTTTTTTTTTTATATATTTCTATTTTAAATAAATTAAAACAAATTTGGAGGTAAAATTATTCGTAATTTCCGTACATGTGCCTGTTAAATATATCTAATTGAAGTAATGACAATCATGAATAACAATAATGACATTGAAGTAATGGCCCATGATATAAAGGCGCCTGAAGAGTGTATGGAAGATAATGAACCAATTCCTAAAGAGCTAATCGACGATGAAACGACAGGTAAACGTCCGATAGGTATACCGAGACAACGGTGGCAGATTGTGATGTTGTGGATTTGGATTTAAAAGAAGTACAGTGGTCTTCAAAATCGAAATTATACTAAAAATTAATCGGACTAGAAAAAAACAAAAACATTTTCACTCCATTGTGGCTCAAACAAATATTTTGTTAATATTAAAATCCAAACGGAGTTTTCTTTGCTCATTCAATTATCGAAGGTGCGCCTTAAATACAGAAGGATATAATGTTTTTTGCTCTCTTGAAAAACAGTGATTTTCATATTCGTTAGTTTGGGAATTGGACTCATATATTGGAATCATGGGATTGACGGTATGTACCGTTACTTGGTGCTACAAGGAACCTAGTAGGGGGAGGGAGGATACTTGGGCCACTGAAAAGTGTTTTTAAATTACACCTACGTCTTTTATAATGAAACTATAGACATATACCCTTCAGGGTAGTTTTAAACGATATTCAGTGTAATTCATAGCCGTTTTTAAGAGTTAGCGACACTAGTACTAGGACCTGAGATACTTTACCACGTCCCCCTTACTTTTTTTCAGCTTGGGTACAAGAAAAACTGCATAGGTTCCACATAGCTAGTAAATAATATTAAATAATTCAAAATTATAGATCTATGTTTCACGAAATATTTTGTTTAGATTGGTAGATGAATACGTTTATTTACAGTTTACCTTTAATGTACCCTTCCTTACGCGATTCCTAATATGCTTTTCGAAGCTAATAGCATCAACGGGTACGAACTCGGAGATTGTTAAAAACAGCGGCTTTTCGTAACGATACGTATTTTAGACGATGGACAAAGTTCGATCGTGGAGATTTCTTTATCAGTATATTAATCTGTGGAGATAACCAAACAAAGCCATTATAGACGTTGGATAAAGAGAATAAAGCTGAGCACGTAATCATCCCTCAAAAACCATAGCAGGATGTGAATAGGAGTTACACAATGAAATACTTAAATACTACATTATTATTTATTTAAAAACTATTTTCATTCAAAACTAATTTTCTTTATTATTATATTACAATTATTTTAATTATTATTTTACTAAGTGTAAAGTGTAACATTGTTTAACTATGTGCAAGTGGAACAAGTGCTCCACAAATATGGACTAATTATTGATTCGGAGTACCTACTCACCTTTCTAAATGAATAAAACGTGAGAATGCTATGTAAATAATTACAAGAGTTGTTAAATAATAATAAAGAAAATTAGTTTTGAAGGAAAATCGGATTTAAATAAATAATAATAGAGTATTTAAGTGTTTCATTTTGTAACTTCTATTTATTCACATCGAACCAGAGCACTTGCTTAGTTTTTTGAGGAATGAGTAGGCGCTGTTTTATTCACTTCACTTATTGTTAGCTCAATGTTTCTACATGTTAAATTGATATATTTTCTGAAAGAATTTGGTAATTATATTATGTTTTAGGATTGCCGAAACGTTGGCGTGTAATAAAAATTAACTTTAATTGACTTCGTTTTTTAAAGTGACTTTGGCTGATAACATGGCAATCTATAATTCTAAAACTTATCTATATAGCCAACCGCTTTTCATTACATAATATGATTGATGCTTTTGAGTTTTTAAAAGAAAATTCCCAGAAATAACCCTGGATCCAGTAGAGGTTACATCCTTTGAATGGCCCGTACAATAACTAACGGTCTATTGGTCACATTCAGACCGTGTCCCTTTGAATCAGAGAATTCCAAATTCAAATGGGGCTGCCCGGTCCCTTGAGGTTATTGTCCTTTGTTATCCTCCCTTTGGTTCTCCCTCCCCACAACAATTATATCTCTATTTCTGCACGGGTCGCATTCCATTATAGTTCCTCTATCATTATCATTTATCGTAAGCCTCTTACTATATATGTAAACATGTATATTTTTTATCAAGAGAATAAGATTGAATGATTAATAGAACTAATAGAGAAATACTTTTCAAACATTTAAAGGCGCGAATAAGGAAAGATTAGAATTTCCAAGGTAGACTTGAAGCTGAAGTAAATTTCTGACATCAATCTGACATTAATGTCAGGAATAACATCATAAGCAAACGAAGTGTATAATAGAAAAGGCAACTCTCATCACCTGTCCTACTTAATTAGTCCCCAGCCTTTACTCATCCAGAGCACACATCGATAGCACAGATTTCAGAGTTACACAATTCCTCTCAAAATATATTAATACTAAACAGAACCTATCTCTCTCCAGCATAGATAAAAAATAATTTAAATTAAAAAACCAACTACAGAAATAACCTAACCCTGTAACCCTATCCGTACAAAGTGACAGAACCTTCTTGTATAAGTACCTACTTAAAGACATTGGTAGGGTGTTAGTGCATGCTTTTCACACCTGAATGAAACTCAAGACTCTTCCTACACTACATTAATTTATTTTTTATATGTTTGTACACACAAATTCCGTCTTAAGCATTTGTGCGTACAAACATATTTCCATATGTTATAATACACACCAATAGCGAACCGTAATGTATAGCAGAAGGCACCCAACTACTGCGCCAAGTTTCAATATTCATAGACACCCGACTAAACATGTTTCATACTACCTTATTTTATTATTTGAGCTCAAATTGTTTCAAAATATAACACGTGATCTTGCTGAGTAATTCAAGCCATCAAAACTGAAAATCGTTGAGCTGATCGCTCAAAAAATCGTTACAACTTACAAACGGACAGTCTAAACACATTATCTTCCTCTGGCAAACCACATCATCAAACCCACACAAATACTCTTCGATTGGACATATCGAACATCAAATTAAAACGAGGCTCTTGTTCTGCGCCTAAGCGCAAACTATGGGAAATGAGAGAGCTAACGGTATGTTATATAAATAGATGTACATATGTCATTACCAGAGCTCCAAAATAACTGTGCACTTTTGTTCTAAATTAAACTATTTCTAAGGAACTTTTTTGAAACAGTTCATGCAAGAACTTTTATGTTAAAACTTTTATTATAAGTTCTTAATAGGACTTTTTGGTCAGAACTTATATAACAAAAGTTCCTTCAGAACTTTATTGTATGAACTTTTATATACCAGTTCTATGTTAAATAAGTTCTCTATATTTTTATTGAGATTATAATAATTCTTATCATTAATTTCCCAATTAAATGTTGAAAATACTTATGGAATGTATCATGAAAGATTTTCTTATCTTAAAATGTTATTTCTTTAAATAAGCATTCTGTAGGTGATTTAGCCGCCAGTATTCGCTAGATTTAGAAGGACGCAAGTACTCGCCCGCGAAATTTTCTCTCATATAGGGATTTTTATGTGAAAATTAGTTAGTTTGTGAAGGATTTTGAAATTTAAGCATCCGTGCCTTCATCGGTCTCTTCTTTTACCTTTTCACTATACTTTCACACTTCAAATTAAAAAAGAAAAAAAAATGATTTGGGTCACTATTTTGTTTCAGTAGGTATCGGTAATTCGATAAGCCGATTATCCGTTTTATGAGAAAAATTAAAACCACTGAGTCATGAAATATTCCTATATTCTTCAATAATACATTGACTGAGAAATGAAAAAAATTAAAATATAGGAATTGCATTATATACAGAACATTTCAGATAGTTTTGACTTGGCATTCTTTCACAGGTTAAAATGGATAACACAATTAGTAGCGAGCATTGCCTAATAACACACCAATCGATTCGAAAACTGCCTTCTCCTATTCGGGAACCATCTTTCCACATAAAATTTTGATAAATTACTTAATAATAAATGATAGGAAAATATTAAAAAATACTCTGATAACAAAAACAACTGCAGCGACACAATTATGAAATACTTGCGGCAGCAATCGCGTGTGAGAAAAAATTACAGAAATGGTACCAAAACGGTAACGGTAACTAAAGCGAGTGGCTCGTGAAAGTTTTTCTCACCAATCGGTTTTGATCAAAACTAAAACTTCCTTTTTCAAAGCCAATAGCAGATTGACACCGAATTTCGCTACTCTGTTGCCAAAAGGTGTCACTCCCCTTCCAGCTATACAAGAGCCCAACTTTCCCACCTTCCAGTATCATATATCCCGGTCAAATAACTCCAAGATGGCTTAAAAGCTGCAAAGAATCGAGGCAAACTGAATTCCATACATGTTTTAGAAGTCATTAAACATACATTTCCTGCATAGTCCCCAAGAATCCGAGCAGCGGAACATGTTCAAAATGGCGCCTGAATTAGCGGCAGAAAATAATTTTTAAAAACGCTTTAACTTTGTTACTATCAGTCATTGAGATATAAAACTACTCTTCGAATCATGATTAAATTATCTACAAACTTCATTTGTACCATATTTACACTCAAAAGCTTACTTAGGTGAAAAGTGAAAAATTCTTCATGATTTTTAAATCGGGAATTTGATTGGAAAGAAAACAATTTAATGCAAAATACCGTCAACTAAATATTATGTCACTGTCCATTAGGGTTGGAACATCGAAAGGAAAATATCGATATTCTATATGGGAAAATATCGATATTCGATATGGAAAATATCGATATTCGCAAAACCAAATATCGATATCCACCGATAATCGCTAGAAAAATATCGATATATCGATATTAAAAAAGAAAGGAAATGGATAATAAAATAGAAAGGAAATGGATGAAAAACCAAAGAAAGTGCATCCAATGAGTTAATAATGTTAAACTGTGAAGAAGATTATGAAATAATATAAAACAATATTTTTATTAGCCATGGATCATTATAAAAAAAGATAGAAAAGAATTATACTTCAAAGAAAAAAAAATGTTATAACATATTTTTATTTTGAAGGCTTTTAGCCATATTTGATATATTATAGTCTTCTAGAAGTTTTTCATAATAAAACCTTCAAACTCCTTAAATTTTTATCTATCTTATAACTCTTCTGACTATATTGTGCAATCTCAAAGCATTCATCTAAAACCATGTAATTTATTTGATATCCATCATCATTTATATAAATCATCAATTTTTCTTTATATAGAATTAATCAACATTATTTGTAGGTAAATCTTATCTACTAATCATTGTTTGGTAATTTAATATTGTTTATTGTTATATTTACTGGTAAAACTCCAGAATGGTAACCCAACATGGAGAACATCTAGATTTTTAGGACCTGGCTGATCTTAAAAATCTAGACCTCCACCATTTTGGGGTTCCGATTCTGGAGTTTTACGGAATAAAGGAAATTGTTAAAATAAAATACAGTAGAATCTCGATCATTCATACGATAGCATATGGTCAAGGGTTCGAAGGTAATATGAATTATCGAGATTTCCAATAATCGGCGGTAAAAAATAGGAAATAACAAAATTAATACAAAATTGCATTAATATGAATGGAATTCTCACGCTGCGAGTATTCGCTGGTTAATTAAAATTAAAGCAGCTTTTCTATTGAAATTTAGGATTAAATGCTAAATAAAATAAATAAATAGATAATTTTTTTCTATTTGTTCTTTTATTTCGAATTTTATTTATTATGTTATTTGTTAAAAGATTGTTTAAGGTTTACCCAACCTCCCGAAGATCCCTCTCAGACTTTGCCCCATAGGTATGTGAAAACTTTTAGGTATTTAAAATGTTCCAGTAGGAACTTCAATTAACAGAGTTTCTATAAAAAAAGTTTTGGCAAGAACTTATACTAACGGTACTTTTATCAAAAACGTTTAATGATATAAGTTCTTAAGAAACTTTTATCAGAAGGTTCTTTAGTGTAGAACTTTTATACTAATACTGTAATTGTAAAAGTTCTTGTAAAACAGTTAACCTGAAACTTTTTGAAAAAGTTCAATCATTGTTTCGAGCATTATTTCAGTATTTCTCGTAATAATAACTTAAAATTGCAAATTAAAAGGAGAATAAGCGACAAATGATTCCTTAAGCTTTAACACTGTAACAGATAAAGGTGGAAACTAAACAATGCAACATTTATTAAAACTAGATGGATTGATTAGGAGG